>JADLZN010001435.1:0-219833 GCA_018155175.1 Sinocyclocheilus anophthalmus
ACCCTCCTTCTCTCTCTCTCTCTCTCTCTATCTCCCCTCACTCCTGGTTTCACTTCCTGTTTATGCTATCACCTTCTCTTTGGATTCAGTTAGGTCTAGGGATGCACCGATACTGGTCTTCTGTACTCGTACTCATACTCGTTAAAATGCCCCTATACCAAATGCCAATACCACACAACATGTGATAAGCGCCATATTCAGACAATGAAACACCGACAACAGAACAACAGACAGCAGAATGGAGTTATTAGAGATTAAGGATGTCTACGAAGTATGTGTATGCAATGAATATAACGTTAAACATCCTGTATAGTTGATGTGCGTGAGCTGATAAACAAAGCGCGCTGAGTGGATTGAGCGCGCGGCAGCACAGATGCGCTAGCTTGTCGAGTGAATATATCTTTCTCACAGACATCACTGGAAAGTTTGTAGTTCGGTTGGATACGTCAGAAACAAGTAAGTAAAACAATGCACGAGTTACTTAACGGTAGGGGGAGAGAGAGAGAGAGACAGAGAGAGAGAGAGAGAGAGAGAGAGCGCTCAATGCTGTTGTGTGATCTTTGATGTTCACTCACTTAGCACACGCATCATTTGGATTAAAACTAAATCATAAAAATAAGACCATTTATAGGGGCATTCACTATAAACATCATTGATTTTTTTAACCTTAGGCATACACGACTTCACGAAAGTGAATCTAGCAGCCTGTGTGAAATGCGCTAGGCTGTACTTTTCTGCATACAAATACCTGCACGCGTTGCACGTGTTTTGCTTACTTGAGCATTTCTGCATTATATGAGTGGCCTTTTGGAATATAATCCACATGTTCAGATAAAAAAAACCTGACTCTATTTCTGAAATATCACCGGGGTTAGGATATTATAACGTTGGTTCCCTCTTATACAGCAAAGCGCGTGATTACAGTCCTAAGCCCTGCAATGGGCAGCTCTAAGGTATTAAATTAAATATAAAATGAACAAAGTAACAAAACTTGTAAATCCATTTTTATGGGCATAATTAAGTCTGAAAATAACAGAAGGATATACAGTGAAACCAAAAATTATTCAGAGACCAGATATAATTTTTGATATTTTTTTACTAGTGGGTGCAGGACACTATAGTTCATTTATGTAAGTGAGGATAGCAAAATAAAGTAAACTGTGACAAATTATACCCAAAAATTCTTATACAGTGGACTACCTGTAAAATTGATACAAAATTTGGGTCCAAAGATTATTCAGACCGAGTCTGGGAAAAAAAAATGAAGTTCTGGTTTGCATGAAGCTGGGTGACAGCATGCCCAGGAGACTATATGCTGTCATTAAGGCTAAGGGTTGCCCAACTAAGTATTGATAGTTGTGTAAATACTGTCATACTAACAGCTGTCAAAATTTTGGTTGATTGTAATCCATTACCTTTCTATCAAAGTTATCTAACATTATCAAGCTGAATTTGTTCTGACTCCGTTTAACTCTGAGTTCTTGTTATATTTTATAACCATTTTCTAAACTATAGCGAATAAATAATGATAATGTGAGAAATGTTGAAGGAGTCTAAATAAATTTTGGTTTGGCTGTATCTATTTGATAAATAAAGTTAACCAACTAGCATTATACATACTTTCTGTACCCAATATTTAAAAAATTTACAAATGCAATAAAAATATTGGTATCTAAAAATTAGTTTAATGTAGTTTTGTGGGTCACCACAGTAGAGCCTGTGCTTCAGTCAATGATGAGCCTCAAACACTGAAGTTCTACTGCTTTATTTAAAGACAGTAACTGTGGAGTTGATGGAGTGATGATCTCTTAGTTAAGTACTTCAGCACATACATGCGTGCTATAGGTAATGATGAACTGCAGCGATTTCAGTCAAAGTCATGTTTTTAGTTACTTTACTATTACACATTAAGTGTTTGCAGTTTTATAGAAATATTTCTTCTCAGCGGACTCAATAAGTTAACCAAATATTTACACTATAACAGCAGAGAAAAATCTAAATTGTTATTAATTTAGTGAATTGAATTTCATAACAAATGTTCTAATTTACTGTAAAATGTATGTACAGCATTACAAGTTCACAGTTGCTCTTGTAATTTCACTATTATAAACGTTTATATTGAAATTTTACGTGATACTGTAAAAAAAACAGTTTGCTGTATTTTTTACATACAATTGTAATGATTGATTTACAGTACTTTTGTAAATTCACAGTCTTACTGGCAATCTAAATTGTCACCCCCAGTACGTTTTTTTTTTATTGTGACATTTACGTATTTTTACCGGTATGATTAAGACATTTCTTTCTTTGTGACTTTTCTCTCCTTTTCATGGATATATTTCATCTCAAATTCTCATTACGGTTCTCATTTATCTCAATGTCAATTATCATTACTATATATACTGTAATAATTTACTGTATTTATTCATTTTTACTATTTTAATACAGTAAAAATATTTTTTCAAAACTTAAACCCAGCATAATATTAATATAAATTAATAGGTTGAAAATAGTTATAATAAAAGCTGTAAAATAACAACAATGATTGAAGTACTTTTAACAAGACAGAAGATATTATAAGTATTATAAGTCATTGTGTTAATTTCGCTTCTTGTTGTAATTATAAGCTTTCTGAGTACAAAAAAAAAGATATTGAAAAACAATTATTTTTGATTTGATACACAGTAAAATCCCAAGTGTTAAATTAACACTGCTCAGAGCATATATGGTCCCATTCTAAAAGAGTGTTAAAGTAACACTGAAGCAGTGTTAAAGTTAATGAGATAAGTATGTGATTAATTAAGTGCTGATTGAGCATCAGTGATGAACAGCTGGTGTTAACAAGCAGAATCACTGAAGAAAAGAGAAACAAGAATTACAACTGACTTCAGCCACAACCTTAGATGAAATCAACTTAAATAAAAGACATTAAATCTCTCAAGATCTTAGCAGAAGATGATTAATCATCTCCACAAACAGCATCACCAGCTTCGCCCATTACTAACCAGTTTGAATTTTTGTTTGTCATGCGTCTAAAAAATTCTTATTTAGAATTAACAGATTTAGATCTTAATGTTTATTGAAAATAATACAACTTGAATTCACTGTTGTGGAGATAAGAGTTTGCTTTAGTTTTTCTCTGGTTGTTGTAATTGTGTTTATGAAACACATTTGTTATGGCAAGAAAAATCAAAAGAAAATGTGTTCAGACTATACATTTTGTTTTATGAAAAATGTCTCATTTGAAAGGCCATTTTTTTTATAATGACATTGTTATGAAGTATCCAGGTTCACGGATGTCCCTAATAATAATGCGTAATATACTTTGTTATTGATCACAACTGAATTTTCATGAAATAAGAGCTTTAAAAAAAAAAAACTTTGCACACCAGTTTAGAATATCTGTACTGTATAGACACGCAGACATCAAGAATCAGCATATGCATCTCAAAAATGGTGATGATCATCAGACAGATTCATGTTTCATGTTTCATGTCATCCATATTTAAAAAAGTATTTTATGAAGGTTTTTCTCACATTGTCTCATATTACAGCAACAATACAGAAATCACATTAGCAGTTTTAGATAGATTGCAATCACAGACTCAGACACATGATATGATTTTACCATAAGTGCCTTGCCATTACATATATGCTTAATACACAAAATTGTGCCAGCCAAAGAGAAACTTACATTTAAAACGTCAAGAGGCAACTAAAGCAACCACTATTCCCAAAAACGGTAAGTTGAAAAAAAAACCATCTAAACATTAATTCTCAGTAAAGAACTTCTGTTTTAGATAGTCTAACTGGTTATTAATGTGTGAAATTGGTGATGTTGTTTGTGGAGATGATTAATCATCTTTTGCTGAGATCTTGAGAGATTTAATGTATTCTTTTATTTCAGTTGATTTTATCTAAGTCTGTGGCTGAAGTCAGTTGTAATTCTTGTTTCTCTTTTCTTCAGTGATTATGCTTGTTAACAGCAGGTGTTAATCACTAATGCTCAATCAGCACTTAATTAATCACATAATTGTCTCATTAACTTCAACACTGCTTCAGTGTTACTTTAACACTCTTTTAGAGTGGGACCATATATACTCCGAGCAGTGGGTGTTTTTTTTATTTAACACTCGGATTTACTCTGTAATATATATATATATATATAATATATAATATATAATAATTAGGGGTTCAAGCACACAGTGCCTGAACCCCTCTTGTACTTTTTAGAAATTTTTTTTTTTTTATTATTATTATTTTTCTCCGCTAAAACTGATTGTGCAAACCAAACTGTAAGGCGTAGAGAGATGAAAGTAGTCAGACAGATTTTCTCTAGGATGCACGGTTTTTCCGTAAAATTGACCTATATCCCAAACCTACTTTTGCGAACTAGTCCTAGGTTTTTCACCCGATTGGAACCAAACTACTGCAGAAATATTCTCTGGACACTGAATATCAATAATTATCAAAAAAAAGTTGAAATTTCGGTTTTCGTGCGCAACAGCATGCAAAGAAACGTCTATGCTAACGTTAGCCAAATGTTATTTTAGCTATAACTCTTGAACGGAATGTGATATCTTCACCAAACTCAGTACACATGTGTACAAGCTCAATCTTTGAACAAACGAAAAAAAAAACGCGCAGCTCTGCCACTTGGTGGCGCTACAAGATGGAAAAAACATAAAAAGTATTATAACTGCACAACCGTTGGTCCGATCGACTTGAAAATTTGTATGCAGTGTCATGGTCCAAAGGGGCACAAGTGTATAAGAGGACATTTGCGTATCTCAAAAAAACATGGCCGCCATTGGCCAAAAACATTTAAGCACCTATTTGACAGGGTTAACGGAGGTCGATCGGAACGAAACTCGGTGGGCATGTTCGACACATGGCCCTAAAGGTCTGTAAGAATTTTGAAAGAAATCGGCCACTGGGGGGCGAAATTGCGTTTTTCAAGTGCGTAAACGATTGTATATTGTGCAATTTTTAACACATCAACACAATATGCATATCATTTGATTGATCTTTTCATAACGAGTAACTTTGCCTCTAGAACCATTGCTGTCAATCAAAACGTTCATTAAATATTCTCAATTACGTTAAAAACCTACTTTTGCGAACTAGTCCTAGGTTTTTTGCTCAATCTCGATCAAACCTGGGTTCAAAATTATCAAAAAATTTTTGAATTTTGTCCTTCGCTTAGTTTTAACGGTGTCATTTAGAGAAGGGGTGTGGCCAAATATACCCAAATGCCAATAAAACCTAAACAAAAACTCAAAACTTTACGAAACTTGGAGAAAACATGTGTCCGGTGACTCTTAATAAGCAAGCAAAGTTTCATGAATATCGGACCATAGGTGGCGCTATAACAGTAAAAAAGTCTCAAAAAACACAATATTTCAAATATAACAGAATTAAATTGTACACAAAAAGTTTTATTCATTTATTCACACATACACTAAATCTTGATATCCTAAGATAGATGTTCTCATGCTGAACAACTTTGCCTCTGGGACCAATGTTGTCAATAAAACTGTTAATTAAATATTCAAGATTATTTAAAAAAGCTACTTTTGCGAACTAGTCCAAGGTTTTTCGCCCAATCAGAACCAAACCAGTGCAGCAATACTCTATGGACAGTGTTTATGAATAATTATTAAAAAAAGGTTGAGCTTTCAACTCACGGTCGCAAGGGGGCGCCAAAACGTTCGTAAGTGGCGGGGCCAATTTGACTAAAATGGCTATAACTTTTGAACGGAATGAGATATCTTCACCAAACTCGGTAAACATTTGTATGAGCTCAATCTTTGGTCAAATTAAAAAAAATTGCGGAGCTTGGCCACCTGGTAGCGCTATTAGAAGGAAAAACATAAAAACAGCTATAACTACGGAAGCGTTAATCCAATTGAAAATTGGTATGCAGTGTCTTTGTCCAAAGTGGCAGAAGTGTCTATGAGGACATTCGCGTATCTCAAAAAACATGGCCGCCATTGGCCAAACAATTTTAAGCACCTATTTGACAGGGTTAACGGAGGTCTATCGGAACGAAACTCAGTGGGCATGTTTGACTCATGGCCCTAAAGGTCTGTAAGAATTTTGAGAGAAATCGGCCACTAGTTGGCGCTAATTAGTTTTTTTGGCTCTGTAATCAAGTGGTGTTTCAGTCATCCCCACAATATGCATATCATTTGATAGAACTCCTCATAACGAGCAACTTTGCCTCTAGAACCATTGCTGTCAAACAAATCGTTCATTAAATATTCACAAATATGTTAAAAACCCACTTTTGTGAACTAGTCATAGTTTTTTCCCGCTCCACTGCAGTAATATTCTCTTGACTCTCTAGATCAATAATTATCAAAAAAAATTGAATTTTGTTCTTTGGTTACCTTTAACGGTGTCATTTAGAAAAGGCAGTAGTCAAATATACCCCAAAACCTATAAAACCTAAACAAAAACTCCAAACTTTACGAAACTTGGTGAAAACCCCACAAAAAAAAAAATGTGACAGCTTAGCAAGCATGCAAAGTTTCATGGAGATCGGACCATAGGTGGCGCTATAACAGTTAAAACGGTCTCAAAAACACATAATTTCTGTAATAAATGGCTTCAAATTGTATACCATGTACATATATTCCCAAAAACACTAGATCTTCATATCTATTATGATAGACCTGCTCATTTTGAACAACTTTGCCTCTAGGACCAATGCTGTCAATCAAACTGGTCATTAAATATTCAAGATTATTTAAAAAACATACTTTTGCAAACTAGTCCTAGGTTTTTCGCTCAATTTCGATCACACCACTGCAGTAATATTCTCTGGACTCTCTAGATCAATAATTATCAAAACAAATGTATTTTGTCTTTTGGTTATCTATAACGGGGTCATTTATAAAAGAGGTGTGGCCACACATACTCAAAAGCCTATAAAACCTAAATGAAAACTCAAAACTTTACGAAACTTGGTGAAAACATGTGACCGAATACACTTAACAAGCATGCAAAGTGTCATAGAGATCTGACCATAGGTGGCGCTATACCATTCATAACTGTTAAAAATCATCATATTTCTTTGGTAAATTACCTGCATTTGCTATTTTTAATCATTGATTTAAGTGATTATAGCCATGTTAACAAAATATTTTTCCTTATGTGCTTAAATGCCTTAACTGCTTGAACCCCGGTCATTGCTGCTTGCAGCTATATTTATTATTATTTCCCCAGCATGTAAATCTGTCAGGATAAGTAGAATTTGTGCAGCACTATCAACATACTATTTTCATGAGTGAATGCTTTAATTCAGTTTAGTTATTTCCCAAACCTGACCTGACAGTTTATTTTATAAATGTTTGTGACTGCAATTTTTTTTTAGAAGTTGTGACAAATAAATAGAGAGCTTAATGGAGTCTGCAGAAAGTTAAGATCAGTAGGTCACTGTCCATCTGCTGGACTCATCCTCTTCCTGTGCTGTTTGATTCAGACATTAAATGGGAGAGCGGTGCTGACGGATGACATTGCCAGGAAAACACAGAGACAGAGAAAGAGGTGGAGGCGGAAAATAAAGACTGCCAGAGACAAACGAGAGAGAAAGAAACAACCCAGATAGCAACATATTGTCGGCCCAGATCCGGCCCACATCTGGCACATGTGGAATGATGATCTGGCCCACATGTAGCGTGGAATAATGGCACTTGGGCGGACCGCTCCTGTTTGCCAGATCTGGGCCAAAAGCAAGCCTTCGATGAATTCAGCTGAAGATAAAAGACATTAAATCTCTGAAGATCTCAGGAGAGGAGGATTAAACAAATCCACAAACTAATGTATTAAATATATTATTTAACACAATCGTTAAAGTCAAAAGACAGTGAATCAGGCATTTCATTATGATGAAGAGCCATCAACAGCTGACTGTCATCACCTGATCTCATTTTGTCTTTATTTGTTACTGCAAATGTGTTTGATGAACACACCATCACAACAGCCACCGGAAACAAACTAGCTGTGCTAAGAGTTTAACCAGCTTCACTTATTACTAACCAGACTGACTTTATTTCTGTTAGAGGTCTACAGAAGTTATTGTTGAGAATTAACAGGGGTTTAAATCTAAAGTTTGTTTCATTTGAAGTCACCATATTGGTGAATAGTATTTCCATTAGATGGGCTTTTGAACTCTTAGCACAGCTAGTTTGTTTCCGGTGGCTCTTGTGATGGTGTGTTCATCAAACACATTTGCAGTAACAAATAAAGACAAAATGAGATCAGGTGATGACAGTCAGCTGTTGATGGCTCTTCATCATAATGAAATGCCTGATTCACTAATGTCTTTTGACTTTAACGGTTGTGTTGTGCCAATAATACATTTGTTGTATAAAACTGCTGTGTAGCAGTCTTACAGAACCCGTTGAAAGATGATTTAAAAAAAAAAACACAAAAAGTCATCATAAATCAACACATGAACCTCGACAATAAAAAATGTAATGTTGCAATGCATGATGGGTACCATAGTACAAAACTCCCAGCATGTAACACAGCATGAATAAATTATGCAGCTGAATTGTCCTATTATTTTCTTCAATTCTAACTTTGGTACATGTATTAATTAGTTTTTTTTTTTTGCTGTTTTTTTGTTGTGTCTTTTAGTAGCTTTTTGTGATGTTCAGAATCGATCCGATTAGATGAATATTTTGTCACCATTGTTGAGATTCATATGCTGATATCTGTGTGTGTCAGTGCTGTTCACCTTATATCTTCAAACTGATGATGCTAAACACATTGCAGTAACACAGGGTTTATAATGTGAAAGCTATAATTTGCACAGCTTCGAAATTCAAATGATTTCAATGAAACAGGCCATTATACAACGATTGTGAAATCATCAACAGCAAACCATCATGTACTGCAAATGTGTCAAATACACTGTCACAGCAGCCAAAGAAAACAAATGATTAATAATAAGAGTTAAAAGCCCAACTAATAGTAATAACGCCATCTACAAACACAAATCACAATTGTGGTGACTTTAAATTAGACAAACTCAAATCCCCTGTTAATTCTCAACAAGAACTTCTGTAGACCTCTAACAGAAATAGTGTCATTGTAGTTAGTATGTGTGAAGTTGGTAATGCTGTTTGTGGAGTTGTTTAATTCTCCTCTGCTGAGATTTTGAGATTGAATGTCTTTTATCTTCAGTTGATTTCATTAAGGCTGTGGCTGCAGTCAGTTGTTGTGTTTCTGTTCTCTTCTTTCCTTCAGTGATTTTGCTTGTTAACAAGCTTAGAAATAGCTGAGAGGAATGATAAAGACTATATGAAGACATGTGGCTCAGAAAAGGTCCAGTGTGGTTTATTTCTTTGCTCTTGGCTGACATGTGGCATTGCTATGGCTTGCTTTTGGCCCAGATCTGGCAAACAGGAGCGGTCCGCCCAAGTGCCATCATTCCACGCTACATGTGGGCCAGATCATCATTCCACATGTGCCATATGTGGGCCAGATCTAGGCCGACAATATGTTGCTATCTGGGAAGGTGGTATAAAGGGAGATGTGCTGATGCAAGATAGGCATGTATACACTATCATTTAGACATTTAAGATGAGCAATTTTTTAAAAGGAAATTAATACTTTTATTCAGCAAGGACACATTAAGGTGCACTAAGCGATTTGCCAACGATGTGAGATTTGAAAGCACCAAAAACAAACAGATTCAATTTTGATAACTCCGCCCCACACGTACGTACACAACCATGGCAGCGACGATCACGGAAACAAGTGAAGATGACACTCAAGCATATTCAAACAAAAGCCAACATGGATGTGTGAACAAGTTGTGTGAAACGAAGCAAAATCAACGTTACTCAACTATCAAAAAGAAACAACGCAACCTCGCGGGTCCATGACGGCTTCTGCTAGAGGTCTGCGCGAGATGTTTTTTTCTAGTCACGCTTCCGCAGGCTCTATTGCCACACCAAACGATCCCGTAGAATCACTCTGTGTCACCTGCTGTTGCTCAGAATAATTTTCTTCCGGACCCATGTTCCGCAAATTTAGATATCGTTTAAAGAATCTCACATGTAAATTTCACTAATCGAAAGAAAGAGAGAAGGCTGACAGAATCAAAGGGTCTGCACAAAATTGTAGCTATTATTCATCTTGTAAGATCTTGAATTTAGTGACTCTGAATGAATTGATCATGATTATACTTACTCCGCCCCAAAAGAGCTAGGAAAATCAAGTGTCATAGAAAATAACAGTTGTACAAAAATTATTTCTATTTTTTATGTCTTAGGAGCACTAAGTCGTTTACCCCATTGCCAAAAACAATAGGAAAAAGTGTCTCGAGAGCAACAAATAAAAATGTAGGTTGATACAAAAAATATTGCTATAGTTTATTTTTAGTGTTTGTCAAATTATTAAATTCGGTGACTTTTTCTGTTCACACAGTGGGAAAAAGTGTCGCAGAGAAAAACTAAATAAATACGCATCTTTCATTCTAAAATATAGGCTCAGCAAAATGTAAACAAAAACCGCATTGAAGTTCCTTCAGGCCAGCGCTCACAACTTTGCTCCATCTTATTTGCTCTGTACCTCGACAAACTGCTGTTCTGTCTGAGGGCTGTATATTTCCACAGGTACAGCCTGCTCGAGCATCGTTCTCCCACTGCTGGCCCAGACCCCACCAATACAAGCGTGCCGTTTTTACCGAAGTATGCGTGCAGCGCGTGATAACAGTCCTGAGCGCAAGCTGTACGGTGTGTGCAATCAAGAATCAAAGCAGCTATGCTGTTCTAAATGGCGTCGGGACGGGATATTGTTCGCCCCCCCGCCTCCCGTTCAAATTCCCGCAGAGTACCCCCCGCTCCCGCGTTTATTCAGGAATTTTCACTTGGGCCCATGCCGCCCCGCTATTCCCGCTCCTGCATTGACAAGCTGCTCGCGATGCCGGTCCTCCTCTTGCCCCTCCTAACACCTTCTTTTTTCCTGTTGTTTTCTCTTATCTTTTCCTTTTTTTCTCTGCCTCCTCTTCTCTGTCGGCGCTGGCATCTCGTCTCTGCCTCCCCTGCGCGTCTTTCTTCTCTCCTTGCCCCCCCCCCACCTCCCTGCTGGTCCAGTGTGTTTGGGCCCGGTCCCCCTCCCCGCCGGCGTGAACTTCCGACTCAGCCGGCGCTTTATTTCTCTCTTCCTGGTAGTTTCCCCTCCGCGGCCTTTGTTTGTGCACCGACGCTCCCCCGTGCCCAGCATGCCAGTGCCGGCCCCCCCACCCACAGCTATACCACCTACAAATACAATTACAAATAACAATCGAACCCGTCCCTAGCCTAACACCTCTCCCCCTCGACCATTGCTGGCCGGTCTGGCTGTGCCCACTTGACCTGTAGACTGAGTATGGTGTTATGTCTCCATAAGTGTATGATGTGTACTAAATAGTGTGTTTACCCCACGCAGTCGGTGTGTTCTGCGCGGTTTATGCGCGGGCGCCACTGTTCCTGGTCTGCCGTTCTATGGGCTCCGAGCTCTGTAGCGCGACCAGATGGCACCCGTTCCAGCGGAGTGTGCTGGATGTGCGGCGGCTCCAGAGTGATTTTGCTAGACTTTTGCTCAATGGATGAGTCCAGTTCTCTGGAGCGAAGGAGGGTCTGTCACCATATGATTGCCAGCAGTCGGCACTGCCTGGTAGTCTTTGAGGTCCCGATTGGTAGCTGAGCGAACAGACCCTGATCGCCTGGCGAGGACCGTCCCTGTGAGAAGTAGGAACGTTTCCACCCGTCCTGTGCACCGGTTGAATTCGCGTGGCGCCGACGTACACTGCTGGCCCTTTTTAACACTGGAGTTATGGAGGTCCATTCAGGTCCTGGAGTTGGTGCCAGGAGTCTGAATGACCATGCGGCAGTGCTATCCTGACTGGGAGTTGGGGGGGTGCAGGGGGGTTTCTTCTTGAATGTCACACGGTATCTCCATTCAGTTTGAGGTCTTGAGCCACGTGTTTGTGTGTTGTTGCGTATATACCCACACAGCTCAGTCTCCTAACATCCAGCGTATGCTGACAGTTTCACCGTCCTGATTTTTATGATGGCGTGGTGTGCTGCCATTCAAACTCAGGCTCGTCGACAGCCGCCGGTTTGTGTGTGTGTCGCAGTGTGGTGTCGGTGAGAAGAGCAGGGGGAGCCCCCCCTTATTTTTTTGTTTTTACACGATTATTTGCCCTGTTTTCACGGTCCCCAGCATGCCCAGTGCTTATGGTCTTGCGGTTGTGGTTGGATTGTGGTTTTCTCAGCCTCGTAGCCTGCTGCAGGTCTGTCAGGAAGCTGTTGTATCCCCTGACAGACGGCGGTGGGACACCCAGAGCGTGCGTTATTTTTTTGCGGAACGGATGCATGAGGTTACGCGATGCTGGTACCGAAGAGTACGGCGGTATGTTCCGTTATTTTCCAGCCATCCACCCGTCTAACCCCCCACCCCCGGTCCTACATAAGTCCTGGTCTGTTACGTTGCAGAGACATAATGCAGTCCCATGGTGCTGAATGTCCACTAGACCTGTTTGCTCTCTAGGCACCTAGCGGATTTTTTTTTTTTTTTTTTTTTTTTTTTTTTTTTCTTTTTTTCGTTTTTCCTCGCAAGCGGTCAGTCGATGTCCTAGGTTTTGGCTAGCAATAGTTTTTCAAAAGACTTCATGACATTAGATATGGCCTAGCAGCCACCCCAGGCCTGTGTCATTCAGTCTGTAATTGTTGCTTCTTTGGCTGGGGATGCACGGTGGGCGTTTGAAGCATGAACGGGATCTTGCACAGCTCCAGTGATTGTGAAGGATCGTGTACGATGGGGAGGGTCAGCAAGGATTTCAGACAGACCGCTACGTTAACCAACAATTCTTGTTTTATGGCTGCGTGCCCTTTTTCTTTTTCTCTGCTTCGGAGACTGGAACACCTCGTCTTCGTGATTGAATCGCAGGGTGGGGGAGAGGGGGTTACTGGAGGTGTGACATTGGTGTGTGGACGAGGTGTTCCGGGGGTTTGGGGTGTTTTTCAATCTCAAGATGCAGGACTCCATTCCGATCGTCGCCGTTGCTGATTAACAGGCTGGGGATGGGTCTTGTAGTGGGCTTCTTTCAGGACTTTTCCCTATGAATCGCCGCTGAGCATGGCAATAGAATGCACTTAGTTTTTTACGAAATCCCTTTGTGTCCACTTTTGATTCCTTTTCTCCAGTGTGTTTCGTGTTTTATACACGACATTGCTTCTTGTATAGCATTTCTTTGGCGACGCGAGCCGGGTGCGTTTTGCAGTGAACATGGTTGCGTGCGTTGCAGGTTTAATGAGTCCTGGTTAGAAAGCCAATGATTCTTTCACAGCAAACTGCAAGATGTTACAGTCTCGTGCGCTCTGTCCCGATCGGTGGCAGCACTTCAAAACCTCCACTCCCAGTGATTTCATTCATCCAACAAGGTGTCATTATCGGTTCTGTTTTTCATTAGTCATCTTGCTAAGCTTAACGTGTTGGGGGTCAGACTACAACGTAACATCCTTATTGTTTGGGTCTGTTATGAGACGGGGTTTGTCGTTTGTGGGTAGAACGGGCGATGGTTCCACCCTGGTGTAGGCCCAAGCAGTACTGAAAGCCGCTGCTGGAGTTCTTGTCTGTATCGCGGCGGCCTAGCTCTCCCCTCTGTGACGGTTTGAACGTTGTTCCTGTTGCCATTCGAGCCGCCCACCTGACTCCCCCAATTCTGCAGCACACAAAATATAGAATACCATCGAAAACGGTTGACCAACTCACTACGGGCTCGCGAGGAGGCAAGGTACACGACTGCCCTACCGCCAAACTTAACCCCTTGGTGCAACATGATTCGCAGGGACCTCATAACTAAGCACAGGATCCACTACACACTAACACAAACCCCAACATAAAAACAACTGTGGAGCACGCCATGGAGGCAGCCATCAATGTCGGCGCCATTGCGAAGAAATCACGGGGTCATGACATGAATTTCTTTATTATTTTAATGTTCCTTGAGGTTTACTTATAATGTTAATAAAGTTTTTTTTTGCACAAAAAACAAATAAATATGTGGAAAAATGATTATTTTCAACCCTCATTCTGACCCTCTGTCTAAAACGACCTGTTTTAAGGGGCAGGTCCTTTAAAGCCGGACACACTGTGTTTTAATAGTCCTTTATGATTGTTGCTTGTCAGATTGTACGAACATGATGATCATGTCACACTGTGGGATCTTAATTGTCATTAATGTCAGACTGTATGATAGTCAAGACGTGTTAAAAATGGGTGCGCACAAGAAAACTTGTCCAGAGTTTTATAGTATCAAACCATACACGTTCAATGACTGCAAACTGCATTAAGCCCGAGACACACTGCACGATTTTAGCAATCCTATAAGATCATTGCATGTCACACTGTGCGACATTGATCTAATAAACTTGGCTATGACATGTGTGTAGACTGTACGATGATGACACCTATTGACTTGTACGATATGACGCATGTTACTATAGAAGAATAAAGCATCATCAGCATGCGCTAGTGATAAACAAAAACGGTTTAACGGAAACGGTTTTGTACCAGCAAACACATTATGCAATGATCATGCTGTATCGTAGGCTATCTTTGGTTGCAAGACCATGACAACGGCCGTCTTTGAGCCTCTCTCGCTGTACGACACAGAACAACCGATTAGGAGCTATGATCACAGAAATCGCCACGATTGTTTCACAATGCCAATCTTTCGTCTGGGACAGTCAAAAATCGTGCAGTGTGTTTCGGGCTTTACACACGGGGCTGAAAACAATGTGTTGGGGGATTAAATCATTAAAAGTATATGAATGGCGGCAATACTGGCATATTTAAGAAGAATAGTGTAAGCAGCACTACACACCCACATGAAAACAGCGGTGCAACTGGTGTTTATCATAGCAAAGGCAACATATCATATGAATTCCGTGAGTGGTGGCCAGGAGCGCCGGAGTTTATGGCGGTTAGAAAAATATTTTAATTCTGATCATGGCTTGTCTTGAAAAACTAAGAGTTTGACATTCGTCTTAGAAAAAGTCACACTGCAAGACTGCGCGCCAAATCTTCTGACATTGCCAGAATTTCGTCGGAGGTAAAATTTGATTGCAACTGTCTTTAATCGGCTGTCGGTGAACATGTCAAACCAGCGATCAAAGACTACAGATTTTAGCCTAGGATTTTAGTTATATTTTAGTATTTTCACAATTTGCCTCAGACGACCAAACCGTGGCCAAAATTACATAGTGTGAGCTGGGCTTAAGGCTTGTCAGTAATTGGCCAATGTTATGATTAGCTAATGTCATTGCATAGGAAACAGTATCAACACCCCCTCGCTATTGCATGTGAGTGTTTTGACAACATGATAAAAATAAAACTGTCATTTCCAGACAAAGCATTATGAAATCATTTACTTACGGTTTGTGATGCAGCAGCAGTCAGTTCTAGTACTGCTTCATCTTGTTGCAACAAATGTTTCTTTGTGAACTCTCCACGACACTGGGCCTCATTAACAAAACAAAATGCTCCAAACAATCCTAAGACACGATCCAGGATGCCATTAAAAATAAACTATCCACTTGTTCATTACGCTGGAATCCTTCTGATATCTGTACAAAGATGTGAATGAGCTGTTTAAACCAAATGGGTCAAAGCAAATGTTCTTTTACTAAGTTTGTCCTAATTGATGACAGACTCAAGTGAATGGACTGTCAGAAAGTGAACGCGCATCTGTATACTGTATCCAGTGTAGACAAGATAGCGGCAGTGATTGTAATTTTTATTTGCTTTTAACACAACGTAACACTCGCATTCAGCGTGATCAGCGTTTTTGTGGCAGGACAGCAAAGTGACAGAAAAGCTGTACCTGGGAAATAATACTTAAATGTAGGTTCACCCAAAAATGAAAATTTTATTATTTCATCTTCATGTCATTCCAAACCAATGTCTATTTTTTCTATGGAACACAAAAAGCTATTTCACAGTGTCCTGGATGCCTTTTTCATACAATGAACGCAAATGGGGCTGAATATGAGCTCTCAAAAGAATAACCGTATAAGAATGACAAAAGTGATCATTATAACTCTTACTATGGTGCAGAAAATGTTCCTCTTCACTGTAGTGTTCAGATCTCATTTGCATTCATATACAGTGGGGAAAAAAAGTTAGTCAGCCACCAATTGTGCAAGTTCTCCCACTTAAAAAGATGAGAGAGGCCTGTAATTTTCATCATAGGTATACCTCAACTATGAGAGACAAAATGAGAAAAAAAAATCCAGAAAAATCACATTGTAGGTTTTTAAAGAATTTATTTTGACAATTATGGTGGAAAATAAGTATTTGGTCAATAAAAAAAATTTCATCTCAATACTTTGTTATAAACACTTTGTTGGCAATGACAGAGGTCAAACGTTTTCTGTAAGTCTTCACAAGGTATTCACACACTGTTGCTGGTATTTTGGCCCATTCCTCCATGCAGATCTCCTCTAGAGCAGTATTGTTTTGGGGCTGTCGTGGGCAACACGGATTTTCAACTCCCTCCAAAGATTTTCTATGGGGTTGAGATCTGGAGACTGGCTAGGCCACTCCAGGACCTTGAAATGCTTCTTACGAAGCCCCTCCTTCATTGCCCGGGCGGTGTGTTTGGGATCATTGTCATGCCGAAAGACCCAGCCACGTTTCATCTTCAATGCCCTTGCTGATGGAAGGAGGTTTTCACTCAAATCTCACGATACATGGCCCCATTCATTCTTTCGTTTACACGGATCAGTCGTGCTGGTCCCTTTGCAGAAAAACAGCCCAAAAGCATGATGTTTCCACCCCCATGCAAGTAGGTATGGTGTTCTTTGGATGCAACTCAGCATTCTTTCTCCTCAAAACACGACAAGTTGAGTTTTTACCAAAAACAAAAAAAAAAGTTCGATTTTGGTTTCATCTGACCATATGAAATTCTCCCAATCCTCTTCTGGATCATACAAATGCTCTCTAGCAAACTTCAGACAAGCCTGGACATGTACTGGCTTAAGCAGAGGGACACGTCTGGCACTGCAGGATTTGAGGACCTGGCGGCGCAGTGTGTTACTGATGGTAGCCTTTGTTACTTTTTGGTCCCAGCTCTCTGCAGGTCATTTACTAGGTCCCCCCGTGTGGTTCTGGGTTTTTTGCTTACAGTTCTTGTGATCATTTTGACCCCCGGGGTGAGATCTTGCGTGGAGCCCCAGATCGAGGGAGATTATAAGTGGTCTTGTATGTCTTCCATTTTCAAATAATTGCTCCCACAGTTGATTTCTACACACCAAGCTGCTTACCTATTGCAGATTCAGTCTTCCCAGCCTGGTGCAGGTCTACAATTTTGTTTCTGGTGTCCTTTGACAGCTCTTTGGTCTTGGCCATGGTGGAGTTTGGAGTGTGACTGTTTGAGGTTGTGGACAGGTGTCTTTTATACTGATAACGAGTTCAAACAGATGCCATTAATACAGGTAACCAGTGGAGGACAGAGGAGCCTCTTAAAGAAGAAGTTACAGGTCTGTGAGAGCCAGAAATCGTGTTTGTTTGTAGGTGACCAAATACTTATTTACAGAGGAATTTACCAATTAATTATTAAAAAATCCTACAATGTGATTTTCAATGTGATTTTGTCTCTCATAGTTGAGGTATACCTATGATGAAAATTTACAGGCCTCTCTCATCTTTTTAATTGGGAGAACTTGCACAATTGGTGGCTGACTAAATACTTTTTTGCCCCACTGTAGGTAAAAACATGAGTCAAGGTGCATCACGCCTGTAGCGTCTGGACCAATCAAACACACAAAATATATTTTGTTAGCTAGATTTAACAAATACTCTGTAACACCCCTCAGTTAACAAGCCATATGAGGACCTATGGACCTTTCCCCCGAAATGCGTAACACCCCAGAAGCCGAACAGGCCCCTGGTTCCATGGCAACCAACCATATCACTGGGTTTATTACCCAGTGGAATGTGAGCAGAGAGACTCACTGCATTTTCCATAGCAAGAGGCAAAACGCACAGTAGAAATTGACTTTTCAACTAATTAATTCATAGGAAAACCTTTATTTGAATGAACACACATATCCTTCAGATCATTGGGTATATTATTGTCATTGTGTATTTTGTCTTTGAGATGGTATACTGTTTATGCAGGCTTATGGCGAAACACTAAATCCGTCAGCCTTACATATAAGATATAACCCTACCATGTCGGCTTGTATCTATGAATTAGTATTCGGGAGGATCTAATGAGGGGTATATTGGATGCCTTTATTACCTAGGATACAGATTAGTTTCTAAGAATCTTTATTAGTCTTGTGAATCACACACCCAAAACGGATACATGTGCAAAATTACCAGCCCCGAACCCAAGGGTGTAAAACCCTCAAGCAATTGCCAAAATCCCGCCTTGCGAATTCTTCTGTTATCATTGGACAAACCACCTGAGAGGCGTGACTCTTCTACGACCTTAAAGGCCCACACCAGGGACCCTCCCGGAGTCGGTGGTTCTGTTAGGTTTCGATAAGATGTGCGCTCCAACTCTCCTGAACATCCTAAGTTACGTGCCAGGCTTCGGCCTCGACCTTTCCAATTTCCTGATGATCCGAGAAGAACAATCCAAGTCAGGGCAGGCAGAGACTAATCAGAAAACGATAAACAGTCCAAGGTCAAACGAGTAGGCAAGATACAGGGTAAACGCTCAGTAGTGGGACAGCAGGGGCAAATCAAGACTTCGCAGAGAACTAGTGTGAGTGTGCGGTTTAAATGTGTGAGTGTAATTAGATGCAGGTGTGTGCGTGCAATCAGTCGCAGGTATGAGGCATGATGGGAGCTAGAGTCCGAATGGATATAGTAAATAATCAGGAGAGGGTTCCCTCTGGTGGTGAGGAGGAGGCGATATGGGAGCCTCCTTTGTAACAGAGCCCTCCCCCTGCGAGCGGCTCCTTACGCGAGGAAGCACACGAGGTCGAGGGGCCGGTTTCTCCGGATGCGTCCTGTGAAACTCTTCTGTGAGTGTGGGGGGGGGTCCGGGGAGGACGAGCGATATCTCCAGATTCGACCCCAGTTCGCTCATCGTCCATAACCCCCCCAATCGACAGTATATTGGAGGGTACACACGCGCTGGAGTCGAGCAGCTTGTGCACTTGATACGCCTCCTCGCCGTCAAGCAGAATAGGCCGGGGGGTCTGAAACCTGGCTCCCTCCTCCGACTCTCCTCCCGGACCACCAGCGGGTTTCAGAAGTGATACATGGAATGTGGGAGATATACGGTAATTAGTAGGCAGATCTAAACGGAATGATACCTCAGCCAGAAACCACTCGTAAATCAAGCAGAGCTGGAAAAACTGCTAAATTACTTTGTCCACGGTCTTGGCAGGAGTGTGGCAGCATTCATTTTATGAGAGCCCTTAGCTGCAAAAAAAACAACAGGTTTAGTTAGTTTTCAACTGGTTTAAACATTTTTTCTCTGTGTTCAAGAGTTATTTCTTCTTATTATAAATGTCAAAAAACACTTGTGCTTTGGGGTGTGCAATATGACAATTTTTGATCGTGGATGATCAAAATGTCTCTCTCCACGATCTACTTTTGAAAAAGCATTATTGTGCTACAGCGCGCCTCTGTCTAAAAATACTGTACAACGTGACATACATTCACATCAAATGTTAACTCAGCAGTACGGGACACTGCACTTCTTTGCAATCACAAAAATACATTATTTGCATGTGCTTTAAATCCTTGCCGGTAAAACATTTAATTTGCGTGCTGTTCTGGCGTGCACTTTCTCTGAGCGCATACACCTGAAGCGCGCGCACACTGAAAAGCCTGTCAAAGGCTAAGTTATGAACTAAGTTATGTTTTGCATCTGATTGAGCTAATACTGTCAAAAACACACAATGATTACATACACACAGTTGGTTATGTCTAAAGTGAAAGTAAACAGTTGAGAGAAAAATGGATGTGTGCTTGTATTTTAGATGCGTGCAGCTCTTAAAGCGACAGTACAAAACATGCTGCTGCTTGTCATTAAAGGGATAATTCACCCAAAAATTAAATTTCTGTCATTATTTACTCACTCATGTTGTCCCAAACCTGTATTAATTTATTTCTTGTGTTGAGCACAGAAGAAGATATTTTGAAGAATGTGGGTAACCAAACAGTAGTGACTTTGATAATGGGAATAAATAAATAAAATACTATGGAAGTAACAGGGGACCAGCAACTGTTTGGTTACCCACATTCTTCAAAATAAGTTTTATTTTCAACAGAAGAAAGAAACTAATTCGAGTAAAAAAAATTTAAAAAAATTGAGTAAATGATGACATAATTGTCTTTGTAGCAATCCCTTGGATCCAAGAGCCTCGACTGATGAGTGAGGTTTCCTTAAATCCACCATGACAACGCGATGAACTCAAAACAGCATCTTTATTCCGTACACCTCGAAACCACTCACAATACCCCACAGCACCGTGAAACTGTTTTAACACATACAAATGACAAAATTCACAATTCAAGCTTAGACTCATAAACATGCTGAATTGCATAAATAAGCATCACAATCAATTACATTGCACAACAAACATTCATGTATTTCTTTAATTACAATCAACATACCTCTCTACACTCACCAAGGAATGAAAATCAAATATGATAATCCTTTCGTCATCATCAGACGTGTGTCGAATTCACTTCAAAATTATACAAAATATAAAATCCACACTAACACAATGTAGGTTCAAACAATCAGCGTCTCATGTTCACGTCCACCCGCCATCTTATTAAGCTTACTAGTCCACCTGATCACTACGGTGGACAATTTCAGCACAGGTATTCACGATTTCCAGTTACAATACATAAAAGGTACAAAGACATTCAAGATACAAAAAATCTGTCAAATTGCAAATTAAATTACACAAACGTCTTTGATGTTTCATAACACAATTCATACATGCTTCTTATATTAGGAACATAATTACAGTATTTCAAATGGTCCCTTACACTCCCACCAATCATGACAGGATAAGCACAACCCCAATAACATACATGATTTCAAATCTGAAGGGCCATTTAATAATCCACCTTGTGCAAGAAAGCATAAAATTTTGTTAACATGATTAAGTTAAACATGAATACCCAAATGTGTGTTTTAAAGGGGTCATATGATGCGATTTCAAGTTTTCCTTTCTCTTTGGAGTGTTACAAGCTCTTGCTGCATAAAGAAGATCTGTAAAGTTGCAAAGACTAAAGTCTCAAAACCAAAAAAACAACTTTATAAAAGTTAAGAGTCAGCCATGCCTACCTAAAACGCCTCGTTCTAACACGCCCCCACAGATCTACGTCACTATGTGGAAATATTAGCATAATAACAGCAGTGGTGTTGATGAAGCCATGTCAGGGAGACGCTGTGTTTCAGTGCGAAAGCAAAAGCACATTATTTGGTCTTCCGGAAGTAGATGCAATTAGGAATTAAGATTTATTTACAACAGAACAGCACAACCCAGATGTTCGAATTTGTGCAACGCATTTTATGGACGACAGTTTTTTTAACCTAGAAGAGTACAAGGCTGGCTGTGCACAAAGGCTATTTCTAAAAAAAAAAAAGGGTAAATTCCGACTTTGCTATGACAATCTGGCGCTTCTGAATCAAATACTGTTTTGTTATTAGTTCAAGTATTTGCTATTGACTGTTCTAATGCGGAGTTTTGCACAGCGCAGAGTAACGCGTCGTGTGTGTGTGTGAGGGGAACAGGGTCACATCACAGGAGAGTGAACTGCCTGTCAGAAATCATAGCACGTCAGCTGTCTTAACCGCGGCTTGTGTACTGCATCATCACTGTGTCTGTCACTCGACTCTGTTGCCCTTTCATGCTTGAACTGATGGTAAATCTAAGGACATTATTAACTGTCTTGATATCTACTTTGAAAGCTGACGCTCGCGATTATGGTAAGGGGCGTTACATTTCCGACGTGTGCTTGTGGTGTTCGGCCAATCACAATGCACTGGGTCAGCTGGCCAATCAGAGCAGACTGCGCTTGTCAAAGGAGGGGGCTTTGTTGAAAACGACGTGTTTGAGAGAGGCGGGGGCATAGAGGACAATAATGTACAGTATTTGAAAAATAATGTGTTTTTTTAACATTAAAGCATGTCAACATATTCTGTTACACCAAATACACAAAATAATGATCTTTAAAATAACATCATATGACCGGTTTAATCTTACTGCACTGCACCTTTCACTTTCAAGCAGGAGCCTGAGTTCAAGCTGAATAAAATTATAAACGCATGGCTCATAGCTCAGTATATAATTGAGGGTTTAGATGGAGAATAATGCTTTCCTAATGATCTCTGTTCACTAACTCGCACTTTCACTCTTTGCACTAATCCATCACTGTTCACAGCTGTTTCCACTATTCGTCCCAGCTGCCACTGATTTCTCGGAGAGAGGTCTTCCTTTATCATGACTACATCGTTCACCTTGAGATTACGCCGCACCACATGCCACTTCTGCCTCATGGAGATGTTCAGAAGATACTCTCTCTTCCACCGACTCCAAAATTGTTCAATCAGATACTGCATAAGGCGCCAACGCTTGGTGCCATACACATCTTCTCTTACAAATTCCCCTGGAGGCGGAAGGGCAACCTTTGGCTTCATTTGAATCAAATGATTAATTAAGTGTTAAAGGCTCAAGGGAATTAGGATAATTTATTCCATCTACTGTTAGAGGACGACTGTTAACGATGGACATGGCCTCATAAAAGACCGTTCTAAGAGAGGCATCATCAAGTCTTCCCAAACTTTGAGCCAAGGTCAAGTCAAATCACCTTTATTTATATAGCGCTTTTAACAATACAGATTGTGTCAAAGAAACTGTACAGCATTAATTAGGAAAGTAGTGTCAATAATGCAAAATGACAAAAGTAAACAATTTTCAGTTAAAGGCTGTTCATCATTGAATTCAGTGATGTCATCATCCAGCTCAGTTCAGTTTAAATAGTATCTGTGCAATCAAGTCGAAGATATCGCTGGAAATTATGTGTCCCCAACTAAGCAAGACAGAGGCGACAGTGGCAAGGAACCAAAACTCCATCGGTGACAGAATGGAGAAAAACCTTGGGAGAAACCAGGCTCAGTCGGGGGGCCAGTTTTCCTCTGGCCAGCAGTTCAATTCTAGGCTGCAGCAAAGTCAGATTGTACGGGATAATATGGTTCTGTGGTATGTCACGTGGCTGCTCGGATACCCAAGGTCTTCGATGGGGATCTGTCTCTGGGGCTCATCTAGTTGTCCTGATCTCCGCTGACATTCAGGGCAGTCGAGTTAAATCTCTAGTTGCTGATCACATTGGGATGGATCATACTGGATACGGGTGACTGCGTGACCAATCTGATTGGCTACAGATGGCATCTGGTGGCTCGGTGACCTCAGAATAAGAAGAAACAGACTAATATTACGAGATGCCATGCTTCTAACGAGGTAGCAAAGGACCATAGGGTGTTATGGAAGTTGTTACCCTGGTCTGGTTGTACTATTTAATGCAGCCTAAAAATCTTTTAATGGATTTGAATATTAGAAATGTGTAAGTGTGTTATGTGCTATGTTCCCTCTAAGCTGCGCACGCCCGCGGCCGCGCACTTCTTCCACCACCGCCGCGCAGAAGAAATAATGTGCCGCACACACGCAAAACTGAGTTGGGAAAGCCATTTGATTGAATTAAATGCGAAATAATTGCAATGCTCGGGTAAACCGCTATTGAGTTGATATCGCTATAAAGTTAGAACCGGTGAATGCGGTTTACAGGTTTCATAGAAAGAGAACGATGTGCGCCAAATGAGTCGCTGTAGAAATCAAATACTTTAATGGTTGCGGACGAAATAGCTCATATCGACAAAAACAAACGCAATGACATGTGAAATAAAACAACATCATGTTTTAAAGAAGAGTGTCTTGATTAAGTGCTGGAAATAGCAGATGATGGGCACAGAACAGTAACAAAACTCAGAGATAAGACATTTACCGTCACACACAGGTGTGGAGACATTTACAGTCCCACACAGGTGTATTGTGCAAACTGTACTTCATAGAGATGTTTAGATATGGAGCAAGATCGGAACAAAATTCATAAATTCACAGCACAATTTACATTTACAAAATCCGATTCATAAATTCAAAACAAAATTCATAAATACACAAGTAAAAGCATAAATACTTCCCCCAAATGCTCCCCCCCCACCCAACACCCAACCAAAAAAGCATCTTACCTAAATAAATTTAAAATGTTTACACAAATATGTATATATACATTTCTTGAATTAATTTTCATCACACATTTATGAATGATGTTACATGTATTTATGGATCGTTGAATCTGCATTTGCAAATCATCACACATGCGTGGACTGCTTTGGATTTGTGTGTGGTATTTTTTTTGTGTGTGGTAACGTACAATTTAGATGTATTTCAACATTTTAAAATGTACAAATCGCTACGTACTCTTAGCTAAAAAACTTACAAATATTTACATATCTTTTATATAATTTAGATATTCATATCAATGCATTTTTATCAATAAGCGATTTAGATTTTTAGACCCCTTAACCTGCCCCCAAACCTAAACCTAACCATTTTATAGCGAATATGCATTTTTATCATTTTATTAATACGCAATTTAGATTTTTAGAACCCTTAACCTACCCCCAAACCTAAACATACCCATTTTATAGCGAATATAAAAAGATATAAAACGCAAATGACCGAAATAAGCAGGAAAATAAAACTTTTAGTAACAATATAGCATTAAAATATATTTATAGTTGCTAATTCCACTCCTACCTATAAACCTAAAAATTTCTGTACAGTATAAGAAAAACATAACAGACATAGCTTAAATGCAATTACAATCATTTATTTATTGCAAAAATGTCAAAAGCAGTACTAAAAGTAATCCAAATGACGATGCGTTGCACCCGCAGTCCTCTCTGGCGGAATACAGTAGGTTTGTGTGATCCAGAGCAGAATTTATGTTGTTAATCGCTGAATATATAATATAATTTCCTGTCACTCCGTGAACTTTTTTCTTTTTTTTTTAGAACCGGAACATAACGGTAGCATAAATACATGGGGGATACAAAAACAATTAAAAGGTAAAAAATACACAATTATTTTACAATCATAAAAGTTACAACTTATTTACGATTTTTTTAATAAGATTGGATGTTTTTAAGGCTTTTTATTAGAGGAGATTTTTTGAAGTGATGAGTAAAACAAAAGTAAATCATAAATGAATATTTTACAATTAGGTTTAAAATTAAGGCATCTTGCTTTGTGAATGTGGAATTTTCCCATCATACAAATAAAGTCCAGGCATCCTCTAGCTCCCTAGTGTCAGAAACCACAGAATGAAAGAGAACCTTAACTGCTGAAATGTTACATAGCCGAAAGAATACAAGAAGTAAAGATTCTGAAATTTGAAGCCAGAATTGTTTAGTATAATGACAGAAATAGAATAAATGTGAAAGAGATTCAAAAGAGTGAGTGGAGAAAGATTTTGTATAAATGTACTTAAATATTTGTTGCAGGGGTAATAATGATGAATAATTTTAAAATGAACTTCTTTCACTCTGTGAACTCGTGAAGGAACACGTGGCGCATCATTCAAACACACCTCACCATAAACACGGCATGTCGCAATCTGTGACGAATGCAGGCGAGAGCAATGAGCGTTCGATTATCCTGCCGTAAAACCTGTAGTTTGAAGCGGCAACATTTGAATTTGTAAAGAGTGCGTCAGTCAGCGCGGGCTTTGCTGCTTACGGTCACTGGACTCGCTGCTCAGGATGGAGAAGAAGATCGCCGAAAAAAGACTTGGATTTGGGTCTGTTCCTCACAGTAGTATGGATTCGGAAGATTTGGATTACAGCGCACTAATAAAATTGTTTCATTTTGTAATTATGTTGTTTTTGCTGTATTTTATAGTTCTATTGTCAGTCACAGCAATGTCGGAGAAAACGCCTTTTGTGGCCATGGCAAAGTAAACATTACATGACAAGTAAAGGTTAAACGATTGCAGAAATGTTATTTATTTTAAGGTTTAAAGTGAAGTCGTGTTTAACATTATGTAAGCATATTCTTGGAAACGAGCTGGCAGCAGAAATCACATAACAAAACGAAATGTTATCATTTCATAAATAAATGAGTAAACAATTTAATAATGCAACTGAAAAACAAGCTGATTCATATGACAACTAAAAAACTAATTAAAAACAGCTATCAACCAACTAGAGAGATTTCCACAATCGACAATAGATTTGACGCATGGAGGATGAAAACCACATCAAGAGTGAAGTAAAGTGTTTTTTTGATTGATACAAGCGATTTTCTTTGAATTAAAGGCTGTTTTAGTTAATTAGTGTGCCAGGGTTACAAGAGTTAGTGTCAATGCCAGCTTTTATATTAAAAAATGGTGTTTGTAGGAAACACTTTAGTAATCCAGGATGCAAGGCGATAACCACATCAGAAAACAACGATTTCGATGCTAACTATGCACAATTTAAAGATGCTATGTAGTCAGTGGATTATAAAGTTACTCATTACGACAGCTATAATCATAAAAATGCCATCAGATAAAAAAAAACGACTTACTCACTCGTTGAGTGTGGTTTTCATCTTCCATGCTAAATCTCTTCGATTGTGTGTGTTCGAAATCTCCCTTAGGTGGTGATAGCTGTTTTTAATGCCTGATCAAAAGTTATTGCGAATCTGATAGCCTACTACTACTACTACTACTAATAACAACAGAACACATTACATAATTGTTATTAAATGAAATATC
The DNA here is from genome assembly GCA_018155175.1 of Sinocyclocheilus anophthalmus. NCBI lineage: Eukaryota > Metazoa > Chordata > Actinopteri > Cypriniformes > Cyprinidae > Sinocyclocheilus > Sinocyclocheilus anophthalmus. The sequence goes on from JADLZN010001435.1 coordinate 26,860, forward strand.
TGGACATTTAACACCTATTGATAACATTACAGATTGATCTGAATAAACAGGGTTTGTGCAATTTTGGTGTATAAGACAGCAGGCTAACCAGGAAGCTGTATTTTGTGCGAACGATATAAATAATAATGTGATTTTGTAGAAATTGTAATCAGGTGCTAAAAAAAAAAAAAAGGAGTACCCATTATATATTTTAAAATGTTATTTATTTCTGTGACGACAAACTGAATTTTCAGCATCAGTACTCCAGTCATCAGTGTCATATGATCCTTCAGAAATCATTCTAATATACTGATTTATAATCTGTGTTGAAACTGTTGTGCTGCTTAATATTTTTTTTTGGAACCTGTGATACTTTTTTCTTTGAATAAAAAGTAAAAAAGAACAGCATTTATTCAAAATAAAAATATTTTCTAAAAATATACATTCGTTACTACACTGTTTTAGTAATTAACACATGATTACTGAATAAAGACTTACTTTTCTTTTAAAAAAATAAAATAAAATTACTGACCACAAACGTTTGAATTTTAAGGTTTTTTTTTAGTGTATAGGTAACACCAACAAAATTTCTATTTGAATAAACACTGTTCTTTTTAACTCTTTATTTATCAAAGAATTATGAAAAATGTATCAAAAGTCCCAAAAAAATATTAAGCAGCACACTGTTTCCAACACTGATTATAACTCAGCATATTAAAATTATTTCTGAAGGACATGTGACACTGAAGACTGGAGAAATGCCTGCTGAAAAATCAGCTTTACCATCACAGGAATAAATTAAATTTTAAAGTATATTAAAATAGAAACTTTTATTTTAAATTGCAATAATATTTCACAATATTATTTTGATATAAATTATTTTAGTATTTTTATCAAATAGATACAGCCTTGATGAGCATAAGAAACTTCTTTAATAAACATTATTGATCCCAAACTTTTGAATGGCAGTGTATGAATACTGTAAAAAAAAAAAGGAAAAGTTCTCAGGTAACCTACAAAGGTAATATTTAGTACGGGTTCAAATTAAATACACTAGCACATTAAAGTTAAAAGTTGAACATTTTTTTGTGTGAGCGATAAAGGTCGGTTGAAAGAAATGTTTTGCTCAGGTGCCCACTGTTCCGCCCAATAGAGAACAGATTGCTCAGCAAGAAAAAAAATTAGAAGGGAACATTGGTTTGTGTAGCCAGGTTAAAGAGTGGGTCTTAATCTATATTAAAACTGACAGAGTGCAGGTGTTGGCCAATCCGAACAATGTTAGGTAGATTATTTCAGAGTTTGGGCGCTAAATAAGAAAAGGATCTGCCGCCCACAGTTGATTTTGATATTCTAGGTATTATCAAATTGCCACAGAGTTTTGAGAACGCAGCGGACGTAGAGGACTATAATGCAATAAGAGCTCGTTCCAATACTGAGGAGCTAAACCATTCAGGGATTTATAAGTAATAAGCAAGATTTTAAAATCTATATGATGTTTAATAGGGAGCCAGTACAGAGTTGACAGAACCAGGCTAATATTGTTGTACTTCCTGGTTCTAGTAAGAGCTCAAGCTGCTGCATTTTGGACCAGCTTGAGTTTGTTTATTAAGTGTGCAGAGCAACCACCCAATAAAGCATTAAAATAATCTAACCTTGAGGTCATGAATGCATGAATTAACATTTTGCATTTGACATTGAGAGCATAGGTCGTAATTTAGATATATTTTTGAGATGGAAAAATGCAGTTTTACAAATGCTAGAAATGTGGCTTTCAATGGAAAGTTTGCTATCAAATGCACACCTAGGCTCCTAACTGATGACTGTTAGACTCTGTTTCTGTCTTGTGTTGTGTTTTCCTCCCCCACATGCTCCATGTTATGTTTATTTCCTTATTTGGTCTTCCTGTTCCTGTTCCCTGATTAGGTTAATTTGTCCCAGGTGTTTCCTATGTTTATTATGTCATTATTTCCAGGTGTTCCCCACTTAGTTCTGAGTACTTAAGCCCTGTGTTGTTCATTGTTTGGTCATCCGGTATTGAATGTCTGTATGTGTCTACCATTCCTGCTACGTGTGTTTTCCTGGTTCCCTAGATGTCATTAAACTCTCATTGTTGATGTACTCCTTGTCTTCTCGTTCCTCGCTTCGCGCTCCCTCACAGTAGCATTGTGACAGAATACCGGACCAAGGACAGTAAGCGGCGCCCCCACTCCACGTGTTTGTTTTTCATTTTTAAAAGTGTTTTTTGATGTTCTAATGGATCTGCGGAGCAGTTCTGTTCTATTATACGAGGTAGCCCCTGGAAGAGTACATCAAGGAATTCCTGACCTGCTCAAAGCAGATTTCCCTCAACCGGTGGACTCTGGTGGACTGCTTCTGGGGTGGTTTGGATGAGGGGATTTCTCAACGGATGCCCAGGCAGGGTCCAGGTGGACTTTGGATGGGTCCAGGTGGGGGGCAGGGTCCAGGCTCGGTTTGTCAGCGCATCCCATCTCCTCCGCTGCAGGCCAGAGGCATCACCTATTTCGTTCATCCATCCAAAAGTCAAGCAATGGCCCGTTAAAAATCACAAAGACCGGGCCGCGGCATGCCCAAGTTCCGCCTGGCTGGTGTCGTTCTCATTACATCAAAAAGAGGAGGAATGAGAAGAAAAGGATGGCTCACTGACCTATTACTCGGCCCGAGAGTGCCCCAGAGCTCGCTCCAGTGTCGGCTCCAGCCCCAGAGCTCGCCTAAAGTTGTAAGATCTAGACCAAGGCTCATAAATGTAGGGCTCCAGTCCCAGAGCTCGCTCCAGTGTGGGCTCCAGTCCCAGAGCTCGCTCCAGTGAGGGCTCCAGTCCCCGAGTTTAGCGCAGAGAGGGCTCCAGTCCCAGAGTTTTGCCCAGAGAGGGCTCCAGTCCCCGAGTCTAGCCCAGAGAGGGCTCATATCCCCGAGTCTAGCACAGAAAGGGCTCCAGTCCCTATTGGAGTTTAGCCCAGTGAGGGCTCCTGTTCCCGAGTTTAGCCCAGTGAGAGCTCCTGTCCACGAGTTTAGCCCAGAGAAGGCTCCAGACCCCGAGTTTAACCCAGAGAGGGTTCCAGTCCCCGAGTTTAGCCCAAGGAGGGCTCCAGTCCCCACGTCCCGCCCAAGGAGGGCTCCTGTCCCCACGTCAAGCCCAAGGAGGGCCACAGTTCCCGAGTCAGGCCCACGGAGAGCCTCAGGGGCAGATATTTTCCTCAAGGATTTTTTTGGGGGGGGTAGTATGGGTCCATCCGGAGAGGTTACCTGCTTCTAGTCTGCCTGCCTCCACCATGCTTCATCGTTGCCTACTCCGCATGTTTCCTAGTCTACGGCTCTGCCATTGCTCCCAGAGCTCCCCTGCTCCGCCAGGTGCCACCCGAATGACCTGCTCCGCCATGGCTGACTAGTCGGAATGATATCGCCATGGCTCAAAGAGTCCCTTTGCTACGTCCATGGCCAACCCATGACCATGCTATGCACGCCATGGTGCACGACCGATCCTTTTATGCCTCCGCCATGGCCCTGAGCTACGTTACCACCATTGCACCCGGACTGCTGATCCGCCATTCCCTGGTGGAACTTGTTAAGGCAGGGGGGTAGTAATGTCGACAGGACGTGTTTCTGTCTTGTGCTTCTGTTCATCACACCGCTCCTAGCTATGTGTATGCCCTTATTTGGTCTTCATGTTCCTGTTCCATTGCTTAGTTGTAAGTGTGTCCAGGTGCGTTCGGCCCTCAGTATGAGACAGTTGAGGCACTCCATATGCACTTGTTAAGGTAATAACATTCATACATTTCGAATGGCTTTGGCATATTCATAACTTTTGGGTGGGCTGAGCTACTCACCTCTATCATATAATAAAACAAAGGTAAGCAGACAGACTTGCCGAAAACCACGAACGTCTGCTAGCCACGTCACGTCACAGAAATCAGTTAATTCTCAGCACATAGAGACTCTTTCACCTAGATATCACATATGAGACTGTTGTCTGGTCCCCTGTACAAAAAACGTCCCAAACAAATTAAGGGTAGCAATTTAAGTGATGTTCAACAAATATAAAAAACAGATATAATACAGATAAGCAATTGATAAAGCTTGGCTTAATTAATATTAGATCCCTTTCTACAAAAGCTCTTTGTAAATATGATATGATCACAGATCATAACTTAGGTGTGCTTTGTTTGACAGAAACCTGGCTAAAACCAGATTACATTATTTTAAACGAGTCTACCCCACAAGATTACTGTCATAAACATGAGCCGCGTCTAAAAGGGGGAGGTGTTGCTTAAATTTATAACAATATTTACAGTATTTCTCAGAGGGCGGGCTTCAAATATAACTCATTTGAAGTAATGGTGCTACATATAACATTACCCAGAGAAACAAGTGTAAATGATAAATCCCCTGTGACTTTTGTACTGGCTACTATATACAGGCCACCAGGGCACCATACAAACTTTATAAAATAATTTGCTGATTTTCTATCTGACTTAGTGGTGGCTGCAGATAAAGTCTTAATTGTTAATGATATTAATATCCATGTTGATTATGAAAAAGATGCATTGGGATCAGCATTTATCAGCATTTCTGAACTCCATTGGGGCTAGACAACACGTGTCAGGACCTACTCAATGTCGAAATCATACTCTAGATTTAATAATGTCACATGGAATTGATGTTAACGGTGTTGAAATTCAACAGCAAAGTGATGACATCTAAGCCATTATATAGTCGTGTGTATAACTCTAATATAGCCAAAACTGATAATATTTCCACTGCCTTGTTCAAAAGTATGGCTAGAAAACAGCACTTTACCACAAATCCTTTTAGATATGGTTGCTCCTTTACGCTTAAGAAAGATTAAGGAAAACAGTTTGACACTGTGGTATGAGCACACTCGCGCCCTCAAGAGAGCAGCCCGGAAAATGGAGCTCAGCTGGAGGAAAACAAAACTAGAGGCATTTAGTATTGCTTGGCGGGAGTGTAACCCATCCTACAGAAAAGCATTAAAAAGTAATAAATACTTTCGTCTCTTTTAGAAGAAAAACAAACAACCCCAGGTTAGTAATAATACTAGTGGGGGGGGGGCGACTTCCAAATGAATGAAAAAAAATAGACACCAACCAGGCTTGCAACATTCCTCAGCACAGCCAACTGACATGAACTTTATGAACCACTTTAATTCCCCAGACATATACGATTAGAGATATAAAATTGTACACCCATGCACCACTCTACCGTCAGCCTACAGTATCACAATCAGATTAGTGCACTCATAGAGGCCTTGAGGAACCCAATTCCACACATTCTCTCCTATAGGAGCGGAAGAATTTTTATAAACTTTTTAGATCATCTAACACCACATGTATGCTAGATCTCTATGCCATCTACGCTCCTAAAAGAGTGTGCTTCCGATAGACATAGATCCTTTCTGGGGGACTATGATGACTTAGTCATTGCTCATAGGATATGTCCCCCACAAAAACTCTCAAATGGCATCGTTTTATTTATAGCCCATCTCATTAAACAAAAAACACACTTACACCCCAAAGATTAGGTTAATTACCGATTCCGATGCTCGAATCTCTCCTTTTCTGTCACCGTACTAGAACAACAGGTAGCCTATCCTCAAAATGATACTTCGTCTTGTAGAAAAATGTATATGTGATTGGAATTCCAGTCCACGGGATTTAGACCATCCATCATTAGTTACTGAGACTGCCTCTTTCTTCATTAGCGTTACCAAGGTTCTATCTCGCTCTTAGCATCTGATCATGGTTGATATATCTTATTAGTCGCCTTATATGGGCATAGCACTGTCAGCAACATCGTTTTGAATAGGAGAGAACAACTTGTTGGCTTTAGTGGAGCCCTGAACATTCCGCATTGTCATGGTTCAAATCATATTTATCTGACTGCCATCAATTCATAGCAGTGAATGAAGAATTATCATATCATTCACAAGTGCAGTATGGAGTACCACAAAGCTCAGTACTAAGCTGTTACTTCTTCACGCGCGTTATCTCCTTGGAGATATCATAAGGAACACATGTGTGAGCGTTCAATGTTCTGCTGATGCCCCCAGCTCTATATTCTTCGGGGCCGGCAACACATAAAAATTTGAAAACAACAAACTAACAGAACTGCATAGTCAATTAAAAAAACTGGATTATGAGTCATTTCTATTTCTACTAAATTTTGGAAAAAACGGACCCTGGTGCTAATTAGCGGACCTAAAACCTTATGGCATTTATACTGAACCAGTTAACCCTTGGACGGGATGCGCTGTCAGTACTTTCGTCATCAGTAGGAAATAGGGGTGCTATTTTGATACGCAATCTTTCCTCGAATTAGGCCACATCTTCTAACATTTGTAAAACTGCATGTTCCTCAGGTCGCAAAAACTATATCTAAATGCGACCTGTATGATTCTCAATGTCCAAATGCCGAAATGTTAATTCACCTCACGTCGATATTGTAATGCTTTAATGTGCGTGAGCCTTGTTTGCACACTTATAAACTCAGCTGGTCCCAAAATGCAGTAGCTTAGCAGTTCTCATGGAAACATGGAACGTCATGAATCATATTAGCCCGGTTCTGTCAAATCACTTGACAATGCTCCTCATTAAACATCGTATCGATTTAAACTCCTCCTAATTTACTTATAAATGCCCTGAACTCGATGTTAGCACCTCACCGTATTGAGAATAGGCTCTAAGTATTTATAGTCCTCACACTGTACAAAACATGATAGTGTATTATTTTACAGTAACATTTTGTGCCACAAAACGCTACCGGACAAAATAACTGTAATAGGGTTAACAGTTAAGCGAGTTCCATATCATAAATACAGGGAGAACAAACGGTTTTTAAATACAGGAAAATGAGTGCCTTCTGGTAGTAGTAAAAATAAAATTATCCAATGATAATTTACATCATAAAACTGTAAACTGACTATTTCCCAGAATTCCTGCATGACACCACACATTTGAAATGTATTTTGTTTAATTAATCTGTTTTTTTTTTTTTTATTAGTTATGTATATTTGGGCTTTTTGTTACATCTACTGTTGTTTAATGAAAGTTTAATGCATCATTTAAGTATCATGTGTGTTACCATGATGGGGTTTTGTATTTATGTGTATGACACTGTGCATCTTCTATATATTAGAATAACTTGCTGACTTTGCTTTGCGTTGGCGAAGGTTATCTGGGAAGCGATTGATTCTTATTGTGGATGCATCTATTATATGCGGGTGTCCAGTATGTTAAAGGCTACCAAAAAGTTTTAATAGCAGTGTGCCATTGTTGAATTTTACTTGGTTTACATTTAAATTATATTGTTTGAAATTACAGCTTTATACTGTAACAATTTACAGTTTTTGGCCCCCGTTAAATGTGTTTATTGTTGTTCTGATTTTTACCAAAATTATTTGGCAACCCACACGATGCATAAAAATTATTTTGTAAATCTACGAATTTTTTACAGTGCTTCAGTCCGCTGCTGCTTTTCAAAAGAATCTTGCTAATAGTTGATAATACCCCAATATAGCAAAATCAATTGAGGGCAGCGATCACTTTTCCTATTTAGAGCCAAAACGCTGAAATAACCTCTACCTATACCCACTGTGAAGGAGGCAGGACAAACTGATCCCAGGCTTAAATCTAGATTTAACGAATCCCTATATCTTGAACCAAGCTTTATCACATCACACCCCTTACAAAGTCTATTACAAATCCGTTTAACGGCTTGTTATGCTGCCTTTATAGGGCACTGTAACCTGGGAACAACCCACCTACACATAAACAAAAATGCTAATTGATAACATTTGTAAGCCAAGATATGGCCATCTATCGCTATATGTCTGTTTCTTCTTACTTCCTGAGGCTTCACGTAGCCAACAGATCACGTCCCGTATCCAGCCCAGTGGGTGCGTAGCACCTAGAGAAGCCCCTCTACACGCCCCTGATGTTCAGACGGCCTCGATCAGGAAAACTAGTATGAGACCTAGAGAGGGGAGATGCCATTTGTGAAGACTCTTGTCACTAGCATGGCCATCGTGGACAAGACCATGGAACAGGGGCCTCTATTTATAAAATGTTGCTAATTATAAAAACGTCATACACATTTTGTTCTAAGATCATTTCTCAAACCAGGGTGAAGTTGCCATTCAACGAAAACGATATGGTGCACAAAAACATGGGTTGTGCCGTACGCATCCTCTTCCCGATGGACATTGATAAAAAAGCAAATGATCTTGAAATCTGCTGCGCAGTGGGAATCGGTTGTCAGATCTCCGCCTTGTAAACTGCCCCCTAATTTAATACATAACCCTATATAAAAGAGCAACACGCCACATATGACCCGAATTCTAGGCGTGAGAATGAGGCAAAAAACATCTTATCCCACCACCAAAAAAAACTTTACCTGAGTATGCCACATGAGCGTCCTGCGGGGGAGGTAGAGGTTCGTCGCAGGGACGCTTTTTTATTTATAATGTGTAATTATTCTGTGGGTAAAACAATGGTGTGGCGGTACTAGTTGTTTCTTGATAGACTATTATTAAAAGCATACTTCTAGGAACAACAGACAATCATAATATACTATATATAGTATTAGTAAAACAATTACGGTCCAAAAGTAAGAATAAAACTACGAACTTTCCAAGTAAAATGGGTTGTAAGGGAAGTTTTATAAAACAGTTGAGCTCATACTACTTTTTAAAAATCATTGACTAGACAACTAATCAAAGGTTTAGCATCAAAAAAAACTTGCAAAACTTAAAAAACATTATTGAAAGAAACTAATTGGGACGTTTCATTTTATCTAATAAAATAAAATGATTTAACCGGTATGGTCTATGGTACTGAAAAAAACTGTACATGTGTTTTGCATTCTTACCTCATTTACACCCAGTTCTAAGAGGCGCAATGTGCCAATGACACAAAAATATATAGTGTATTTTTTTACAAATATATTAGGTTAAATGCCAAAAACAATTTTAAGGCCGACGTGTCTTATTCATTTCACAGAAGCTAAAGCACAGAAAAATTTTGTATGAAAGATTAAAACAGTTACAAAGTGATTGACATTAGAATATTAAAAACAATCTATGATTTTCCATGACATAGGCCTATTCTATTAGGCTACACAGACGAAACAGTCGGAGATGCGTTTATGCTTTTTTATTTCTATTTTACGCAATAGTAGTAACCTAAATCAAGACTTCGCAAGTTCTCTTGTAAAAAAAAAAAAAAAAAAAAATCGGAATAACTGTGTACAGGAAAGCAAGTAAAGAGACTCGCAAAATTAGGCCTACGACCAAAAGGTCGTTAGCTTGCAATAAACCACCCTTAATATACAAATACGGGACTCACAATGCCACATAGTTAATCTATTACCCCCGCTACCGCTTGCGGTTTATGATGAATTTGGTTGCGTTCGTAAGTTTTTTACAACGATTTTATTATATGTGCAGTTAGATGTGTCAATATAGCTGCCAGTAATTCTAATGAGGCCACCAAGATGAGACGTTATGCACAATCTTAACTTTGCCCTTTTGCTACGCAGGAGAGGCAACCTGATGGTCACTCTGGCAGGAGGAGATCTGGCAATCCAACTGAGCTGGTTGTCCCAAGGTTTTTTCTTTCGCCATGCTGTCAGCCGACTGGGCACCTTTGGCTTTGATTATTGTGGTGAGTGAGTAATTTCCAGTAGAATTGTCGCATATTGCATTTCTTGCAGATACCTATTTAAACACGAATAGTGATGGCTTGTCTGGACATCACGATACTCAATGATGACACTAATTTAATGAAAGTGAGTATGTTCTATTTTGATACCCTGTAATACACACACATAGCAATTGTGCCGGGTGGCTAAGATACGGAAAACACAACACAGTTTTCTCTTGGCCCCTACGCAATGTATAATCGGTATTGGGTGGACCAGTTCTGGATTCCAGCCTAGCATTACCGGGCCTCAAGGCCGAAGAAAATTTTGTTAATTACACACATAAAATGCGAAATGATTGGGACATGATCAAAAGAACAAATGGAACTAATACACACCCTAAGTTACAAACATTCCATCAAACAACCATATCTTTAGTAACCCAGAAAGCACCAAAACACGGAGCAACAATGGAGCTTCCTGATCAGGTGACCTCTACAACCTAGCAGCCTAAAATAGGGGCACCTACCTAACTCTGGTCCTACCGAATTCCCATCTCGTCAGGCCACTGTATGACCAGAGCATGGCCTATACAGTGGACAGATGGGTCCACATGGTCAGCCGCAACACAACAACATCCAACGCAGTGAATAAACCATTCTTCCGCTCTCCAGTATGAATAGTCACTAACCAGACCAGTATTCTGAAACAAATTTATAAAATCATGTTGCATCAGCAAACCAAGATGAATGAATGCTNGGAGACACAGGTGGAATAACTTAAACCATAATGAGGTAACAAGATGGGCGGGGCAACACAATAGACTGGAGAGAGCACATGGCACAAAACAAAACCAACACAAGCCATGTGCTCACCGAGAACAATGTCATCTGGTGGCCATCCTGGGCACACCCGCTGAAGACTGTGACATCCGCTCACTCTAGCCCGCCATGTGTCATGCTGTGAAAGCAAAACTACTTTGTTTGACCTTCCAAAAGAGGACATTACTAAAATCAGTGGTTAGTTGTATTTACGACCCTGCTTTCCGAACGTTCAACCCAATATCAGATGTGGTCAGCACATTTTATGGAGGACTGTTTCCGGATCCTGAGAGAGTAGACTACAATGCCCGGCTTGTTCTGACTCACAGACTGTAAGTACCTTTTTTTATATTTAAAGAATTTGCCACTGACGATTAAACGCGAGTTTTGAGCAGTGTAGAATAACGCTTGTTGTTTGTAATTTCTCCGATCACAATGCAGACATGGTTTTATGTTTACCACGGCGGGCAACGCACTGAAGTGGAAAAGAATGTGTTTTTAACCTTAAACCGCATAAAACACATTTCATTACACCAAATAAAAAAAATAATGTTCTTTTTAGCAACATCATATGAACCCTTTTAATACTACATGTTAATACCAGCCTACCTGAAAATAAAACACTGTTTATTTTATTTGTATATTATGTGTTTGTAACGTGTATCTTTGTTCTTATTTTTTAATAAAGATAAAATAATGACAAAGATTTTTTATCTTTGCCCACTGTGGCCTAAACGTTTGCCATTCTTTTTTATCTTTTACCTGGTAAGGCTTTTATTTTTATTTATTTATATTTATAAACTTTTATTTTAATGGGGAAATTAGTTTGGCTTTACTGCTCAGACAACTTGCAAAATAGTAAAACCAACATGACAATGAATCGTGATAAAATTGTGAATTGTGATATTTCTTAAAAATATTGTGATATGATATTTTTGCCATATTGCCCACCCCTACTTGTGCTGCTTGATATTTTTGTGGAAACCATGGTACATTTTTTTTTTTTAGTTTGTAATTTTTTAAAATGATTTTTTAAGAGACTTTGGGAATGGAGTTCAAAAGACAGCCATTTCTTGGACATGAATTTTTTTTAAACATGTAATTGTCTTGTCATTTTTTCTTATCAGTGTAAATGCATCTCTCCTGAATAAAATTAATTTCTATTAATTTCTTTTGAAAAAATCCTACCGCTCAAAAGTTAAGAGTTCTGTAAGAGATGTATAATGCTTATATAAGGCATAATGTAATCTACAGCCAATAATGTAAAGTACAGCCTCATGTTGTCGTCCTGATCTCCTTGTCAGGGTTTATTTTGCCAATTGTCTGCCCCCCAATTTCACCCAAAACAGAATATGTTTCATAATAAAGTGATCTCACAAAAAATATCAATCTACTGTAATATATGAAAACATTCAGTAAAAGTGTTTTGCGTTCTGTCAGTCAATAAAAAGGTTTCTTTCAAAATCTGAGGAAGATAAAGCAGATCATTGCATGTTTTTATAAAGTTGTAGGCAGCAGTTATTTCCTTAAAATATGATCTTATTTAAAAAGCCTTTACAAATTCTTCAATTTCCCAGCAACAGTTTTCATTTGCACATTCTATATTCCACCTAGCGGTAATAAAAGGAAACACATTTTCTCTACAACCTTCTTAACAAAAAAAAAAAAAGAATATATATATGTATATATATATTACGGTTTTCAACATTTGAATTGGAATCAAAATTTACCGTCAAACTTTTCCAAAACCTGCTCCAAAAATGCCTTCGTCTTAGTACAACTTGTGTGTGTGTCCCAACCAGATGTGTTCTACGGTCGTACTTACAAGTTACATATTCAAAGTGAAACAACCGCTCTTGTGTTGTGGGGGCGCCGCAGCAATGCACTTTCGCCTGGTCCATGTCAAGGAACCATTGCCGAACTATTGTACTCCCTTAAGAAGTGCTATGAACTTTCTCTGTTTCCTGATGGTACGCTGTAGAACCTCCAGAGGTGGCGGTGTCTGCTGCAGAACCTCCAGAGGTGTCAGTGGTATCCACTTATGAACTCTCGTCCTGTACTGTTCTGGCCAATGGGGGAAAAGCCATTCTATTAAACTCCTACCTTCCTGTAATGGCTATGAGGCCGTCTTTGAACTCTCTCTGCCCGTCCTATAAACTGGCTAATGGATCCGTCTGTGAACTCTCTGCCAGTCCTGTAATGGCTATGGAGGTCGTTTGTGAACTCTCTGCCTGTCCTGTCACAGCTATGGAGGTCTTCTGTGAACTCCCTGTTTGTCCTGTCATGGCTACGGAGGCCATTTATGAACTTTTGTCCTGCTCTGAAATGGATGAGGAGGCCATCTCTGAACTCTTGTCCTGTTCTGAACCAGCCATTGGGGTTGATTGTGAACTGTCTATCCATCTAGTTTCAAATAATGTGTCTGATTTTGAACTATCTTTCTTGCCAGTCTCATTCAATGAGTTAAATAATGAACAGTCTGTCCATCCAGGGTCAACCCATGAATCTGTTTCTGAATTATCTGTCTGTCCACTAATTTCAAGTAATATGTCTGATGAACCTTCTGTCGATCCTGTTTCAGTCAATGAGTCTGATTTTGAGCTATCTGTCTGTCTAACTTCAAATAATATTTCTGATAAACTTTCTGTCAGTCCTGTTTCAGTCAATGAGTCTAATATTGAACTGTCTGTCTGTCCAGCCACTCTCAAGGAAACCAACACAGAGTTTGCTGCTCTGTCTGTCACAGCCCAAAAACCCACCTTTGAACCCTTAAACTAGCCTGTCATGAGCCCAGAACCTATAAATGCACTCCATGTCTGTTCCGTTAACCTTGTCACTGCCATAGAGACCCTTCATGAACTGTCTGCTTGTTCTGTTTTCCCAAATGTGTCTGTTGAACCACCTGACTTGCCAGTCCCTGTTAGTATGCCAGATTTTGGACTGTCTGTCCTGCCAATTTCAGTCAGTGAGTGAAATTATAAACTGTCTGCTCATTCAGTGTTCCTCAATGTACCCGATTCTGACCTGATGGTATGTCCAAGGTCCACTGTTGAATCTGATTTTGAATCATCTGTCTATCTAGTTTCAACTTAAGAGTCTGATTTTGAATCACTTGTCTGTTCGGTTACCGTTGTGTCTGATTGTGTATTGTCTGTCTGTCCTATCTCATTCACTGAAGTCACCCATGAAATGTTAGCCAGTTCAGTTCCAGTCCGGTCTGTCAGGCCCAAGGAGACTGTTGATAGACTCGCTCTATTCCTTGTTCCGAACCCCAGAGCCGTAGGTTCTCTGCCGTTCTGCCCTGGCTCCCTGCTCTGCCGGCTCCACACTGGTTTCCTGCTCTGCTGGCTCCACTCTGGCACCCTGCTCTGCCAGCTCCGTCCTGGTTCCCTGCTCCGCCTTGGTATCCTGCTCTGCCTCAGTTGCCTGTCCCTCCACTTCCACATGGACCTGTCCGTCCATCCCTCCCCTGGTTCTGCCTCCGCTCCACAACCCTCCTGAATTTTACTGTTTTAGGAGCGTCTGGAAGCCGCTCCTTGGTGGGGGGGCTCTGTCACGGATCCTGTGCCTGCCCTTCCGTTCGTTCACCAACAGAGGTCACCCTTCCATTATTGACTCTCACACTACACAGACTGTTTCATGTTACCTTGGACTACATTTCCCATAATCCATTGTTTTTTCACTATCACCCACGCGTCACTCTGAAACCAATCACACAACACTAGATACACCCATTCAGATCCCTGCTCAGGTCGCCGAATTATTTTTCGTGCTATCGCTTTCCCGTGGGATAGCTACATTACATAGATTTTTGCTCGGCTCCTAGTTCTAGTTTCCTATCTAGTCTAGTCTTGTCTTGTCTTGTGATTACCTGTTACCTGATTATCTGCCTGTCTTAGATTTCCCTCGTCTTGCCGTTTGGACTATGTTTGCCCCTTGCCTGGATCATTGCATGTTTTGCGTTTGCCCGCCCTCTTGTTACGTTTGCGCGCATTCAAGACCCACGCCTGCCCTAGGATCCTCCTTTTGTCTTGCCTGGTTGTCAGTGTTGTTGTCTGACCCTTGCCGTTCAAGACCACGCCTCTAAATAAAGCATTGCATGTGGATCCCACACCTCTCGTCCCTGTCGCCCCGTAACGCGTCTCCGCATCACAAGCAGTGTAGCACACATTGATCGGCACATGCACATCACTGACAGGCAGAGAGCCACAGAAGTGAAGCCCTCCCTCTCTTTCCAGTTGTGTTTGTCTTGGAGGTGAGTGGTGATGAACAAAAGACTGAGCTATCTGTGCCTCGAATTTACAGCTAATAACCCAAAAGACAAAAGGCAAATTTAGTTAATTTGTCTTGCTAACATCCCTGACTCACGAGAGAGCTGCCATTGTAAGTCAGCTAAAGTTTAGCTAAGGAAATAATAGGTTAGACCATTGCGCGTTATTTCACTTCATGATTCAGTTGACTAAAATGCATTTAGAATGATCACAAATTCAAGATATGGGGACAGAAAATTTATACATTTATATAATTTCATATAGTTAATCAGTATCAGGCGAAGACTGACGTTTTTTCCACCACACAGCAGCAGAGTAATACAATGTGATATTGATTTATACAGCAGTTCAATAAACAAGAAATTAATATTAAAAAAACACGTGTTAGACACAATTTGACTGTTTTTTTCTCTATTGTCGCAACAATATAGTCCAATTTTGGCCTCTCCTGAGCAAACATGACCGCTGTTTTTGTTCCTGAATGACTCCATCTTTAACTATTCGGTTTTAATCCAACGACCTCCTTATTACAGTGACTGGCTGCCCTACTTCGACAGTTTTAATATTCCACATTTAAAGTCTCCTTTTTTTTTTTTTTTTTTTATAAATCATTTCAATTATCTTTAAGCACACGAGTTTTATACTGAAACACACATAATTAATGTTAAATCATACATCCGTTTATATGGAATTTCGATTTTAAGTTCGAAGATTATTGTTTGACAGCAACTAATATATACAGTACCTCTAATGAACAAAATAGTAAGTGCACCGTTTTGGTTTTTGCCCTTCCATTTTTCACTAGAGCTTGAAGCTCAAAGATTATCGAAGAATTTTTTTCTATGTACAGCGTAAAAGACCTCATTTGTCTCGCAAAATTGTTCACAAATTCTGTGTTAGTGAGCACTTCTCCTTTTTTCGAGATAATCCATCCACCTCACAGGTGTGGCATATCAAGATGCTGATTAGACACAATAAAAGGCCACTCTAAAATGTGCAGTTTTATCACACAGCACAATGCCACAGATGTCGCAAGTTTTGAGGGAGCGTGCAATTGGCAATGCTGACTGCAGGAATGTCCACCAGAACTGTTGCCCATGAATTGAATGTTCATTTCTCTAACATAAGCCGTCTCCAAAGGCGTTTCAGAGAATTTTGCAGTACATCCAACCGGCCTCACAACCGCAGACCACGCGTAACCACACCAGCCCAGGACCTCCACATCCAGCATCTTCACCTCCAAGATCGTCTGAGACCAGCCACCCGGACAGCTGCTGCAACAATCGTTTTGCATAACCAAAGAATTTCTGCACAAACTGTCAGAAACCGTCTCAGGGAAGCTGAGACGTAACCGACTTGAGTGGGCATATGCTCACATTCGATTATAATAAGTTGCGTTTATAATTTTGTTCAGTGTATATATAGCTCTATTTGAAATTGCAATTGTGTATGCTGGATGATTAATCGTGAAATGCTTTCCATCTTAGTCAAAAATATTCTACCTAATAAACGTATATCTCGCAATAACCAAGAGTTGAGTTTAATTTGACATGTATCTATTATATTCCACACATTCATACGTTCGTTTTCAGTGGAATCTTTTGAGATAAGCATACCTACATATTTAACTTTAGATTTTATAGGGATGTTATAAGCCTCAGTTAATTAACATTGATGGATTGGCATTAATTCATACTTGTTCAAATTTATTTTTAAACATTTTAAACATTGGAAAAAATGTGAATAGACTGTAGTATTTTGGGGACGTCTGATAATTGCTTCGTAGAAAAGGCAGTATCATCTGCAAATTGACTGATGATTACTGTCTGGCCAAGTACCTCTAATGGGGCTATTGTTGAGTTTTTGATAAAGATGGAAAGCAGTTCTGTGGTTATAATAAAAAGAAATGGAGAAATAGGACAACCCTGATTTATACCACGATTGATGGAAATTAATAAAGGTGTCTAAGTATTGTGTAACTGACCATTTCGATAGTAATAATTTCATATTTTAACTCAATTCAATTTTAATGACCACCAAGTTTTTCGGTATCATTATTCATGTATAAAATAGTGTCCATACAGCTGCTCTAATAGCGCATTGTCTACGTTTAGTCACTAGATGGCAGGAAAAGTATGTTAAGCATGGACAAAGTTCCAAAAAACAATTTGGACGTATGACGGAGTATTTCTGTGCCAAAAATCATACTTCCAGGTTCGTACAAGTTTCTGAGAGTTTTTTTTTTTTTATTTAATGAAAATAGAACAGATAAACAGAGCATAGCATAAGACAGTCAGTACAATACAAAGTGTGACATTAACAGGGGATCTGAAAATAATGTCATAATATTTTAAACATGTTAATGACTTTGTTTTTTAACAATTTCAGAGAAGATATAAAACAATCAAATTCCACTAAAATACTTTAAATATTGGGGATGAATTTAAGCATTTTTGTTTATGTATATAAAATTTTGCCAGCAATATGAATAAATTAACAATGTATTCAAGACCTTTGTTAACATTGTTTTCATAGTACACAAGAATATCCTTTAAAGAAAAACAGTATTTATGCTTTACTAGATTAAAAATAAATTCTGCCAATTCCTTCCAAAAATTTTGGGTAATTTTACAATCAAAAAATAAATGTGATAACACCTCTTTCTCATTTTTACAAAAGGAGCATAAATAATCAATATCAGAGTATCTTGAAATTATTGATTTAACAGGCTAGATGGTATGCAACATTTTAAAATGTGTTTCTTTAGTTTTGTTATTGATACAATATTTAAAGGGATTTAACCAAGCAGTCTTCCACTTAATATTAAAACAACAAAAACACACCACCACACACAAACACATAAAAAAATCACACAACCGCCATATTATCTTCTAGGTGTTATTTAATAATGTTGTTTTTGGAAAACAAGTACAATGTGTTTGTTTATTGCATTTTTTTATCAATACTTCAAGACCGTTTAAATTAATTTTGGTTTTAATCATTATACAATCAACTAAAAAAAGAGAAAGGTATAGTGGAGATTGACTTTAACAAGATGAACAAGATAGGGAATAGATTTTAATGACCGAATTAATCTGTTAACGATGCCAGGGAAACGGTGGATACTAAGTCTGAAACTGCAGTAATTGTTCAATAGAAGTAAAAGATTCCACATATTATCCAACATATACGATGATAATAAAATCCCCCCTTAAGAAATAGGAGACCGAAGGCCAAGTTCAACATAAATACACAACAATCACAGTGATTTATTGGCAGTCGTTATATTGGCATTATTCCAAATGAAGGAGGTGTGAGGAGAGAAATGGTGTGAGTAGCAAATTTTCCAGGCTAAAAGCACTTGCTGGTGGAATTTGGACAATTTAAGAGGGAGTTTAGACATATTAAAGTCACAAGTTAACAGAAATTCTAAGCCACCTATTTGGTTAAAGAGACTGTGTGGGATGTGGTTCCAAAGGGAGTTACGATTAATCAAACACTTTTTAATCCAATTGACTTTAAAAGTTCTATTAACAGCTTCAAAATAAAGTATTTCCAGACCCCCTTCAGCTTTCTTTTTAGTAGGAACCCTTTTCTTAAGTCTTTGGGATTTGTTTTTCCAAATAAAAGAATAAAACAAATGATTGATATCTTTAAAATAAGAATCTTTAACATACAAAGATAGGGAAGGATAGACAAATCGAGATAAGCCTTCTGCTTTAGATAATAGGACACGACCATAAACAGAGAGATCACGTTGTAAGCAGAGTTGGGACTTTCAAGTCACAAGCAAGTCTTCAAGTCATATCCCAAGTCCTCAAAGAGTTAAAGTTAATGAGATAATTAAGTGACTAATTAAATTATGATTGAGCATTAGTGATGAACACATGCTGTTATAGAGAATTACAGAGGATCATATGTTGATGATTTATTGGTTAAAATGATGGCACCATCATGGAGATCAGTGTTTGCTTTCGTTGTGCTCTTGACCCTTGAGTTAGCTCTTTATTTATTGCACTGCATGAAGTGTTGTGACGCAGAGAGATCCGTGCAATGCAGTGAACAGCTATTAGCTGTTATTATATGATTGATCCATAGTAATCCTTACTTGTCCTACATACAAATAACGTTTTAGTTATATATATATAGATACACAAAGACATCAAGATCCAGCATATGAATCTCAACAATGATGACAATCAACAAAATACTTCATGCTGCAATGCATGCTGGGTAACACCATAGTAAAAACTCTCATCATACACTTTATAAAAGTCCAGAAAGAAAATAACAGCTCCTTCATCAACTTTCTCAGCATAATTCAAAAGGTCAAGCACAAGTCTAATATTGTTAGTTATGTGTCGACCTTTTAAACTTCTCGTAATCTATTAGAAAATACTAAAGTAATTCATTTATAATCAATTGTTAGAAGAGAGATTGGTCTATCAATTTTCTATCAAGTGTGGATCTTTATCCGGTTTAGCAATTAACAAAATTATACCTTGTTTCATAGTAGTAATAATTTTGCCACTGTTAATACATTCATTATACATATTATAAAGAGGAATTTCGATCAGTTCCCAAAAAGAAGTAAAATTCTACACTGTAAAAAAAGTTTGTTAAATTTATGGTAAAATACCAGCAGCTGTGTTGAAAATGTTTTGTTTGACCTCACCATTTTGGCAAACAGTGGTTGCTTTATTTGGGCTCTTGACCCTTTACTCGTTATTATTAGTTCTATTATATGGGTCAACTAATTTTTTCTTTATGGTACTAGTATGACTACAAGATAAGTTTGACAAACTATGGTCAAGGAATTTAAAAACATTTTATGTACAAAAACTTTAGAGCTACAGTACTTTTTAGGCACACAGACATCAAGAATCAGCACATGAATCTCAATAATTGTGGCTATTAATACAAATAAATAAATAAAAATCATGTACAATCACCAGTACAAAACTCCCAGCATGCATTGAAGAATGGATTTTTTTTTTGATTGTCACCAATGTTGAGATTCATAGGCTGAATGTTGATGTCTGTATGTGTTTAAGGTCTGCCATCACTTAAATTTTAATTTGTGCATATTGTGCTTAAGAATGTTTCACGATGATTGATTACAGTAATATCAGTGGTACAATTCAAGAGTATTAGTAATATTTCACACACACTGCTTCCGTACATTTAGATTAAACATTAGGTGAGATCAGTGAATCCAGTTCATGATTATCTAGACATCACAACCACCAGTTTTTTCTAATCATATATATTTTTGTTTTTTCTTGCTAAAAAAACTGTGTTAAATAAAGACTGCTAACTAAATCAAAATTGCAAAAGCAAAACATATTTTATACACAGAAAATCCCGGGTTCAAGAGCCAACTAAGAGAAACACCGAGCGTCATTATGGTGACTTCAAACTGAAAGTACATACCCCTAAAATCTCAATAGAGCCTTTGCTGCAATATACAGAAAAAAGTCTACACATGTGGTCGTAAATAGCTAAAGCTCGGTGAGCTGTGTTTGTGGGAGCTGTTATCCTCATCTGCTGAGAATCTTGGTCAAATTGTAATGTTTTATTTTCAGTAGATTTAATCTTTGGCTTTGGCGAAGTTATGTTTCTCTACTCTTGTTTCTCTTTCCTTCAGTGATTCTGCTTGTTAACAGGTTGTTCACCTAGTGCTCATGCTTCATTTAATTATTCCCTTATTCCTCAAGTACCCTTTCTCCACTGCTTCAGTGTTACTTCTCTCTCTGTAGTGTGGACACATACAAGTGCTCTTTATAACTGAGGATTTTGCTGTGGGATTAAAGGGGTTAAATGTGTGAGATGAAGAAAAAGTATGTGAAATGTATTTTTAACAGAAATATACTTTTAAATTAATTCACGAATGCAAACTGTAAAATAACAGTAGATTACTGGCAACCACAGCTGCTGGTATTTCACCGTAAAATCAAGAAATAAACAGCAAAATACTGTAGAACCTAACAGTCAACTTCCTGTGTTTTGTGGGTTACCATTGTGCTGGAGAGTAGAGCTTGTGTTTAAGTCAAGGACGGACAGAGAAACATTTATGCTATGCTGCTTGTTGCTTTATTTAAAGGCAGTAGTTGTTTAGATAATTTCAATCACACATGAATGCCTACTTCTCTGAAATGGGAGCGCGTAATTATAAATTAGCCTAGATGCTAGATTGCTAAATTATATTTCTCATCATCAAGGCGGTAATCACTGTTTTTGAAGTACATAGTTGATTGTAGAGAGAGACACGCAGATGCACACACACCTGTCATCTCTTTCTCTCACTCTCTCTCTCAATCGGTAATTAATAAAAAATATGTTATCTTACCGCACTATTTCATCTTGGTGTCTGATTTGAAGCGAGCAGAATCCTAGAGCTAACGAGCCGTACCTGAAGAAAATAATTTTTATCCTTCTGGTTAAATATTGCGCTGCAAAGAGCAATACTAGTTTTAACTGGTCTATAACTTGGCAAATGACCATGGAACGCTTTGCGTCGGGTGGTTCTTGGGCTCCATGTCGTGCATTTTAAATCCTTTAATGCACAGCAAACCGTTGATTATCCCTTACATATATTGTCACATATTTTTCAATATATGCAAGCAGCAATTCCTTATGTATTATTCATATATTGTAATATATTTACACACTATATTATTCTATATATTTTCTAATATACTGTTGTGTCATTTAACTATATGATCATCTATATTAGGAAATAACCAGTAGCAACATATTGCGGCCCAGATCCAGCCCACATCTGGCCCACATGTAGCGTGGAATGATGGCACTTGTGTGGACCGCTCCTGTTAGCCAGATCTGGGTCAAAAGCAGGCCATAGCAATGCCACATCTCAGCAAAGAATTAACCCACACTGGACCTTATCTGAGCCTCAAAATCTCACATATTAATTTATAGAGTCCCTCTCCGCTTGTCTAAGCTTGTTAACAACACAAGCAGAATCACTGAAGGAAAGAGGAGAACAGAAAAAGAGACAAACAGAAACACAACAACAACAACAACTGACTGCAGCCACAGCCTTAGATTAATTCAGCTGAAGATACAAGGCATTAAATATCGCTTCCTCAGAGGAGGATAAAACTCCACAAAGGTCATGTAGCGAATCAGCTCAAGGGGGAAATATTAATAATTAATCATAACTAGTTATAATTAATTATAAATATTAAGATCCGCTGTACGTATTTACTTGACCTCTCAGGGTCAACTGTCTGTCAATTTTAAGAACGTTAATTTCCTGGTTAAGTTGAATAACTTTCTTACTGTACAATTCTACACAAGCTTGTAGCATAAATCTGCATGATTAGGGACTTCAGTTATGAGCAAACAATGGACAACGTCAAGTGTGATACAAGTAAAACCTTATTAACTACATAAACACTTAAACTAACATACTACATAAACACTTAGTCTAACATACACACGCATACAGTTGGTATAGGAAAAGGGTTAAAGCTTAAGCAGTAAAGAGGAGAGAAATAAAGCATGAAGTTATGGAACCATTTGATATTCAGCAGATTTACAGCCTGAAGGAAACATCAGTTTCTTAGTTCAAACATACCTTTGTAAAAAGGTGCAAATGTTACTTAATGTATCAATTAATAAGACTTAGTTTGATACTTGCACGTCTCGTCTGTTTGAAAGAGAGGCTTGATGCAATCTGAAGGCTTAAGTTGATTCTTTGCTGAAGTTGGTTGACAGAGGTGGGACTTTCAAGTCACAAGCAAGTCTTCAAGTCATATCCCAAGTCCTCAAAGAGTTAAAGTTAAAGAGATAATTAAGTAACTAATTAAATGATGATTGAGCATTAGCGATGAACACCTGATGTTAACAATCAACATCATTGAAGAAAAGAGAAACACAAGAACTACATATGACTTTAGCCACCGCCTTAGATGGATCAACTGAACCCCCCCCCCCCCCCCCAAAAAAAAAACACACAAAGCCCACCATAATTGTGGTCAAGGTTTGCTTTAATTGGGCTCTTGACCCTTATGCTAATTCAAAGTAATCTGCTTTTGAAGGATTGCAATGTTGTTTCACAGCAAACATTTGTGCATTTGCTGAATCAAACATTGAAGTAGCAGATGAGCTTAGACTTTCTGCCTATAACTCATGATGAATGAACATCATAAAATGGTGTCTCTTTGGTTTATTGACAGATATTACTGAACTGTGAAAAAAGAAAAAAAGTCCCACTAAACAAATGCCACCATAATGCTTCAAAATTTTTAAAAAAAGAAAACTGTATCAATTCAAGCTTTTAGACATGAACACATCATATGATCCTCAACAGTGGTGACAATAATTATTCATACTGCAGTGCATGATGGGAGTTTTTACTATGGTGTTACCCAGCATGCATTGCAGCATGAAGCATTTTGTTGATTATCACCATTGTTGAGATTCATATGCTGGTTCTTGATGTGTCTGTGTGTCTAAATAGCACTGGCAGGCACACTTTCATATGCATTACAAAGATTGAAAATTCATTCATAGTAACTGTTCAAGCAGCACTTTGTTTCACATGCTGCAGTGTCACAGGATTGATTACGCAAATCCTAAATATATAACATGCTATAATGTTAAATGTAAGCTCATGATATCTATGCATAGCAATAAAGAAAGAGTCAAGGGTCAAGAGCCCAACTAAAGCAAACACTGATCTCCATGATGGTGCCATCATTTTAACCAATAAAACATCAACATCTGATCCTCTGTAATTCTCAATAACAGCAGGTGTTCATCACTAATGCTCAATCATCATTTAATTAGTCACTTAATTATCTCATTAACTTTAACTCTTTGAGGACTTGGGATATGACTTGAAGACTTGCTTGTGACTTGAAAGTCCCAACTCTGTTGGTTGATGGAAACGAACCAGTTTGAGTCAGATTATCTTGGTGAATGGAAAGTCAAGGCCCGAGGCCTTGCACAAATTTAGGGTGTCTTTAGCAGCATTGTAGCTCACATCTTCTCATCTTCTCAGAAACTCACTAACCACCGACTGGGGCGGGTCACTGATGAGAGGCCTTTAAGGTCTGAGAAGATTCACACCACTCAAGATGGGCTTGTCCAATGAGAAAGGGCGGAATC
The DNA here is from genome assembly GCA_018155175.1 of Sinocyclocheilus anophthalmus. Classification (NCBI taxonomy): domain Eukaryota; kingdom Metazoa; phylum Chordata; class Actinopteri; order Cypriniformes; family Cyprinidae; genus Sinocyclocheilus; species Sinocyclocheilus anophthalmus. The sequence continues at coordinate 50,738 of JADLZN010001435.1, forward strand.
CCAAGTGGGAGTTTGGAAATACTGGGGGGTTTTATGACTCTTTGTGTGGAAGCATGGTTATTTGCATATGGAACTTGAATCGAAATTAGTAAAGATTCTCAGGACACTAATATATTGCCTATGTACCAACATATAATATACACTCTCGTTTCGATCATCAGAAGATGAATTCATAGATATTAAACATGGTAGGATTACATACAGGTAAGATAACAGGAATGAGTGGTTCCATCATAAGCCTGCATAAAACAGTATACAATATAAGAGACAATATACAAGGACAGTAACAACAAACACAATGATCTGAAGTATATGTGTGCTCATTCAAAGAAAGGTTTTCCTATGAATTAATTAGAGAAGGGTCCATTTTTACTGTGCATTGGGTTTTTCCTATGGAAAATGTAGTGAGTGTCCTCTACCCACATTCCTTTGGGCAATAAAACCATGATTACAACCATGGCGGTGGCTTGCCATGTTGACCGGCCCATGTGTCCTTTCTGAGGTGTGTTAAGCGCATTTTCGGGGTAAGTATCCATATGTCCTCATAGGCTTGTTAACTGAGGGTTGTTAACACCAGTATTTTGTTAAATATGCTACAAATATATATTGTGTGTTAGATTGGTCCAGACGCTACAAGCATTACCATCTTAACTTATTACTAATCAGATTGACTTTATTTCTGTTAGAGGTCTGCAGAAGCTCTTATTGAGAATAAGAATGCTTTTCATTTGATGTCACTATAATGGTGATTTTTGTGTCCATTAGCTGGACTCCTAATTCTTATTATTAATCATTTGTTTTCTGTGACAGTGTTTGATGCATTTGCAGTACATGATAGCTTGCTGCTGATGTTTTAAAATGATCATGCATTGGCATGATTCCCTGATGTCATTTGAAGCTGTGTAGTTTAGTGCTTTTACAATATGAATTCTGTTACAATAACTTGAGTTATAACATCAGCTCAAAAACAAAGAGACACTGCGCTGACACACACAGATATCAGCATATGAATCTCAACAATGGTAGCAAAATATTCCATCTAATCGGATAATTTCTGGACAAAACAAAAAGCTACTAAAAGACACAACAAAAAACAGCAAAAAATTAATTAGAATTAAAGAAAAATAATAGGACAATTCAACTGCATAATTTATTCATGCTGTGATGCATGCTGGGAGTTTTGTACTATGGTACCCAGCATGCATTGCAACATTACACTTTTTATTGTCATCACTGTTGAGGTGAATGTGTTGATTTCTTATACTTTGTGTGTTAGTTGGTTTAATTAAAAATTATTTTAAGCTGTTTCTGAGATATTGAGAACCTTACTCTGCAATTGTACTATTGTCATATGTAATATTGCGCAACACAGTCTTAAAAGCAAATGACTTTTAATGAGATCAGTATTTCTTTGCGGAATTGGATTGGGTGATTTGGTGAAAATTAATTCTTGATTTTTTTCAGAAAGTTTGATTGTTTCTCAATTTTTTACGGTTTTTAACTAGTCAACTTAAAAATGTAACTGGTTCAAATTATCTTTTTCTTTATTAACCCTCACACATGAAGTTGTCAACATGATGTAAATGTTAACTCCCACATTCTTGCATATTTTTCCTGTTCCACTGCCCACGTCGCATCTTTGCCAACACAGAACTGCCTTCGTTGTTAGGCTCTCTAGCGATTAGAACGGATCATTCTTTTCTCATTAACTTTATCCACTGCATTTCTCAAAGTGTCTAATATCTGAACATTTGGTAACATTTTTTTTTTTTTTTTTTTAGATCAAAAAACCTAATTCTTACACCCTAAAATCATGCCAAAACATTAAATTCAAAATTAACTGATAAAACTCACCAAGCCCAGTCATCAATAGCTGACAACCAGTACCTGATCTCCTTTTGTCTTTATATGCTACGATAAATGAGTTTGATAAACACACCTTCACAACAGTCATTGAAAACAAACAGAATGCAATAAGAGTTATGAGCTCAATTAATGGAAACACCAATCACAATTATGGTGACTTCAAATGAAACAAACGTTAGATTTAAACACCTGTTAATTCTCAATAAGAAATTCTGTAGACCTCTAACAGAAATAAATCAGTCTGGTTAGTAATAAGTAAAGCTGGTAAAGCTGTTTGTGGCGCTGTTTAATCATCCTCTGCAATCGATCTTCAAAATTTTATTTCCTTCTTAGCTTCCGCGTGAATTCTTTCTGACTGTGGGCTGCAGTCAGTGGTTTATTCTTGAGTTGTTTTCCTGTTTGTCTCTTTTTTTCTGTTCTTCTCTTTTCTTCAGTGATTTTGCTTGTTAACAAGCTTAGACAAGCTGAGAGGAATCTATAAATTATATATGAAGATTTTGTGACTCAGAAAAGGTCCAATGTGGTTTATTTCTTTGCTCTTGGCTGCTAGGGTGGCATGCTATGCTTGCATGTTGGCCCAGATCTTTGCAACAGAAGCGGGCTCGCCGCCAGTGCACATTCCATACTACATTGGGCCAGATCATAATATTCCAGAAAAACATGTCCAGATTTGGGCTTGGATCGGGCCAACAATATTTTGCTATCTGCGTATTTTTCTTTGTGTACGGCTATCACGTCCTTACACAAGAGTGTTGTTTAAACTGCTAAAATCAGTGTTTAATTGACAGGCATTTTTGATTTAGTCAGTCTTTATCTTGAGACGAAAATGCTTAATAGTCTTAGTCACATTTTAGTCACTTGAGTCTTTCATAGTTTTAGTCGACAAAAAGTCATTGCATTTTTGTCAACTTTAGTCATTACTTTTAGTCAAACTGCAATTACCAACATTTATTTTGGTAGCCATTTTATATGTAGTCTTCAAACAAAAATAGGTCTTAATTCTGCTTCGTTAGGCAAGATAATTAAGCTTATGAGAATTTTGAACAAGATTGAATTTGAAAGAAAACTTGCATACTATGATGACGAATTTTTAATTTTTTGGGGGACTATCTCTTTAAACAGTTATGAAAAGGGACAACTTATAAAAATAATCGTTTTTCTATATCTAATATAATTCAGAAAAATCAAAAAAAGAATCAATAAGACGACTAGACAAATACGAAAGATAACAAATTAAACGTCATTTTTTCAGATACAGTAGTTTACTCTTAGCATTTATTTTACATCTTTGGTTGGTTTAACATTAAGACATGGATAGGTACTTAATATTAGGAAGTGTCCCTTCAGACGGAAGGCATGCATGTACTACTGACACACATTCGGTTTTCACAACCACCTGTTTACATTCAATTAATCCATAACCAACTGTATTTACGTGAATACTCTACATCAATGACATTTGGAACCTGCTGTTGGGTGTATTTGATCACTTGAGACTCTGATCGGGGTGCCTGTATAGAGCACTGAAGAGTGGGATCTTGTTTAGCGCGAGAGAGCACTTCTTTCAGAGCCATTCTGCCTATCCCGCCTTCACTAACTAATCGACAACGAATTGTGACTCCCGGGAAAAACGGAACGTCTGGTCACCTTATCCCTACCCCTTTGGGTGCTGAGGCCATTGTTTCAGATCGCTAGTTCGCGTTTTGGTAGCCTATCCATCCTGCCATACTGAGACTAGATATGCGAACACCCCTTATCCAATTGCAATCCAATGACAGGGATGCACATTTTGAAGGACAAGACAGTAGCCTATAGGATTTATTTTGAATGTCTGGGGAGGAGTGTCCCCAATAACGTAGAGCCGCCGTCTCGTCTTGTTAACGAAGATGCAGCATAAATTTCATCACAGCTTTTATAATCAGATATTAGTTTTAGCTCGTTAATTAACACTGGCTAAAATATAACTTAGTTCACAACATATTACTGATATTATCTATCAAACTAATTTGACATATTTCGCTTTTAATCTAAACTGCTACTACAGCGCATTAGCATCCCATTAGCTTGCTAGCTTGTCAATCTCATTTTACATTTTCTACTGATTCTTTTTTTTTCTTTTTCGCTCCATTTTTTATGAGTTCATCAAACAACTGTGGTAAGTCGGAAACATTCCACGGTCACAGTGAGTAATAGCTTTTCTCCTCTTATTGTAAGTTGCGCTGCTTGCCACATGTATAGTGTAGTTTTTTTTTCAGAACTAGAGACATGCAAACTTTAATTGAGGATAGTAAGAACACGAGGGCCTTAGATACGACTTTGGATGCGACTAGCTCAGGGAGTCCCCTCAGAATGTGTAACTGGGGACTCGTAGTCCCAATAGTCGTACATAGTGGGGACAAAACACGCTCTTCTTTTCTGATCAAAATATTAACAGGTTTCCTCATCTCCCCACTCATTGACCACACAGCTGAGAAACTCATTAACTGCCCTATATATGTGATGTATTGAATGGAACATGAAAATAAAACACCAGCTCAACAAGCCAGAGTGCCTTCCGTCTTGTTTTAAAATTTAAAGTGTTGGGCTATTGCTACCCAATTCAGTAAGGGTCACGGGAAGGCAAGTTCGGTCCTAGAGAGCCACAGTCCTGCAGAGTTCAGCTCCAACTCTAATCAAACACACCTGAGAAAGCAAATCAATGTCTTCAGGATTACTAAGGCTACAGGCAGGAGAGTTTTATTTCAGGGTTGGAGCTGAATTCTGCAGGACTGTGGTTTCTGTAGGACTGAACTTGCCTACCCCTGAGTAAGGTTGTTATTCTCATCGGCACTATTGATGTGTGACTTTTTTGTCGCCAGTCAGAGACAGAACAACAACATAAGGTGTGTGAACTTGCAAGCATGATGTCAGACTCTGTAATATGCTCTGGTCTCCTCCCTGCTTACTGTGGTGACAAGATACATAGCAGACTCTTGTCACTAAATGGCTGGATGTCCAAGTGGTGCCCGCACACCTGTTGAAAAGAGATTGTCTTCATCCCTCCAGGAGTGGTGCCACTCTTCTCTCTAGAAATATGGCACATAGTCTTAAAGTTTGTACTTGACCAAACTGGGGCCCAGGTCAGGAAGCAGACAGACTGGCTAAACCAACTGTCTGCTTGCCGCCTCACATCACAGAAATCAGTTAATTATTAGCACATATGCCGCATTTACACTGCATGGTTCAAGTGACCCAATTACGATTTTTTCCTCCCATGTTGCACAGATTTGATATGGCCCATGACTTTGTAAGCGCAGGTTAAGGAGGAGGAGGGCAGTTGAATGAGCTGCAGCTTCCCCAGAGACTGCCAATTGAGCATTTCCTGTGTCTGACACAGTGGCTGCTCCTAGGTCATCTCTTCCTCTCATGGCTGTTAAAGAAGTTCCTTCCTGTTCAGCCAAGCCTGCTCCAGTCACCCCTGAGCCAGTCAAGCCTGCTCCAGTCACTACAGAGCCAGTTAAGCCCACTCCAGTCACTCCAGAGCCAGTCAAACCCACTATAGTCATTTCTGAAATGGCCAGGTTAACAGCAATTATCCCAAAGGCAGTCATGTTAAATGCAGTCACAGCAGAGGTGGCAATGGTCACTGCAGTCACCTCAGAAGTGGCCAATTACACATTGTCATGCTCCTGTAAGTAGAAGTGAAGGAGGGCCCATGTTCTGCAGCTTGATGCTCCTTGTCAAGAGGTTCTAAGTCCTTTGGTCCAGGAGGACCTGAGTCAGGAAACCCCTGGTCTGTTGGTGCAGGATGGCCTGAGTCAAGAGGCCCCATGTCCATTGGTCCAAGAGGGCCGAGTCAAGTGGCCCTAGGTCTAGTGGTCCATGAGGGCCTGAGTTAGGAGGCCCCAAGTCCAGTGGTTTAGGAGGGTCCTAGTGAGGAGGCTCTAGGTCCAGTGGTCTTGGAAGACCCAACTCTGATGGTCCCAATTCCAGTGGTTCCAGAAGTATGTAGTCTGGTGAAACCACATTCAAGTCTTCCCACTACACCAGTTGTCCTTGCCCTAGTGGAGTCTGTGACTGCTAATGTATCTTTACCAGAACTGCCTGTCATGGCCAAGAAGGGCATTTATGTTATGTCCCCTGAGCCCACTTCAGAGGAGGTTGTCCCCGAACTCGTCTGTGCAGCCCAGGAGGGCACTCTCAAGTCAGTCCACGAGCCCGCCAGGGCAGCCCAGGATGGTGCTCCTGAGTCGAGCTAAGTATCTGTCTCAGCAGCCCTGGAGGGTGTTTTAGCAGTCCCCGAGGGCATCCCAGAGTCAAGCCTAGTGTCTGTTTACGCTGCCCCAGAGGGTGCTTCAGCAGCCCTGAGGGCAGTCCTCACCCTGTCCCAGTATCTGTTCATGTAGCCCCAGAGGGCATTTCCAAGTCAGTATCTGAACCGGTTCTTGCATCTCCTGAGCCTGTTCCCCAAAGATTTACCCTCCCTGCAGTCATGGCTCCTAAGTTCATTCCAAAGTCCTTTGCCAGTCAAGAGTTGCCCCCGGAGACCACTTCTAACATTAAGGCTATTTTCAAGACTCCACCAGTCCATGTCTCCAGAAGGGCCACCAACAATTTCCCCATGCCGGCCTCCCTGTTACTGCACCCTTAAGCTGGCACCTCCCTGTTCAGCTCCGAACTATTCCACTGGATTTTTTCCCTCCCTTTCGCCTGGCTGCCCTGGAACTCCAAGTTTTGTTCCCCAGTCACCTTCCCAGCTGCTAACTCCTTGGAATCCTTTGCCTATTGTGGAAGCCTGGAGGCGTCCATTGGGGGGAGGTTACTGTCAGGATCCAGCCCTGGCAGTCTTGTCTGTCTGTCTGTCTGTCTGTCTTGTCTATGTTTAATGTTTCTTTGTTTGTCTTGTGTCTGAGCACATGGCTTTGTCTCTGTTTGTGTTGGCCATGTGCTCCTTTTGCTCTGCCTTCTCATTTCGTGTTACCACACCCCCTTGTTTAGTCCCTGTCTATTACTCGTTTGCATGAATGTGTTCACCTGTTCCTCGTGTTCTACTCCCTTTATATTTTGCTACTTTCCTTCATGTTTTTGATAGTTTGTTGTCGTGTGTGTTTTTCAGGTGTCTTGTGTTTTGTTAATTCCAGTTTTGAATTTATTCTCTTGATAGTTTTTTTGCTCCAGTCAAGTTTCAGTTTTGCCAGTTTTTACTTTTTGCTTTTGTTTTTGCTTCTAGTGTTTTGTCTAGTATTGGTTCCTGTTCTACTCCCTGTGTCCTTTCTGATTACTGGCTCTCCAAATCTGATCTGGCAGCCAACTCTGGTGTTTCAGTGACAACTCTCTGTGCCAAACCTCTGGTTCCTTGAGCCATTGCCTCTCTGCTGTAGAGTCTGGAGCTGCTTCATCCCCAACCAGGCTGTTCTCCAGTTGTGTCCTGCCCTGTGGTTTGGGCTGTTGTCTGTTGTTAATAAATATCACTGTTTTGCTCATACGATATGAATCGGATACGTGCATTTGTGCCTGCCGTGTAAGCGGACCGATCGGATATTCAATGACTCACTCCTACGTCATTGAAAAGTGTTTTTTTTAAAAACCTTTCGTGGTACAGACATACCTGTAACGAATGAAACCTCTAGTTGAGTAGCAGAGTATTAATTGAATTAGATTGTGTTAAAGAAAAGGCGATCTGACACTGAACTGTGTTGCTTTTGAAATCATCCTGAGTGCATTATGCTACAGACGAGCACTTCAGTCCTGTTGTGGAGACTCTCCCCATTCGTTCCACTGAAACCACAAAATAAAATGCACACAAATATGTCCCTGCCATTGATATACAAACACTGATGAACACATTTGGTTTTAATGAAAAAAACTAAACCCAGAAGCTGTGACATGCTTAACAAATATCTACCATCTGAGTATTATTTCACTCGCGAGCTTTCAGCGGAGCTGTGTAAATAATCACTGTCCTGAAGAATTTGTACTATATGATTATTCTGATGTATAGATGTAACTATTGCATTAAAAATGTTTCTATATGAATTCCATGTCAATAAATTAAATTCAATATTGAAATTGATTTGTGATGTCATATTTGCTATTTTTGGTTTGTTTCACCAAGTGATGTTTGTACTGTCTATTGTATACATGCTACCAGAACACATACAGACTTCATTAAAGAATTTGCAGATTTTCTATCTGAGTTAGTGTCTGGCTGCAGATAAAGCCTTAAAGGTGCACTAAGCAATGTTTGAAAAATGCTTTTGACCACAGTGTCGGACCGAGTCCCAAAACACACTTGTAGCCAATCAGCAGTAAGGGGGCATGTCTTGTATTGATAGAGAGAAGAGAGCGCTCAATTTGAGTGCACAGACGGATATTAGCAGATCGACTATAGATAGAGAGAGATGGCAAATAAAAAAAGTGGAAAATATCAGAGAAACTAATGTAAGGCATTTGCGAACATCACACAAATGAACAATGGAATCTCCGCATTCCATCAGAAAACTAACCTCCCTTCTCAAACCATATGAGAGTTGTAAAGCTGAACCATGGTCAGCCCAGGCGCCAAATGTCTCAAATAAGTTCCTGTCCCACTCAGCTTATCTTTACAAGAAACACAAGGAGTGATTTACCAAACCACCTCCGGTATCGCAATACTATGACAACAGACCTGACCCAGCCCCCCCATCTGGATTCATTTAGCAACAGAACGCATAGTTTCGTGACTGGCTTCAATCAACATAATAACCATTAGGACCATTGGAACAAAGAACCTGGTATCTGTGGAAAGAGTCCCGCGACAGAATCCCACGGACCTCATGACCGCTTAACACATAAATTGATAATCCGTCAACAAAAGAGACAATTTTAGAGCTCCCTGTCCAGCAGAAGGATGGCAGATCCACACTCGCTTGACATGGGCATGACCTCAGGACACCTCCCCTTTCCCCCCCTTTTGCATTCCAAAAAAGGGACACATCCTTTTACTACTTTCAGAAAGCGCGCGTTTCTCCTGTCACAGACAAAGACAATTCATAAGACAATAATTTTAAATCTTTTAAAGTATCGGAGCAATATACTCCCAAATAATATGCTTTCTGTTTGATGTGTTATTGAAACTATGATATTTGAATCTTGGCCATATATTTTCCTTTTTAGCAGATGAAGCATTTAATATGTGTATAAGATATGTGAAGTTTAGTGTTGAACGTAAATTTGTGATAATTGCAGAATACTGAAATAAGTGAAAAGCTGTTATTTCAAACAGTATGTGTTGTACGACACTATATAGAAGTTATTAACAAAACCTGCAAATCTTCATTTCTCCACATAATAAATTGGAGCCTCTTGTTAATGTATGCATGCTCCGCCTTGCAACAAGTCGATTGGAAGGTCGCGTCGTGGGACGGACTTATGCAGCGGATCAAAACCCAATGCAGGACAGATTTGCTTGCTTGCTTTCGCCTGTCGCCGTGTTAAGAGCACTCCACCTTGTGCTCACACGTTTACCATCAAAGCGATCGGTCATCTAAAACTCAAACACTTCAGTTGAAATCTTCGAAGAACTTAAAGTCTTGCAAACTCAAGACTTTTCAGCAAAACTGCTGAAGCCTCCAAGAAGCCAACCAATCGCCGGAAGGGTTTCCCCAAAGGGACACCATCCTGACGTCACCTCAGTAACCAATCAGCAACGGGGTTCCCTCAGCAGCCATCCAGGAAGCCCGTGTCAGCAACGACATCATCTCAGCTTTTCAGCTGTCAACCAAGCAGAACGCAAGTAAACGAACAAAATCTTATCTCTGCTGAACTGGTGTCGAGCTACTTTAAGCAGTAAACATAAGCTAAAATTATCTGCTTTGTGAATTCTCTCAGGTGAATTTAAATCACTCGTGAAAACGAGTTAGAATTTTGAAACTTCATGCAACTCCGTCAACTCTCATTCTAAAGAAACTGTATGTTTGTGTGTATGTGTGTTTTAGCTTAGTTTTGATGTAATCTAGGATAGCCAATAAAATTCATGTTTCATTTATAAAGAATCATTGTTGGTGTCATATAATTTCAAGGTTAAAACTGTTGCCAAAAGATCCCTTGCTACCCAGCTCGTAGCTTACTTATAATAATTACTCTAAGAGCTTACAAATTATTATAATCATATTGACCCGTGCCATGTAATCATATACAAATTGTTAAATATACTAGAAGCCCGGCTCGCTGGGACGACCCTTGATTTACAGTGTAACATCAGATTGAATTCAGCTTTAATCATGTTGCTCAGAATTTTCAGATTCGCGTCGCTTTTAAAAAACCTGAATGAATTAACAATAATTAATTCCCTTACAAATGAGTTAATTTCATTACACTAATCTTTAAAAGAAGTGTAGGTCACAGAGGTAGGACCTGCGTAAATATCGGAGCAGCTTTCCATTGTATAAGAACACAGGATGGGAAGGGCCTAAACGGACGCTGAATTGGGCATTTTTCTTTTCTTCTTGATAGGTGAGTAACTTGATTTTTGCTTTTGTTTCCACCAACTTATCCATGTTGCTTTTTTTTAATAGCTTGTGTGACATCTTCACTTTTTGGTCCACGATCGTCTTGCCAGTGGTTTGTGAAGTACGTTGGGGGCGGAGACTGTAAACCAATAGGGGCGATGTCCTTCTGTGGCATGGGCATGTTCACTTTCATGGGAACTTCGAACTGCGTCCTCTAGGGGTCGCTATGGGGAACGCCTCGTCGTGACCCGTGTCTGAAGCATACATTGAAAAAACACCAACTCATTGGCCGGCGACAGCCATAACGTCACTACCGGTGCAACTACAGTATAAATAGGCGCCGGGAGAACACATCATTCTCTTCTTCGTCTTCAATGACTGTTTTGTTTGAAGCGTGCATTTTTGTGGTAAGAGCGATCTCTATTTATCTAATTATGTCGAGCACTAGCAAAGCATTTAAGGATTTGTGCATCCGTGTTGACGTTGTTTAACCTCTGATGACACACCATCTATGCGTTGTTTTTGTTTGGGCAAAGAGCACGCACGCAATGCCTCCGAGGGGGCAATCGGCGTGCACTGCGAGCGTTTTTTCCAAGGAAAAAAGCTCCGCTCTCGTTTGTCTCTCTTTTCGAGGAAAGAGGGGCAGCCATCTGCTTCCCGCGATTCAGGAACCGCCGATGCTGAGGCACGGAAGGGAATGAGCTAGTGGGGATCGCAGGTGGATCTGGCAATGAGTTTGAAGAGGGGTTTTCCCTCTCACGATCGTCGGCTCTGGACGAGAGTGAGCCGCTGGAGGATAATGTTATTTCATTAACATTGTCTGATTCAGGGGCCAGTGTTCTGTGCTGGGATCAGCCCAGCAATAGCAGGAAATGTCTGAGGAGGGCAAATAAGCTGAGGCTGAGCTTTCCCAATCCTCCTGCCCTGCGTATGATGAGCTTTTGGAAATTATGGATCGCGCCACGGCGAGGCTTTACTTGCCGTGAAGCGGGTGAAGAAAGTGACGTCGCGAAATATCTTGATGAACGTTATTTTTCTGGCATAACCCTCCAGCTCAGGTGAGCCTTCCTTTCTTTCTGTTTTTTCATATAAAGATTGAGAGGGAATGGAAGAGGCCATTTTTTCCTCAAGCATCCATCGATTCCAGCATACAAGTAATGCCAACAAAAGCCGGTTTATGAGAGATGCCCTCTAAGATAGAGACCTGACAGCTACTCTCCTATGGGTGGACTCCTCTGAACCTCCCTTCCTTGACATCTCGCTCGGATGCCAGGGCATACGCAGCAGCAGCTGGTCTGGCTGTCGTTTCATTGCACACGATGGTGATGCTCCTAGCATATCAGGCTGACCGGCTGAAGGGCTGGGATAGAAGTCCAGGTCTGAGCCCAAACGACTCAGGGGTCCTAGCCCGTCTCAGTTTTTGAGGATCAGAGACTGGCTCAGAAGGTTAGTGTCGCGGCTCGCGCTCCTCCCCTGCCCTCGGGTAGGGGTAGGAAGAATCGCTGGTCAAAGGAATGTGAGTAAAAGACCTAAGGGATGTGATCCAGACAGGGCGTCAGTGCTTTTGCTTTTGTCCGGATCAGAGTGATACTTGAGTATCTACTCATTTCCTTCGGGGTTCTTACATCTGCCCTTATCTTCACCTGCCTAAATTCCCCTGTAACCACCATCTCCTGACCGAGGTTAGGTGGGAAATTTACTGCATTATAGTCTCCTATACTGGACATATTAGGTTTGGTTTGTTCTATGGCTTCATAGTGACCACCTTACCGATGGTCCGGACCAGAGGCTTCTTCGGACAGGGCTCCAACGCAGGAACCATGGTGTGTGAGTACGATCCATTTCTAAATATATGTATATATAAATATAAATATATATATGTATCTAATGAGCTGGTGGTTGTGTGTATAACCTTCTGCTAGTTTCTTTGCAGGTTTTCCTGTACCTGTGTGTTTTCTGTCCCTTTTTTCGAGTGGTAGTTTCCTCGGTGCACCCCCGTGCTGTGTTCAGAAACCGGGTGCTCGACTTGCTGTGTTTATTTCACTTGTCGATATATATGTCCAGAAGGTAAGTAAAGCCAGGTTTCGGCTTCATACTTCCTGGATCATGCGGCCATAACACAGGCTTCTGCGGGAGCCTTTGTGATTATCAGGCCCCCGGCGCATCACTGCAAAAAATTTCATGGACGTCCGGGCTGGGGTTACGCTTCCATGCTACCCTGACTGGTCTACCGTATCTCGGTCGCCCTGAGGGGTTTTCCCGATCACCAGAATATCCTCTTGAAGCATCACCCCCCTCAACATTGAGGGTTACTGTGAGTATGATGTTTCTTTCGAGCGTTAATCCTCTCTGAGTAGTTGGATTCCTCGCTCCATGGGCTGTCCTTGTGGTAGTTTGAGCAGTGCTCCCCTTTTTCAAAGGGTTACCTGTAATGAGCAATGTTATTCCTCTGAATTCGGGGTTCTCCTCTCACTTGAGAAGTTTGAGTTCTCTGTTTTTCCAGAGCGCCTGGATCCAGCAGCATCAGGTGAGTTAGGCCTTTCCTCTGCCTCCCTGATGAGTGTTTGGTTAGCTTGCAGTATGCTTACCCTTCTGTTTTTACAATCATGCTGCAGGTCGAGCCATCTCTCGTTGAGAGCTGGGTTTGTGCTTCCTCAGCCAAGGTAAACTACTGCTAGCGTTCCAGCATTGAAACATGCTGTAGGTCGAGCCCCACTCTCGACTGAGAACTAGGTGCGTTGCTCCCACAGCTAAGTAAATTATTGCTAGCTGTTCCAGCTTTGGAACATGCTGCAGGTCGAGCCCCCGTCTCGGATTGAGAATTGAGTGTGTTGCTCCCTCAGCTGAATAACTGCTAGCTGTTCCAACCATGGGAACATGCTGTAGGTTGATCTCCCTCTCCATTGAGAGCTGGATGTTCCCCCCCAGCTACAGATTTACTGCTAGCCACTCCATCATTATAGCCGTAGATATAGCGTCTGGGGATACACTATTTCTATCTATGGGCTGCTCTTTCAGGGTGCCCACGAGACCCCGAGCTGATATTCAGTGTGTGCACGTTATGTTTTGTCCACTTTTCTAAAATCCACATAGCTGATAAGTGCGCACGTTAGTGCTTTTCCCACTTTTCTAAAATCCTGTATGGTAAGAGCTACGCGCAATACTTCGTGCTCTTTTTGAGTGGTTTAAAACCCCTGTTCCGCCTTGGGCACCACTCCTCCTCTGTATCCCCTCTGGATACCTACTTACCAGGGTGTTGCTACTAAGGGTCTGTTGAGACAGTTCCTTCAGCATATGCAGAGCATGTGGTAGCCCCTGTGTGACAGGCAAAGACTTAGTGTGATTCTAGGCTCTTGGTCGTATTCCCTTGAATCTATTTCTGATTCCAAGCCTTGAGCTCTGCCCCGGGCCCAGGAGTCTGGCCCTAACAGGTAAGTATTTTGGGGTATGTAGCCTAGGCCTTTGGCCGTAGGGAATAACGTCACTGACAGCCGTCTAACGTCCCAGGGCGACTCCCATAGCAATATGGTATAGTTGGTACTTAGTGCTCGCCATGGTTTCTGGCTTGCGCTCCCCTCAGCATGGTGGCGTGGGTATACCGTTTCCCCATAGCGACCCCTAGAGGATGCAGTTCGAAGTTCCCTCAAAAGGGAATGTCTCAGGTTACGCATGTAGCCATGGTTCCCTGAGAGGGAACGAGACACTGCGTCCTCTAGGTTTCTGGCCATGCTGCGGACGCAAGCTTCAGACGAAGAAGTGAATGAGGCTACGAGGTATCATATCGATCACAAGTACAGTATGGAGTACCACAAGGCTCAGTACTAGAACCGCTGCTTTTCATGCTTTACATGTTACCCATGGGAGATTTCACCAGAAACATTGTTTTTTAGCTTTCCCTGTTGGTATTGCTGAGGAATACTCAGGCTCTATTTCTTTGTGCGGCCTGAATGAAACATCCCATTCAAAACGAGTAGAATACATATTTGATTTAAAAAAAAATGGAGATTATCCCTCTCTGCAAATTCAAAAAAACAAAAAAAAAAAACAGAGGTTTTAGTTATTGGACCAAAAACCTCTGCATGTAATAACCTAAAACACTGTCAGTTGGGAACCTAGGTGTGCTATTTGATAGCATTCTTATTTCTTTCCTTTGAAAAATATGTTTCTAGCATTTGTAAAACTACATTTTTACATCTTAAAAAAAATTACAACCTGTGCTCTCAATGTCAAGTGCCGAAACATTCATTTATACGTTCATGACCTCAGGGTTAGATTATTATAATGCTTTATTGGGTGGTTCGCGTAACGTTCAAACAAACCCAGTTGGTTTTCAAAATGCAGCGCGAGAGTTTCTTCAAAACCTGACTATTATCAGCCCTGAATGGTTTATTCTTCTCTATACTAATAATAGCTGATATTATTACAGGGCTAATAATAGCAACGTGTTCAGTGAAACTGCTGCATATAATGGTTTTAATGATATCAAACAGTCTTTTTGCTGTATCTTCTCTCACTGCTAGTGGTGAGATGTCAAGCTGAGATAATAGAGGAGTGAAGTGCTCTGTTCACTTGACCCCAATGTGTCATTCTGTGCACCTCAAACTTCCAACAATTTCCAGCAATATCAATGGGAGAAAAAGATCTTACACAGAACTGCAAGACACTTAGCACCAAAAGAACAGGATCTCTTAGAAGTGAGAATGAAAGCGACATAGAGGTTTCATCTGTGTGTGTAAGGTATCGTGGGTATTATCATTATGGGAACAGATCACAGGAGTAGCTTCATGCCCCACTAATGAGTGTGTGAGCTCGGGATATGAATTATAAACACCACATACACGGTTAGCGGTACCTGCCTTTACCAACTGATATTAGATACACTTGGAATAAGATCTAACATAAACATTAAAAAAGGATTCGCTGCACATTATTCCAAAGAAAGCATGAAGTACTTTACAATCTTTTATCAAATGTAACAACTAATATGGGGCCATCCAATCAAATCCTAATGGATAAAATGAAGTCCCAACCTACTTTAATTCCATTGAGTGTCTTGTTTTACTCTGAAATATGTCAGATTTTGGAAGCGTATTTGGCTGAAAATGCCGTTTCATAACTTTTGATAACCATCAAATGGTGATTTGCAAATGGTGTGTAAAAGTTCTGTGTGAAGAACGGTTGTAGCTGTGCTAAAGACACATCTGTGGAGAGAGATTGAATGTACTGTAGTGTGTAATATTTTCTTGTAAGCTAATATTTAATGTCTGATTAACATAAAAACTAAAATGTTGATAAACAGATTTTATTCACAAACACAAGATGAATCAAATAAGCTCTTTGTTGTCTTTTTAACACAATATGTCAATGTCAAATTTAATCAGAACATATATTTTATTCTATATTTGTAGCATACAATAATGTAAAAATGATCAAGCTATGAAAAAAAGGCAATATATAGATATTAACCATGAATATTATTGCAATGGATATGTAAATATAAACACAATAATGATGAATATATCTTTTGATAACAATTTACATGAAGTCTGTATATATAATGCTTAATATTATTTTTAATACACTATGTAATTGTATATCGTTATGTAAACAATGACTACATTTTATAACACGACTCTGGAATACTTTATTCTGGAGTGGTCAAATATATTTAGATAACGATTACTAAACTATATTCCACCAAGTCCCCATAACAGCACAAAACTTGTTTTTTTTAAAGATTTATTTTTGGCTTTTTTGCCTTTTATTGATAGGATAGTGAGACAGTAAGCAAAGTCTGCGAGCCAGGACTCGAACACGGATGCCCGAAGCACAACAGCTCTGCATGTCGATGCGCTGCCCACAAGGCTATCGGTGCTGATAAGTTATTTAACTTTTTTATTTAATGCTTAAATGTATCTAAATATAAGTTTAATTAATTAAGCATTTTTAAATGTCAGCTTTAGTTTTAATGCGTTACAGTATTTAAAGTATAGTATTTATATATGTAAGACGTATTTTAGGACATAGTAATATTAATACTTTATATATGCAGACTTCATCTAAAGTGTCTGTTTTACATCTCAACCAAAGCTTACATTTACAATATCAATTCCAGAGAAAGAAAGAAGAAAAAAAAAACAAGCACATTTGTAATATTCACAAGAGTGGACATAAAAAAGACACACACACCCAAACACACACACACACACCAACACACAATAATTGTGCCTGTTCACATAATACTCTCGTTTTTTTTTCAGAGAGCAGTGTAAGTGACTGCCAAAAGTCAGGTCATGTCCTCTTGAAAGTATGCCATTTTAATCACCAGACGTCCATATGATCATTTTGAGTCTTTAATGAGTCGAGTTGCATTAAATGGAGGAAAGCCGCTAGCCATTGGCTGCAAAGCCATCCCACGAATCTAAGGCATCTGTCCTGCTGTGGTTCAGGCTGTAGTTGAGGTTGGTTCTTCTAGTACGGGTATTGTTTTTGTTTTTTCCCTGCGAAACAGGCGAGCCAGGTGCACAGCAACAGGGCCGAGGTGGCGCCGGCCCCAGTGCAGTAGTACGCCCAGCCAATCTGACAAGAGCCTGAAGACAAGTCAGAAAGAAAGAGCGCTGACATAAATGCATGAACACTGCATGAACTTCTGAAAGCTTCAAATGTCAAAGAATGAGGGATCATATGTATGATGGATGAAGTTTATGAAGAAATGTATGTGATAGATGTCTTTTTTACTTAGCTTATGGAAAGATGTAAAATGTTGTGAAATTTGGCACACCAATTAGGAACATTCTAAACAGGGGTGTTCAGTCCATATAAGCTACAAATGTCTTGAATAACCAGAGAAATTTAAACTCATCTGAGAGAATGAGTTCGGGGAGTGGCTAATTAATAATATCATTACTATAAATTCCCGTCATTTGAATTGTAACATAAAGCTTACATAATAAAATGTTCTGAATACACATGTAACTGTCCATAACATATTTATTTGTCACTCTTTTTCTTAAAAGTTTTTTTTTCTTATGTGCCACTTATGGAAGGATTAGGGTGAGCAGATCCACAACAGCTTTGGCGCCTACACTCTATTGTTATAAATTGTCATTATTTTTTCACATTCTCATTGGTTTGTTGGCATGTGGGTGATTTCATGTGCAAGAAATCTGTCATGAAATTGCTCACCCAAGCAGAAATGTGCTTTTGCAGACTGAAAAATAATAGTGTATTGTTGCAGTTTAACTGTATTTTCATGTTTTCTCAAGCAAAGCTGATTTTAAGTCTGTTGAAAACATTTTACTTTTTTTTGGCATAGAAAAAGTAGGTACACATTACTCATAGCATGTGGCACTCAGCATACCAAGTTAAAGAGGTCACTCAGCAAATGTTTCTTAATATTTCTAAAATCTCCTAATAGATTCCTATGAATTAATGATCCTAAAGTATAATACATTTTTAACCAGTTAGTCTAGACACAAAAACTTGCTCCTGTTTCCTCGGCACATGCTATGTTAAGTGAATTAGTATTATTTTAGTAGCAATGATGTACTATTGTATTTTTTGTTAATATTTTGAATTAAATTTCATTTTTATATTTTCTGTTTTAAATTTAAAGTTTTAGTAAAAGGTTTAGGATTTTGTTTTATTTTTTTGTAATTATTAGATAATATTTAATTATAATCATTAAAATTATTAATTTGTTAATTTTAGTTTTTTATATTTAGGTTTTATTTAGTTTATTTTGCACTTTAAAAATTTTAATGAACCATGTCCATTTTTGGGTGAACTTTCCCTTAAGTAAGCAGTTTTAGTATAAGTAGCCTACAAGGAGTACTGCAGTGAAGTAGTTTTATAAATTTAAATAAACATATTTTCATACTATACTTTATGTAAAATATCACATATTTTATGAATACGCACATATTGATTAGGTCAAATGGATTAACCCTGACAA
Source organism: Sinocyclocheilus anophthalmus (assembly GCA_018155175.1). Classification (NCBI taxonomy): domain Eukaryota; kingdom Metazoa; phylum Chordata; class Actinopteri; order Cypriniformes; family Cyprinidae; genus Sinocyclocheilus; species Sinocyclocheilus anophthalmus. The sequence goes on from JADLZN010001435.1 coordinate 69,026, forward strand.
AAGTCATTGATATTCATGAAATTAATGATATTCTTTTTATAATATATGATTATTAAAATAATTGTCATGTGTAGGCTACACCCATGATTGTTTATTTATTTACTTATTATTGAACATGCAGGTATTTTCATTCTTAGAGGTGTGTTAGTTAAATGAAAATAAATAAATAAAAATAAATTGAATGAAGAAAATATTACATCTGTATAATAAAAAAGGTATACCTGAAAGAAAATTACACGTTTAGGCCCATAGTATTCAATGGCTGACTGTTGTAGGTGATTTCATATAATAATGTCAATGTAAACTCATTACTTGTCTGAATATTAACATTACAATGGTACAATGATAAGCTACTAGTCATAAAATGAATTAGGGTCCTTGACCAATTAGAATGAAACGTATCGAAACTGGATAAAGGGGCCTCAATATTTTGCCCCTTACAAGACATAATGTCATAAAAGGGAGAAAAAGATAATCTACAGCAATTAATCCCATGCTTTAGCTCTTTATCTTTCCATTCTTCCCTTTGTGTGACTGACGGAAGTTTGTAAACTGCTGCTGCCACTTGAAAACGGGAAATTCCCACCCTCCCATGGCAAAAGCAGACACAGAAGTGGGGCAGTAGGGCTGCAGACAGATTGCTCTCTCATCTCCTCCTTTTGACAGATTTATTCCCTATCAAATTAAGGTCTATTGTACAGTAGAGATGTCAGTTAAAGGGTTAAGTAATGTTTTAGGTGGTATATTATGAAAGCAAAAAGCACTAAACAAGACTAATAACCTTGCTTTATTAACCTATTAACACAGTATACCCCATTTCCCCATGATATGTACTTACAAGTCATTTGCCCACTACAGTTGCCACTTGGACTTTTGATTAAGTATACAAAAAACTATAGATCTCCTGTAAGATTTTTTTTGTTTGGATGATTCTAGAGACCTTCATGATTATGTACACTGTAAAAAAGTGCTGTTAAAAAATGTCCATATTCTGACAGTAACATCCTGTTTTTTCATTACAACAGTACAACCCCGTAAAAAAAAACCAATGTATTCTGGGTAATATTTGTTGTTTTCGAGAAAGTAGCCTTCTGCAGTACTGTGAATTAACAGCGTTCAGAGTCGACACTCAGAGGCTTTGTTTCAAATCACACCCTACACCCTCATTCACTATTCCCTACATGAGTTTACTAATATAGTCCACCTGACAGAGAGAATGAAAACTAATGAGTGAATTCAGCCAATGATGAACAGCTGCTGTTAACAAGCAGAATCGCTGAAGAAAAGAGCAAGAAATGGAACTACAACTGACATACAGCCACAGCCTTAGATGAAATCAACTGAAATAAAACAGCAGAACATGATCAAACAACTCCACAAACAGCATTACAGTTTGACTTTATTTCTTTCATATATCTACATACATTCTTTGAGAATTAACAGAGGTTTAGATGTTTTATTGAAAACATTTTTTTGACCTCACCATTGTGGCGATCAGGGTTTGCTTTAGTTGGGCTCTTGACCCTTAACTTTTAAATGCTAGTTCGGCTGGTTGTTGTGACTGTGTTTCTAAAACACATTTGTTATAGAAAGAAAAGCACAGAAAAATTATGATTAGATGGTTAATTATTGATGACGGTATAATCATCATTTTGTGATCTCACTCAGTGGCTGTTCTTCAAAAATATTGTGTGGGTTTTCACTTGTTACATGTTATTTACAATAGCTGTATGACACTGCAAGTTGAAATGATAATTAATTATGATTGATATTGAAAGCTTTTCATGTACAAAGTCTTTAAAATTTCTTTGACACACAGAGACATCAAGAATCAGCACATGAATCTCAACAATGGTGACAATCAAAAGCTTCATGCTGCAATGCATGCTGGGTACCAGCACAGGACAAAACTCATCCATGACTCCCAGCATGCATTGCGGCATGAATAAATTATGCAGCTGAATTGTCCACTTACTTTCTTTAATTCTTACTAGGTGCTTTTATTTTTGCTTTTGTATCAAGTTTTAGTAGTGTGTTTTGTGATGATCAAAGTCGATCTGTTTATTAATTTTTTTGATTGTCACCGTTGTTGAGATTCGTACGCTGATTCTTCATGTGTGTGTTTCATAGCATGCTAGAACTTCTTTTTTTTGAGTGATATGTGTTATCTTTCATAATAGCCCGCTTGTTCTTTTGCTCTAGTATGTCAATATAACATCACTTTGGTGCAAAAAGTGCCTCAGCACAAAATCAGCAAACCTGTTTTTTAAAGATGGTTATGTCACTTGCAACTCATGATCAACACCATTACATACTGTGCTTTAGCCCTTTTTCACCACAACAATTGTACTGAAAAACACAACTGTCAAAGCAGCCAAATAAAGAAAATACTAAAATCAAGGTTCAAGATCCCAACTAAAGCAAACACTGATCTCCATCATGGTAGTGTCCGAAAACAACAACATCTAAACCTCTGTTAATTTTCAATAAGCACTTCTGTACACATCTGACAGAAATAGCATCAGTCTGGTTAGTAATGTGAAGCTGGTGATGCTGTTTGTGGAGTTGTTTAATCATCATCTGCTGTTTTATTTCAGTTGATTTCATCTAAGGCTGTGGCTGAAGTCAGTTGTAGTTCTTGTGTTTCTCTTTCATTCAGTGATTCTGCTTGTTAACAGCAGGTGTTCATCACTAATGCACAATAATCACTTAATAATTCACAGAATTATCTCATTAACTTCAGCACTGCTTCACTCTGTAGTGTGGACACATTATAAGTGTTCATTAAAACTGAGGATTTTGTTGTGGGGTTTAAAGGGATAAAGATATAAGATGGAAAGAAACAGCATGAAATGTAATTTAACAGTAATAAACTGTAATTATTTTACGGCCACAAACAGTAAAAAAAACAGTTATTTACGCACGGTTGCCAGTAAATAACTGTTTTTCTACAGTTTGTTGCCGTTAAGTCAAGGAAAACAGCAATATACTGTAAAATGTAAGAGTCAGATTTACCAAATGAAAAAAGTGAATTTGACTGAAATATTTGTGAACATCCAAAGAAAAAAATTTATTCCAAGTCATGACTATAAGGAGATAAATAGTGAACTGAACTGTATTTATGTGTTTTTGCACAAGAGAGATCTGATCCGTTTAATGCAGTTTTGTGGGTCACCATTGTGCTGGAGAGTAGAGCCTGTGCTTCAGTCAATGATGAGCCACAAACCTGGATGTTCAGCTGCTTTATTTAAAGACAGTAACTGTGGACACAGTAATGATCTCTTTGTTACTTCATCTCACAGATATGTGCTATAGCAAACAGTAAACTGCAACAATTTGAGACAAAATAATGTTTTTAGTTATTTTGCTGTTGCACATTAAGTGTTTGCAGTTTTATACTAAGAAATCTTCCTTCTCAGTTAACTCAAATTAAATAAGTTCACAGTACTGACATCGTATGAATGCTAGTTTTAAAACTCGAACTGTTTGAAGCAATGGGAGCGGAGTTAATTTCCATGATAGAATTACGGTAAAACACTGTAAAAATTAAGAGTTGTAAATTAACAGTACCTTACTGGCAACCCTGCTGCCAGTAAATTACTGTTATTTAACGGCACAATTTTTTACAGTGATATATATGTCAACAAAAAGTACTTATTAGTAACATGAAAATTACATGTCTTTGGGAGGGTTTGCCTTTGCCATGCTTCCTGGAAGTAGGGCTAGGAACTTGACAGCCTCATGTGACAGGCTGTTGTTTAGTTGTTAGTTGTTTTCTTGCATGTAATTGAGAAATAAAACATGGATAACATCTAGAAAAATACTTACAAAGGAAAATCACAACTATAAATTATAGGTTGCCGGTGGTTTAAATGGCTTATTAATCGAAAAAATGAAAATGTTGCCTTGGCAACTAGTTGAAATAAAATAATTTTATTTTCTTTTTTTGATATATAGTTTTCAGTTAATGTTTATTTGATTTTCAGGTAATGATTTTTTTATGGTTTTAGTTTTACCCTGCAATGCACCCAGTGATTTCAATTTCCACATAATGAGGAAACAGCGTTTTTAAATTTCAATTTAAGGATTTAACATTGCTTGGTGAAACTGGGACAGGATGTGACAAAATGCGATCAGTGATACAGGAATAATGAAGATGAAATAAACATCCAAAGCTATTCTGCTAGCTAGCAACTAACCCTAAATAACTGCTTTTCAAACAGACTCTCATAACTAAATGATTAGACACAGCTCGTTTATTATGGATCTTCAGTTTTGCCTTGTTGCCAAGTTACGTATCTCTGATCACACTAAGAGGTTTGCTGTGTGAATTTGTGTGTCAAAGGTCACCAAACTTAAACTTAAACTTAAACGTAAAATTCACTTAGGGAATTTTATTTTCCACTGGAAGTCCATTAATTTTGTCAGTTCCCATTGAACTGACTATATTTTGCTCAACATTGCTTTGTTACCTTTTTTTTTTTAAATATTTTTTTCACCATTTTTTGTCCTCAAATTTAGGTCAGATCATCCATGGTGAATAAAAATGAAATATTTCTGGAATACCATGAATAAAAATGTACACCTTTCTGCCATTTTGATCTTATCTGTTTTCTCTCATTTCCAAAGTTTGTACAATCTCCGATAAAATTGGCTCAGCTCATCCAGTCCAAAAAAAAAAAAAAAAGTCATTGGTTTATTTTTACAGGCTGAAACAGTTCTCCCTGCCTCATCTGATTATATTCCTAGGTATTTGTACGTAACATTGACGCATACAATTTTTGTGCGTTTGGATATATAGTTTTTTTAATTTAAGTATTCAAATATGAAAGTATTGGCATATAATACATAATAGCACAAAAGCAGGCACTCCGGTTTAGAAACATTAAATGCTTAAAAAACGTTTCTATTAAAATTTTTACATAACTAAATGTATTTGTATAGTTAAGTTTGTAGTTATTAATATAGGATTTAGTAGTATTATTAGTAGTACCTTAAGTTGTAATCTAAGTTAATGTTCACAGAAAAATACAGAACAATCGATGACAATAATTCACCTAAGGTGAAAAGAAAACAAACAAAAACTTGAAACTTTTAGCACCAAAATATAAAGTTGTTCCCTTTCAGTCGGTCACTACGAGTCACATTGTGACTGACGAATTGGGATCTCGCTTCGAGAGACCAATCTACTTCGAGTGTAAACTAAACGAGCCAATGCGATGATTGCATCCAACTGCCGCTGATCACAGTGTGAGCATAAAAAGGTAGCAGATGCAATGCATACCAGCTTTTCGCTTCGGAGCCAAGTGATCACATCGTTTTGTTCCTGACTACTCTACTGAGAGAAGAAGACTGAACGAGTTCAGCGCGCTCTTTGGAGCTCTTGGCGTTGGCGGTATGGCGTTTCAGCGGTGGTGGTTTTCCCGTGTCGAGTGGGTTGCACACTACCCCCTGTTTGTGTTACAGGCGGCCATCTCCCCTGTGCACCTCAGCACACTAAAAGAACATTTTCCCTAAAAGAGCAATTATGGGTGCGTCTTTTTAAAGACGACATTGCGTCTTGCTACAGACAACATATCACCCGTGCGTTTCTGGATGCGGTCTTTACCTGGCATCGGGTGATGGTCACCATCGCTGCCTCACATGTCTGGGCATTAAGCATGCTGAGGTGGCGTTCGTGGATGAGTCATGTTCTCATTGCGGGAAGATGACCATCTCGGAGCTGCGGGCCAAGCTCCGTTACCTCAAAAGGGGCGGAGCTCTGTTGCCTCTGCCTCGATCTAGTTCTCGTCATGGCAGCAGTCAGGCGGGGGCTACTTCAGGCAGTAGCACGGGCGGTCTGAGGGTAACAGTGATGACAAACCCTCCAGGGAACCAACCCTCGAGGGACCATCACTCCTCTTGCGCTCCGCAACCAGTTGAGCTGCCAATGAAACGTGCTGGGCCCTCTACAAGGAGCATACCAACCGTATCCTTTGGCGCTCCTCCCAACGACAGGATGTCGATCGCTGCATCGGAGGGTGAGCCGTAACTTTCTGGAGAGGAAGATTCTGCTGCGCTGCTGCCCTCTGGGACTGTAGCCCTGCCCGCACTCGGATCCTGTACATGACCTTCCACCTGTCCTGACTCTCAGTTTGGAACTATTGGTTTCTTTCGGGTGGCTCGCACGGTTCTCAGCGCCCCTCCATTCTAAAATAAGGTGCGAGGTGGCTTACCAGGTCCGTGGAAGGCACCTTTTTCTGCCCGAAACCAACCTGCTAACTCCTTCTCCCACACCACTCTCGACGGTGGTGCAGCAAGGGGTTATATGAGGGTCCCCCCGGTGGAGTGGTCGATTGCTATGCAGTTGTGCCCTAATACCGCCTCCACCCGGCAGGGCAAACCATGCCTCCCCTCCCGGGTCAGTAGGTACTCGTCTGGTCTGTCCAGTGATGCTTATGCGGCCTGTAGAGAAGCAGCCTCCGCCTTACATGCTATGGTGTTACTGCAGGTTCTTCAGGCTAAAGCACTGAGGGACCTGCACGAGGGTGGTCACGATCCGTAAGTTCTGAAAGAGCTCCGAACCGCCACTGACCTCGCACTCCGAGCGACGAAGGTCACTGTGAGTTCTCTGGGTCGTGCGATGTCCACACTTGGTCCAGGAGAGTCAACTCTGGCTGTGTCTGGTCGACATGAGGGACGGCGACAAGTTTGGTTCCTCAAGGTCCCTGTGTCAAAGACCAGCCTCCGCCCATCCAAGCCCCCGTCAAACCTGGCAGTGAGCAGAAGACCAAGAGGCACCGCGACCCAGAGAGGGAGGGAACTGCTCTTTGGGGGATGGTGAATGCACCTCTCCCTCCCCCAGAGGAGGGCCGGGTGGAGAATCTAGTTTCCAAAAATCTTGACAAGAGAGCAGTTGTCTCTGTCTCTGGGTCCCAAGAGGGCATGGAAATTTGCGGACGGACCAACACACCACACTCATTCTCCTCTCTCGCCAGCAGGCAGCAGCGGGTGGTTCGAGAGCATCATCAAAGGCCATACTCACGCACCCTCTGCCAAACCGTGAAACCAGGTAAGCGTTGCACCACACACTCAGACCCCTCTTCGGTCTGTCCCTGCGTTCCACCTTGCTGTCCCACCGTGGGTAAGTCGGTGGTCCCTCTGGTCCAGCTTGTACGGTGTCTGGATGCCTGGCTACCCAAATCGCTGGCTCCTGTGAACCATCAGACTCGGCTATGCAATTCAGCTCGCCCGGCGTCCCCCCAAGTTCAGTGGCATCCGCTTCACTGCAGTGAATGCGGCCGATGCTCCTGTCTTGCATGCGGAGATCACAGTCCTACTGGCGAAGGATGCAATAGAGCCAGTCCCTCCAGCCAATATGAAGACAGGGTTTTACGGCCCCTGTTATCGGTTACGACCGATCTTGGACCTAACTGGGCCCTTCACCGGTTATTGTTCAAGATGTTGACGCAGAAACGCATCTTCGGGTGCATCTGTCCCCGAGACTGGTTTGCAGCGATCGACCTGAAGGACGCATACTTTCATGTATCGATCCTTCCGCGCCGCAGACCATTTCTGCAGTTCGCGTTCGGAGGATGTGCATATCAGTACAAGGTCCTGCCCTTTCGGGCTGTCCCTGTCCCCCTGTGTCTTCACGAAAGTTGCGGAGGCAGCCCTTATTCACTCTGAGAGAGCAGGGCATTCACATTCTCAACTACCTCAACGACTGGCTCATACAAGCTCAGTCTCAGGATCAGTTGTGCGAGCACAGGGACATGGTGCTCAGTCACCTCAGCCAGTTGGGGCTTTGGGTCAACTGGGGAAAAGAGCAAACTCTCCCCGGTTCAGAGGATCTCTTTTCTCGGCATGGAGTTGGATTCGGTCGAACAGACAGCATGCCTCCTGCAGGAACGTGCTCAGTCGGTGTTGAACTGCTTTAATACGTTCAAGAGCAGGATGGCGGTCCACTGAAACTGTTTCAGAGGCTCCTTGGGCATATGGCAGCTACGGCGGCAGTCACACCGCTGGGGCTGCTTCATATGAGACTGCTTCAACACTGGCTTCATGGCCGAGTCCCGAGGTGGGTGTGGCAACGCGGCACTTTCCGGGTCCTAGTTACACCGGCCTGCCGCCAAACCTATACCCCGTGGTCAGACTTTGCGTTTCTCCTGGCAGGAGTGCCCCTGGAACAGGTCTTCAGGCATGCTGTGGTTCACACGGATGCCTCTGCCACCGGCTGGGGGGCCACGTACGACAGGCATGCAGTGTCGGGGGTTTGGACTGGCCCCCAACTGCACTGGCATATCAACTGCCTAGAGTTGTTAGCAGTATGCCTTGCCTTGAGCCACTCAGAGTGCGCTTACGAGGCAAGCACGTGCTGGTCCACATGGACAACACTGCGACCGTTTTGTACATCAATCGACAAGGTGGTCTACACCCCTGTTGCATGTCGCAACTCACCTGCCACCTCTTCCTCTGGAGTCAGAAGCGAGGACTCTTCGGTGCCATTCACAGTCACAGGGCCTGCTCAAACCATGGGCGACGAGCTGTCCCAAGCTGCACTTCTTGGGAATGATACTCCATCCCCAGATGATCCATCTGATTTGGAGACGGTGTGGATCACTCAGGAGACCTGTTGCCTCGCCAGAACCTCTCACTGCCTACTCAAGTATGCGTTTCCCCCAGTGAGCTTTCTCGCAAAGACACTGTGCAAAGTCAGGGAGGATGGAACTGATGCTCCTCATGACAGCCCCTCCCTGACAGATTCCTCTGAGGAAGGATCTACTGACTCAGAGACGTGGTTTCAGACCTCTGGAAACTTCATGTCTGGTCCCTGGACTGGACGCGGAGGTTCTAGGTGGCCTACCCAAAGGGGTAGTTGACACCATCACTTCATTGAGAGCACTGTCTACGAGACACGCTTATGCCTTGAAGTGGAACCTGTTCGTCGATTGGTGCTCTTCTCGCTGGGAAGACCCCCGTAGATGCCCTATTGGAGTCGTGCTTTCTTTCCTGCAGCATGGGTTGGAGCGAAGGCTGTCTCCCTCAACCCTTAAAGTCAATGTTGCTGCAATTGCTGCTAACCATGAGGGAAGTCGGTAGGAAGCATGACCCCTGGTCATCAGGTTCCTTAGGGGGCGAGAAGGTTAAATCCTCCCAGGCCCCCCTCTATAACCTCTTGGGACCTGTCTCTAGTGCTCAAAGCACTATAGCAGGGCCCTTTTGAGCCTTTGCAGTCAGTCGAGCTAAATTTTCTTTCAATGAAAACTCTGCTCCTTCTTGCACTGGCCTCCATCAAGAGGGTGGGGGACCTGCACGCATTTTCGGTCAACGATTCGTGCCTAGAGTTTGGGCCGGCTGACTCCCAAGTAATCCAGAGGCCCCGGCCCGGCTATGTCCCCAAGATTCCCACTACTCCCTTCAGGGATCAGGTGGTGAACCTTCAAGTTCTGCACTCGGAGGAGGTAGACCCAGCCCTAGCTTTGCTTTGTCTGATCCGATCCTTGAGATGGTACGTAGACCAGACATAAAGCTTTAGATCCTCAGACCAGCTCTTTGTCTGTTACGAAGGCCGGCAGAACCTTTTGGGGTCCCAGGCCCATTTAGCACGTCGCTCTGGGGCTTCTGACGCAACTCTGTGTGTGATTTGGGCCCTGTGGGACCTTCCTGAAAAAGTCCCGCTCTCAATTAATTTCAATGGGGTTACTGTAGAGGGTTCGCGGGCATGGCTCGGAAGGGTCTGATCGAGCCGAATTCGAAATCTTTGTCTCAAGGGAACTCCCTTGAGTGTACGTAAAAGTTTGGTGTTCCTACAACCTTTTTTAGGGGTCAAAAGGTCAGAAAAGGGGCGAGCACATGTCAGTATTTTTCACTTGCTGATTTTTTTAAAGGTCTTCCCAAATGCTGAGGACTTTGCGGCCCTGATGTACGAAATAGAAAAGGGCCACAGTCAAGCATTCGAAGCCCCTAGGGTCTAGCCCCAATATGAATCTAATTTTTAATCAAATATAAAGAAACATCCCATTCCCAATATATTCAGCGGGCCATTCATAGTGGTTCCGTGGCCATTCCTTTTGTTATGCAAATTACACTGTTTTATGACCTGAAAGTTGCATGAATGGGTTCTGTTGAGTGTCATGAGTGCAGTAGAGATGGTTTCATCAACAATATTGCTCATACTAATGAAAAATACACTTAATTCACTTGTGTCCAAGAGACTTGTACAGAACGTCCATTAAATAGGTTGCAGATGGGATTGTTTCAATTCTACTTAATTTTTTATGCAAATTGTACACTATTATGACATGAAACCGACATGAATGGGTTCCACTGAGTGTGCTGAGTACAGTATACGTGGTTTCATCAACAAAATTGCTCATATTTATGAACAATACACTTCATTTGTGTGTGTCCACGGAACTGCTATGAGGAGCCAGCTGAATAAATTGGAATTGGGATGATTTTACTGGAAAGACCAGGAGAGGTCAGATCGTGCTGAATTCGAAATCCCCGCCTCCAGGGGACCCCCTCAATCGGGCGTAAAAGTTTGGTGACACTACAACCTCCTTTAGAGGTCAAAAGGTCAGAAAAGGGGCAAGCACGTGTCTGCATTTTTCGCTAAATATTTTTGCTGATTTTATTTAAAGGTCTTCTCAAACCCTGAGGACTTTGGCCCTTTTCCATGTCATACGTCAGGGCCCCACAGTCAAGCATTCAAAGTCCCTAGGCCCTAGTCCCAATTTATTCAGTGGGCCATTCATAGTGGTTCCGTGGACATTCCTTTTTTAATGCAAACTACACTGTTTTATGACCTGAAAGTTGCATGAATGGGTTCTATTGAGTGTCATGAGTACAGTAGAGATGGTTTCATCAACAATATTGCTCATACTAATGAAAAATACACTTAATTCACTTGTGTCCAAGAGACTTGTACAGAACGTCCATTAAATAGGTTGCAGACGGGATCTTTTCAATTATACTTAATTTTTTATGGAAATTATACACTATTATGATATGAAACTGACAAGAATGGGTTCCATTGAGTGTGCTGAGTACAATATTTATGAACGATACACTTCTATAACTGCTATGAGGAGCTCACTGAATAAATTGAAATTGGGTATTTTCTTGTCTTTGCTCTGTCGAACAGGAACATCCCATTTCCAGTTTATTAAGTGGGCCCTTCATAGGTGTTCTGTGGACATAAATTTTTATGCAAATTATACACAAGCAGACACTCAAGTGTAAAATAAATGCAAATAAGACCACAATGATTGTTTTACCCTTTTTTATTAAATCATTATTAACAAAAATTACTTGACCAAAAAATATTAAACTCTTAATCAGCAGCAAAATACTGCAGTAAAGGAAACATATCACAACATAGTTTGAATTTGAGGGCATTGAGAGCAACATCGCCATTCATCCCCATGGTCACAAGTTTAGATCAAGCAGAGGACCCACCATCTGTGACGGCAGCCCCACTACCTCAGCTGTTGGCCCAACCCCCCCCCAATTGTGTGCATTAACAACACAGGTGGTGGCCCCACCACCTCAGCTGGTTGCCCCACCCCTCCAGGTGATGTCCACCAGAACCCCACCCCCACCCCCTCCTGTAGATCATCACCAGGAGATCCTGGACATATGGTTTCGACTTCATGTATCATCTTAATTCTGAAAGTGCTGCAGATACTCCACAAATGGTAGACTAAATGGATTGTTGGTTTTACAGGTGACATGGGAATCCGACAGACCTTTGATGAGTTAAAAACAATTAACTTTGTTGATTTTTTAAAAGGTTTTTAATTATTATTATGTGTTGTATTTGTAGTTTTACAAGTTAAGTGTTTTAATGGTTCAATAGTGTTCTAAAAAGTTCTTAATATTGTGTTTTCAATATTTTATATTAAATAAATATTGTATCAATCATGTTCTAATAAAAAATTATGTTGTAATAAAACTTTTCACTTTATTCTTGAGTTCAGTTGAGGTTTTTAATCGATAAAAGTAACATGAAAAATGAATGGTTCAAGTATAAATGGACATGTCCATTTGTAATTTAACAGGCCCAGCTTCGTGGCTTATCTCATTCAATAACTGGCAAGTGGGATAGGTGTTTCTCATTTATTGAATGGGATTGATTTCACAGAATAGCGCACAATCATCCCACTAACCTATTATACCATTCCCATTCAATAAATTGAAAATGGACACATAACCATCTTGAAATTTCTTCAATGGGATCAGTTAAATAGATTGGTGGACAATCATCCCCATTCAATAATTCGCACATGGACACATCCTACATCCAATTTATTTAAGGGCATCATCACACTAATCTGTCATACTGATCCCACTGAATAAATTGAAATTGGGATAATTGTCCACTTACGTACTATATATTGTCCCAATTCAAACTTATTGCATGGGCACCATATCGTGTTTATTTTGACATTTTAAATCAAGGTCCAATCATGATAAAAAACAAGATTTTACTGCACTCAGCAGGTCCCCCTGAGTCCATAGCACCCAGTTTAGTGCCAAACTTTCACTATCCACGAAACTAAGAGAGGAATGCAAGTTTGATGGCTCTAGAGCCTTCCAGAGCTGAGATATGGAGATCCCACTAGCAATTTATTCCATTGTCTGAAATAGTGGTTTCGTGGACAGTGGAATTATTGGACAAAATTGGGTGCCACGAACTCAGGGAGAACTGCTGAGTGCAGTAAAATAAGTTTTATCACAAATAAACCTCGAACTGAAGTGTCCAGAAAAACACTATCTGGAGCCCATTGAATAGGTCGGAAATGGACACATCCCATTTCCAACCTATTCAATGGGCCCCAGCTAGGAGGTTTATGGACACTATGATTTAAGGCCTTTAATCTTGAACTATTTCCATTAAACCTATATAACCGCATCCAGAAGGCCCCCCGATTCAGAAGCATCCACTTTTTGAATGGTATTGGATTAATAGGCTGGTGGACACTCATCCAAATAATCTATTATAGTGATCCCATTCATTAAATGGTAAATGAACACATGTCCCACTTGTAATTTATTGTATGGGAACACTATAAGTGGTTAGTGGACAATCATCCCACTAACCTATTATAGTGATCTCATTCATTAAATGGTAAATGAACATATGTCCCACTTGTAATTTATTGTATGGGAACACTATAAGTGGTTAGTGGACAATCATCCCACTAAACTACTATAGCAATCCCATTCAATAAATTATAAATGGACACAGATCCCAATTGCAACTTATTGAATGGGAACGCTTTAAGTGGTTAGTGGACAATCATCCCATTAACCTATTATAGAGATCCCATTCATCAAATGGCAAATGGACACTTGTCCCACTTGCAATTTATTGTATAAGAACATTTTAGGTGGTTAGTGGACATTTGCCCACTTTAGTGGGTAATCTGAGAAATATTGGGTCTGTGGGATGGGGGCGTGGCTTGGCAATCGTCAGCAGGGCAGTTGCCCACTTTAATGGGTAATCGGACAAATAGTGGGTTCGTGGGATGGTGTGTGTCTTGGGAGTGGTCAGCGGAGGTCACCGGAACATTTGGCAACTATAGTGGGTAATCGGAAAAATAGTTGGCTTGGGGGTGGTCAGCGGGGGTCTGGGGTTTATTGCGCACATTAGTAGGTAATTGGACAAATAGTGGGTTCATGTGATGGGGGCGTGGCTTGGGAGTTGTCAGCGGGGGTCCGGGGTTTATTGCACACATTAGTAGGTAATTGGACAAATAGTGGGTCTGTTGGACGGGGCGTTGCTTGGGACTGATCAGCGGGGGTCCCGGGGTCATTGAGCACTTTAGTGGGTAATTGGACAAATAGTGGGTCCATGGGAAGGGGGCGTGGCTTGGGAGAGGTCAGCGTGTGTCCGGGGTTCATTGCACACTTTAGTGGGTAATTGGACAAATAGTGAGTTCGTGGGATGGGGGCGTGGCTTGGCAGTGGTCAGCGGGGGTAATTGAGCACTTTAGTGGGTAATTGGACAAATAGTGGGTCCGTGGGACAGGGGCGTGGCTTGGGAGTGGTCAGCGGGGGTCCGGGGATCATTGTGCACTTTAGTGGGTAATTGGACAAATAGAGGGTCTGTGGGATGGGGCGTGGCTTGGGAGTGGTCAGCGGGGGTCTGGGGGTCATTTGCTTACTTTAGTGGGTCAGCGGACAAATAGTGAGTTCGTGGTATGGGGGGAATCAAGAAAGCGTCCACCTCTAGACTATATGAATGGCCCAGAAGCCCATTGCAATAATCCTGGAGTGGGATGGTGGTGCTGCCACACAGTGGATGAAGGCAGTACTGCTTTTGGGGACCTCAGACTTCGGGGGGCTCCCGTTGGGCCCCCAGTGGGGTCAGGCCTCCCAAAACCCACCCGGGGACATCGGGCATCAGGGAAGTGTCGGCGGGGGGTGCCAGCCGGTCCCCCAAAAATTTTGGGTGGGTGGGGCGCAGCGTCCACGAACCCCCGTACGCAAACCCCTTAGCCAATGACCGTTTGGACATGTTTTAAAATGTTGTGCTTATAAGAGGAACAAACCCCCATGATGTCTCATTTAAAGCAACACTCATAGGATGAGAGACAAAACTTGTGTGTGACATTTGTTTGCTCCATTATTGCAGCAAACATTTCAAACTTCGTCACATTTGCTCTTAGCTTTAAATTATGTGCAACCTTGATGCAAAACATGCTTTCTAAAGCTGCATTTCCACCGAAATTACCCGGAACAATTTGTCCCAGGAACTTTTTCCCCCCAGACCTGTTGCTGTCTGCAATTTTCTTCACTGTATTTACAATGAGACGAAATATATCAAACACCACTGCCCCTTTTCATTTTCATTTAAACATATTAATAGCCACAGAAATGTTCATGGAATGTACATAGCCTACATTACAATGAAACGAAATATTATACCAAACATTGCCCGTTTTCTTTTTAATTTTAGCATATTAATAGATTAATAGAATAAAGACCAAAGATTACCTTTTAAGATTTACCCAAAACGAATTATATCTTATGATTATCCACTACAGAGACATCAGAGCCAGCGGCAAATGTCAGAAGGCCTAGCCGAGTTGAGGCTGCTCTCGTGGGGAAAAATGAGCACTGAGCGCCCGGTAATCGCGTGGAGCTCACGTCTCCGAATCGGCGAAGCACATTTTCAAATAGGCGCTGTTTTTATAAATAAACCACAGATTTGAGTTTTTAAAACAACTACATTCTCTCCTGAAATACTCTTAAAACTACATTTCATGACACAATAACAGTAATATTTAAAATATATATATATATGCAAATGGTGTTTGAAATACAATGCTGCGTGAACTCAACCAATCAGCATGTTCAACGCTCAAGTCCCGCCCCCGAAAGTTCCGGACCTTTGAAAACATACTACCTCGCGAGCAGGGACTTTCTTTAGGGGAAATTTTTTACCCGAAACTTTATTTAGATCCTGGTTACTGCGGTGGAAACACACTGAGTACCACCCTAAAGTCCCTAGCTCCTGCGGTGGAAACAGGCTTTAAGACAGTCTGAGTTTACTTTGTCGATCACACGAGACTTCTGAAGCAACAGTCATTGCATTCTATCCTTCTAGTTTCAAGGATTCTATTTTATGTTGCTAAACAGTTCAGTGGTATTTTGCTAAGGCAGAAGGATATTTTATTGCTAATACTTACAAAGTAAAATCCTGAGTGTTAAATTAACACTGCTAGGAGCATATATGGTCCCACTCTAAAAGAGTGTTAAAGTAACACTGAAGCAGTGTTAAAGTTAATGAGATAATTATGAGATTAATTATGTGCTGATTGAGCATTAGTGATGAACACCTGATGTTAACAAGCAGAATCACTGAAGAAAAGATAAGCAAGAATTACAACTGACTTCAGCCACAGACTTAGATAAAATCAACTGAAATAAAAGACATTAAATCCATCAAGATCTCAGCAGAAGATTATTAATCATCTCCACAAACAGCATCAGCAGCTTCATGCATTACTAACCAGTTTGACTTTTTGTTTGTCATACATCTAAAAATGTCTTATTAATTGAATTAACAGAGATTTAGATGTTAATATTTATAGAAAATATTACAATTTGAGGTCACCGCTTTAGTTGGGCTCTGGACCCTTGCCTTTTTAACATTAGTTTTTCCTCTGGTTGCTGTAATTCTGTTTATGAAACACATTTATTATGGCAAGAAAATCCAAGAGAAAATGTGTTCGGATTATATTGGCCATTTATTTTGATAATGACATTGTTGTCATGTAGTAGCCAGGTTCACTGATGTCACCAGTGGTAGTGTGTAATATAGTGTAAGTTAATGAACACAACTATAATTTAATGAAATAATAGGAAGCGCTTTAAAAACACTTTGCACACCAGTTTATAACATCTGTAAACGGTTTTTAGACATGCATACATCAAGATCAGCATATGAATCTTAACAATGGTGAGGATCATCAGACAGATTCATGTTGCATTGCATTCTGGGTGCACCAATCATAACTCATCCATGGCTCCCAGCATGCATTGTGACATTAATAAATTATGCAGCTGCATTGTTTTAGTATTTTCTTTTATTTTTACTATTTTCTTTTATTTTATATATATTTTTTTGTGACTTTTTATTGTCTTGTTTTGTGACGTTCAAAAAAATCACATAAAAATTATCAGAATATTTTGTCACCATTGCTGATTCTTCATGTCTATGAGTGGCAGAATTGAAACCTCTTTATGAACCATATTTATAAAAATAATTTATCAAGTTTTATCTCACATTGTTCTCCTATAGCTGCAACAATATAGAAATCATAAAAATACTAGTTTTAGATAAACTGCAATCAGCGACTCAGACACATAACATGATTTTCCATAAGTTCCTTGCCATCACATATATTTAATACAGACAAATGTATTGTACAATTATCAGCCAAAAATAAACTTTAATTTAAAAAGTCAAGGGTCAAGAGGCAACTAAAGCAACCACTATTCACAAAAACGGTAAGTTGAAAAAAAAAATCTAAACATTAATTCTCAATAAAGAAATTCTGTTTTAGATAGTCTAACTGCTTAGTAATGCATGAAGCTGGTGATGCTGTTTGTAGAGTTGTTCAATCATCTTCTGCTGAGAATTTGAGAGATGTAATGTCTTTTATTTCAGTTGATTTCACCTAAGGCTGTGGCTGAAGTCAGTTGTAATTCTTGTTTCTCTTTTCTTCAGTGATTCTGCTTGTTAACAGCAGGTGTTCATCACTAATGCTCAATCAGCACTTAATTAATCACATAATTATCTCATTAACTTTAACACTGCTTCAGTGTTACTTTAACACTTTTTTAGAGTGGGACCATACATGCAGTGTTAATTTAACACTCAGGATTTGACTCTGTAGTTTTACTGGTTTAAATGTGAATTGGTGCGGTTACTGTTCTAACCAGTCAGACAAATTATTTTCACCTGGTGTACAATAAAACAGGAGGCATGCAGCAGAATTTTCATTTTTTGGGTGAACTATCCCTGTTAAAACAAAAAGGTGTGCTTATTTGTATTGAATGCGACTTGCAGTGTCCTTTAAATCTTAAAATAAATATTTAATAGAAAATGTTACATGTTGATAATATAACAATAAAAAAGGCCATGTATGTGTTCTTAAAATTAGAGATGCACTGATTACAATTTTCTTGACCGATTACAATTTCCCATTTTTCGTTAGTGTGATCTGCCGATAACGTTTTTTGCAGATTCCGTTTTCCTTTCTAAGAACTATAATTGACAGCAATATACAAACAAAAATCTACTTTTCTTCAAAGCAAAGTTTTATTTTCATAAAAAACTAAGTAAAAAGTCAGTAATAAAATAAGAACAAATTAAATTTTTTTTGCAAACAACAGCACAAATAAATGCAGTAGAATAAAGAGAGCTATGAAACTTACGTTTTTCTGGTTAAGTAAGTTTTTATTCAGGTAACAAATACTACAGAAATTAAAGTAATCAAATGTAAAGTAACACTGGATGTGTTACTTTACATTTGATTACTTTAATTTCTGTAGTCTTCATTGTAAAAATTAAATACAGAATAATGCTTACCATTAAAATTATAAAATGTATTCAGTCAAGAGGAGAAAATTATTTTCTTTGTCTTTTGTTCTCTGATTAATGTGACAGACAGCAGCAGGAATATTGGACAGCGGTCCCTTTAAAAGTTTATCCACGGACCCAATATACTGCTACACAACATGCGTTCTCTTTCTCAAATATATAATGTTCCAAAACTGACTGCGTTTAACTGTATACTCGCCAAGACGGGCATTCCGACATCATTTTGTATGTATTTGAACGTTTTAGAGTAGTTAGCCACTTATTTTGGTATTTGTGGCTCACAAGCTGTTTGAGACTGAGCGTGGCTTGTGGGCTCCACTAAAATAGATCAGTGGTGGTGCACACACTTTTGGTATAAGCGCGAAACCTGTGGGAATGACTATACTCGCAATACATCACTATTTCCCCGGAGGAATGAGAACGTTGTTAGAAGAAGGGTCGTCGGAGAGAAGTGCGTGGCTGATGTTATTGCCTGTGCCGCTGGTAACAAAACAGATCAGCTCGAAATCGCAAAGAAGTGAGACTGATCGACCGATCACCGATCCGGGCCGATCAAGAGGAAAATCTGTCGATTCCGATCCCTGGCCGATCGATAGGTGCATCTCTACTTAAATTATGTTAAGAAACAGTCAGTGTTCTCATTTTAAGTCATTATGTTTTATGTAACTGTTTTGTTATTTACTGTGTGCATTAAATTTTGATATTATATTTAAAGTTAATATATTTAAATGTACTAAATTGCAACTTAATCATTACAAATGTGTAATTACAAATAACATTAAAAACATGGGATAAAAGTAAAATGCATTACAGTACATTTTAGTTTATCATAAATGATTGTCAGTATACATTCTGCATTACATTTTAACATTTAACATTTAACCAAAGACAAATAATTATGAAATTACATAAAAAGATGTTACGTCCTACTGAATTACATACAAGATAATTTAAACTAATAATAAAAAATAAAAAAAACATTTTCATTGTCTGAAAACATTACATTCAGTTTTTTGCACTTAAGTAATCTTTCAACAGTGTTCACTTGAAAAGTATGTTAAAGGTACTTTTTATTCATTTATTAATTTTATAATTTATTTAATTATTTTTATAGGGATCTATTTAAGCAAGATCAACTGTTGGACATAATGCATTTATTGTTTAATGCTGTCATGGTGTAATTAATGCAGACGTTTGAAGATGTATGTGAACTTCAGAATGTAGGTGATATGAGGACATACCAAGTTCAAACTGATCTGAGCTGTTGTTGCATGTCTGCCGGACCTCCTCACTGTCCCAACCTAGAGGATACAGAGCACATCCTGAACCGATGAGCAGACCTGCAAAAACAGAGAGAGAACAATACATCAATAACTTTGCTCATGTATAATAGATTAAACACACGCAGAATGTTTTAGTTGTGTTTTATAAGAATAAGATTCCCAACCCAAAGTATTACATTTTTTTTTGTAACTGAAATCACAGTTTGTACTTTAGACATGAATGATATATCAAATCTGGCATGTGCTATTATTTTTCTATGTGATCAGACTTACAAAAATGCCATATAAAGAGATATGCTCATCAACCACCTTCAGTGCTGGAGCTCACAATCAACTTCCAAAGAGCTGTCTGCAGCCCACAAGTGTTAACAACGATTGCTGAAATGAGAACTCCCTCTAGCACACACCTCTATGCTTATAAATGGAAAGTCTTTGAGAGCTGGTGCTCCTCAAGGGAGAAGGACCCAGTTGTTTGCACAATTCCAGTTATCTTGTCCTTCTTACAGGAGTGCTTAGATGGCAGCTGTGCCTTCTACACTCAGAGTGTGCATTGCCACTATATCGACCTTCCACAGCGAGGTTCACAGGCCGTCAGTGGGCAGGAATGGTCTGGTAATCAGATCTCTATGTGGTACGAGATGGCTAAACCCTCCTCACACATCTACTATCCCCATTTGGGGCCTAACTTTGGTTCTGAAAGCTTTGGCATGTCCTCCCTCATCACTCCCTTCTCGAATCCTGTTGATACAGCAAAGCTAGTCTTATGGTACATGTAAGTCCGTAATCACCTGCTTTGTTATCATGTTGTGCATCGCTGACTCTTTTTGAGTCACTTTGAATTAATTACTGTATCGGTGTTGTTAAATCAAGAACAGCTGCAATCAGATCAGTTCAATTTGCAAATGGATTGTTGTGATTTGTAGACCGTTTCAACAGGTTCATTAAAAAGAATCAGTTCTTTCACAAATTGGAGAGAGTCTCAGAGGAGGTGGGGATTTTTTTAGCTCAAAATAAAGTGGAACGATATGTTTTTTAAATTAAATGCGTAAAAAGTGTGATATTATGCATCTATTATGCATGCATTTAGTACTAATGCCTAATGAAATAAAAGTAAAGAAAAACACTGTCCACCACTGATTTTTACAAGTATGATGGAGCTTTTTATAAAGTATTTAATTCCCATTCGACAGAGAGAGAGATATTGATTACATTGTACAGAATAGAGAAAGATGTAAAATTTGTCGTCACTCCCGACGTTGTATTATAAACACTCACGCAGCAGCGTTAAATAGTTTTCTGTAATTTAATGCCATTAAAATATATTAAAACATTCTAATTTATATTAGAATACAGAAACTGCCTTTAATCAAAAAATGAGGTCAGTAACAATCAAAGCTTCTTAGTGATAAAAAAAAAACCCTCCTAAAATTATCGTAGAACTAAAAATGGACTGAGCTCAGTTGAACCCTTGCTAAAACTAGCGGGCTGCGGGCGCGCCGCCCCGCGGCGCCCCCCCCCCCCCCCCCCCCTGCCCCCCCCCCCCCCTCCCCCGCCCCCAGGCGCCGCCCTCCCCAAAAAAAGGTCCCAGTGCCACATAAAGATAGTGCACCTTTTCTCCAGATTATTATGAGTTGGGGTCTTGACACAAATTCCCTTCTCACGCCAGCTGCTGTCTCCGGATAGATACACAAGTCCTTGGCTAAGGGGCTTTTCTATCACATTATTCTAATCCTTTCCAATTTTTCCCTTATCAGTTTTAGCGGGGCCAGAGAGAGAGGGATAGGTACTGTGAGGCTCGATGATTAACCCCCGTCACACTACACAGACTTACTGACAGGAATTACGTTAAAGGGGTCATATGATGCGATTTAAATTTTTTCCTTTCTCTTTTGAGGGTTACAAGCTCTTGGTGCATAAAGAAATCTGTAAATTTGCAAAGACTAAAGTCTCAAATCCAAGAGATATTCTTTATAAAAAGTTAAGAGTCAACCACAAGCCTACCTAAAACTGCTCGTTCTAACACGCCCCCATGTCTACGTCACGATGTGGGCGATTTGCATAACGCCGCCCAATGTTCACACAAAGAAAGAAGGCGTAAATTTTATTCTCGTTGTTTTTTTTCTGGTTTGGTAGTATTGTTGTTGCCAACCACCACCCCCCCCCCCCCCCATGTCGTGAAGGCGCTGTGTGTTTCGTGTGAAAGAGAAACTACTTTGTTTGGCCTTCAAAAAGAGGACGATATCCGCTTCGTCATGCCTAGAACTGATCCGTGCTGGTCCATGAGGGAATACATCAACTTCGCTCTGTGGATCGCTTGATCGGCTTTCACTGTGGACGAAGCGTAGTCCATCCCGGGGTCGTCACATGTGGTTGCCGCCGGACGCTCCTTCGTCGAATCCGCAGGCCGCGCCGTTCTCAAGCCCGCCTGCCTCCGCTCACTCAAGTCCGCCCGCCTCCGCTCACTCTAGGCCTCCAGCCACCGCTCACTCAAGCCCGCCGCTCCCTTAGCCATTGTGTGTTTCGTTGTTAAAGCGAAACTACTTTGTTTAGCCTTCCAAAAGAGGACCCGCCTAAATCTAGTGGTTATTTTGTATTTACAACACTGTTCCAGAACAGTTTGTAGCGTCTGGACCAATCAGACGCTGGCCTCCAACACACAATATATATTTTGTTAGCTAGATTTACCAAATACTCTGTAACACCCCAGGAAGCCAAACAGGACCCTGGTTCCATGGCAACCCTGACACCCGACACATTTACGACCTCCTGGAATTTAGGTGGAGAAAATCGCTTCCTTGCCCATAAGGGAAATCCACAAGGGAAGGACTTTTCTTGGCTAATTAATTAATAGAAAACCTTTCTTGAATGAACACACATGATCCTTCAGGTCATGGTGTATATTATTGTCATCGTGTATTTTGCCTTTGAAATTGTATACTGTTATGCAGGCTTATAACCGAAACACACTCTTGTCAGCTTACATATATATATAACCCTACCATTTTTTAGTATCTATGAATTCGTATTCGGTTGATCTAATTGAGAGTGTATATTGTATGTTTACACATACGCAACATATTAGTGTTCTAAGAGTCTTTAGTAATTTTGATCATATTTAGTTTCATATGCAAATTACCATGCTTCAAACAAAGGGCCATAAAAACGCCCAAGTATCTCAAAACGCCCACTTGGGATTCCACTTTTCTCATTGGATAAGCCCATCTTGAGAGGCGTGAATCTTTGCAGGCTTTAAATGCCGCACTTCATGTGACCCACCCAGTCGGTGGTTTGTTTGAATTTCTGAGAAGATGTGAGAAAAACGCACTCGAGGACATCCTAAGTTTTGTACCAGGCTTTTCGGCCTCGACCTTTCAATTTCACCAAGATCCTCTGACTCAAACTTGTTCTTTCTCATCAACCAACTTCAGCAAGTTCTTGGGCCTTAAGATTGCATCAGGACTCTTTTTCAGACAGACAAGACGTGCAAGTATCAAAGTTTGTTTTATTAATTGATACATTAGGTATTATTTGTACCTTTTTACAAAGGTGTGTTTTGAACTAAGAATCTGACGTTTCACTCAGGCGTAGATCTGCTGAATATGCAATTGTTTCAATAACTTCATGTTCTTATTTTCGCTTCTCTTTAAAGGTTTAAGCTTTAACCCTTTCCTATACAAAAAGTATGCGTGTGTGTGTGTGTGTGTATTTTAGACCAGTTTATGTGTTTATGTAGAATGTTAGACTAGTTTAAGTGTTTAGATTAGTAAAACCTTACTTGTATCCCACCTTGATGTGGGTTCCATTGTTGTTGCTATAACTGGAGTCACTTAATCATGCAGATTTTTGCTACAAGCTTTTGTAGAATTGTACAGTACGAAAGTTATTTCCTTTAACCAGGAAATTTACGTTCTTAGAATTGACAAGACGGTTTACCCTGAGTGGTCAGCTAAATATCTATAGTGGATCTAAAATATGAATAGTTAACTATAATTAGTTATGGTTAGTTATTCATATTTCCTCATGAGCTGATTCGTTACACAGTTCAACCCAAATATTCAGATGTGTGTTGCACATTTTATGGAGGACTGTTTCCTGATCCTGGTAGAGTAGACTACAATGCCGGCTGTTCTGACTCAAAGACTGTAAGTACACTTTTTATATTTAAAGAATTTGCCACTGTGTGAGATTTTTGTTTGAACAATTCAAACTTCAGTTTTGAGCAGTGTAGAGTAGCACTTGTTTGTTTGGCATTTCTCCGTCACAAATGCAGACATGGTTTTATGTTTACGTGCCGCAATACGCAATGCGTAACAAGACAGTATAGTCATTATAATCCGTAATTATGTCCCCACTGGATGGCAACAAATGCCTCGTTTATAATGGTTTTTAATGTTTTTGTCTTGTCGCTCCGGCCGGACAGGGCATCAAAGTATATACTGTTTTTTTTTAACTTTAAACTGCATAAACACATTTCATTACTCCAAATACACAAAATAATGTTCTTTTTAGCAACATCATATGACCCCTTTAATCTATACACTGCTGTACACAGTTTGAGCAAGGTGGGATATGTCCTATACAGACACACACACACCCACGGCAAAAAGTGTTGAGATATAATCGGACTTGAGAGATGCAATCCTACATGCCCGCTGAGAATGTATATTAAATTATTAATTATATAAATAATGTCTTTCCTATTACTTGTTTCGCTTCTGTTTCAGTTTTTATAACCATTTCTTACTAAGTTGTTGTTGTTTTTTTTAGCATGTGTGTTTGGCTCAGTGTTTTTTTTAGGATTACTGATAAACTAATGTCATTTGATTTGTATTAGTTATTTTATTTTAATTTTAGTTACATTATGTCTGAATTTATTATGTCTATTTAGGTCTTTTATTAATTTTTGTAGTTTTATTTAATTTGAGTTATTTTAATACTTCAACAAACTAAATGGAAATAAAATTATATATATTGAATTTATAAATGTGTACGTACATATACAGTATATATGTATGTGTGTGTGGTTGTACATACACATATGTAGTTGTTTTTTTGGTGTTTGGCTTAGTGTTATGTTAGAATCATTATTATACCCTTATAACTTTGTTCTTTTAATATTTTGAATTGTTTTTTAGCTTTATTTTTTTGTTTTTTCTTTTTCTTTTTAAGTTTTGAAATTTTGTTGTATGCACTTGTCATTTTCATTTAATTTCTTTATTTTTAAAATGTATATAAGTACTATTTATAAAGTTTTAGCTTTTAGTTTTAGATCTGTTTTTAGTTGTTTTAATACTAAAATTGATTGCTTCTGTTGTCCTCATTTGTAAGTCGCTTTGGATAAAAGCGTCTAATAAATGACTAAATAAATAAATAAAATAAATAAATATTAAGACATCATCACAATGTCCATTTACATTTGGAAGTGTGAATTAGAAATGTCTTATTGATTCCAATGTTTTTTAAAGGCAAGCTCTAAATGAAACTATGTCACACCCTTAAAAATTGCATAACTCTATCTAGTTGTAAGATAAAAGATGACAGCTTCTTATACATTATGTCAAAGAAAGAAGCAGATCTAACCGTTTTTTTTATGAACACAACAGTAATCTGTACAGAATTTTATTAAAAAAAAGAAAGAAAGAAAGAAAGAAAGAAAAGCTAATCTAGGAGCGTGTCAAAGAGAAATGCAGAAGAATGACGAGGCAGCATAAATAAGACAAGATAATAGGTGCTTCTCAAACAAAAGGCTGCATCCTAGTGAGTCTGCATGCTGCATGGTTACGTTAAATCTGCAGTCCGTAACTTTTTGTGTTCAAAATGTACACAATTTATATAATAGCACACCATGAATCCATTTTTCCCATACCCGTGTTTTTGGCTTGTCCTGAATCACTACGGTACACCGATAATAAGTGTTTATATTTGGACTATTTTAGACTGGTTCGGGTAGCTACCGCTGCGGAGTAGCCCAGTACCTGCGTGATTCGTCATAGACATAAACAGAAAGAAGTAGCTCCGGCTACAGTGTTCTTCCGCAAGACGCACGCATTTCTGTTTATTAAGCGCAAGAACGCCAAAAGTTACGAACTGCAGCTTTAAGAATTCCTTCCCAAGACTTCTTGGGCATGTTTTATTAAGTAGTTCCCCCATTTCAGTCATAAATTTGTGGTCTCAATATCTTGTACAGTTAATATTTAAATATATTTTAATATGTAAAAAAATTCTATGAAATACTATACATAAATAATAACATAAAATACAATGTAAATGTTATTTATTTCCCTTTAACCAATAAACGTTTTGTGGCTATATTTTGGAGAGCTTACGAACAAGTCCTGCTTTAAGAATATGGGATTACATCTCTGCCACAATTCTGTGTGCGAAAGATCATATTTTGAGCGAGTTTTGTGGAGAAAATGTTTGTCTCGCAAAGGAGAAAGGTTTAGGGGGGGGGGGGGGGGGGTGAGTCACACAAAATAATTTTTTTTTTGCATTTAAAATAAGTTTGTGGATGTGTGCAGACCTTCTCTTTTGCGCGTGCAACGTTCCACTAGCTTGCTCACCTGATGCCCCCCTCAGTGCTCGCTAAATCCCATCATCTTGCTTGCTCAACACAACCCAGTGTTACAGTATGCCATAATTCCAGCCAATCAGAGACGAGGCTGCTAAATTCTGATTGGCTGCCTTGACAACCAATCACAACATTCCTTGCAGTACCTCGACAGCAGAAGTGGAAAAATACAGTGTATGCATAATTATTATGCAAGTTGATATTCTGATCATATTTTTTTCCAAGCACATTTTACCAATTCCAAACGACATCAATCTTAATTACTACTATTAAGCTTGTATTTAATCATTTATAATTGATATATAATTATTCATGAAGGCTGGAAGTGAAAAATGCCTTATATTCAGGTGTGCATATTTATTAAGCAGATTTTCTTTTACAGATAAAAAGAGATTTAACTCAGACTGAAAGTCGAAAATTATTAAATGCCCATGAGAAATATTCAAAACTAATACAATACTAGAAATTGCAAAGGTAATGCATAACCATTGGACAGCAAAATGCTCAGTGGGTCAGCAGGGTCAGTCAAAAATATGTGGAGAAGAAAAGATACATGTTAACTGCAAAAGAATTAGGAATTAAGGTGAAGAATTAGGTGTGAAATCACCAGGAACCATTTAGTCTCCAGCGCCACCATTTTCCAGAACTGCAACCTACCTGGAGTCTCCAGAAGTACAAGGTGTCAGGTTCTCAGAGACTTGGGTTAAGTATAGAATCCTAAAAAAATTACCCCTACTTAATAAGAATCACATTGTCACGAATCCGGTCCATGAACTTCCGTCTGCTAGCCATCAGAGGTCACCCTTTCCATTTTCATTGACTCTTGCAGTACACACTGTTGCATATCACCCCGGACTACATATCCCATCATTCATTGCACTGATTGCACACAGCACTGATTGCACACAGCTGTTTCATATCATTCACTCACTATATAACACTCACTCAAACAACCATTCTCTGTCGAGTATTGCTTAGTCTGTTATTATTCCTAATTTCTGTTATCCTGCCCGTGTTTCCTTTTGTTTTGGTTTGCCTTGCCTTGCCTGTTTTCTCGGTTTCTGATCCTTGCCTGTTTTCCTGGATTTATCCCTCTAGTCTCGCCCCTGTGATTCTGTCTGCCGATTGTTGACCTACGCTAGCCCTAGGACTATTCTTGTGTTTTGCCCGCCATATACCTGTTTGCCATTGTTCGACCCTGCCAGTTATGACCACGTCTCTTAAATAAAAGCTTGCAGATGGATCCTCACGTCTCGTCAGCCCCGTTACACACATACTGAAGTATAGTAAAATATTTGAAGACTGATTTGTATATATACACAGTAAAAACCGAGTGTTAAATTAACACTGCTCGGAGCATATATGGTCCCACTCTAAAAGAGTGTTAAAGTAACACTAAAGCAGTGTTCAAATTAATGAGATAATTATGTGATTAATTAAGTGCTGATTGAGCATTAGTGATGAACAACTGCTGTTAACAAGCAGAATCACTGAAGAAAAGAGAAACCAGAATTACAGCTGACTTCAGCCACAGCCTTAGATGAGATCAACTAAAATAAAAGAAGACATTAAATCTCTCACAGGATCTCGCAGACCCTCTGATTAATCATCGCCACAAACAGCATCACCAGCTTCACACATTACTAACCAGTTTGAATTTTTGTTTGTCATGCGTCTATAAATGTCTTATTAAGAATTAACAGAGATTTAGATCTTAATGTTTATTGAAAATAATACAATTTGAAGTCACCGCTATGGAGATACGCATTTGCTTTAGTTGGGCTCTTGACCCTTGACTTATTTTAACAGTAGTTTTTCTCTGGTTGCTGTAAATGTGAATATGAAACACGTTTATTATGGCAAGAAAAACCAAGTGAAAATGTGTTCAGATTATATATATGATGTTTTTTTGATAATGACGTTGTTGTCATGTAGTAGGCAGGTTCACTATAGTCAGGTAACGTGCAATATAGTTTGTTACTGATCACAACAGTATTTTAATGAAACAATAGAAAGTGGTTTAAAAACACTTTGCTTACCAGTTTAGACATGCAGACATCAAGAATCAGCATATGAATCTCAACAATGGTGATGATCTTCAGACAGAGTCATGTTGCATTGCATTCTGGGTGCACCAATCATAACTCATCCATGGCTC
The DNA here is from genome assembly GCA_018155175.1 of Sinocyclocheilus anophthalmus. NCBI lineage: Eukaryota > Metazoa > Chordata > Actinopteri > Cypriniformes > Cyprinidae > Sinocyclocheilus > Sinocyclocheilus anophthalmus. The sequence goes on from JADLZN010001435.1 coordinate 97,138, forward strand.
CCAGCATGCATTGCGACATGAATAAATTATGCAGCTGCATTGTCTTAGTATTTTCTTTTATTTTTACTATTTGCTTTTATTTTTGTTATTTTTTGTTGTGACTTTTTACTGCCTTGTTTTGGGACTTCAACTGAATCAGAATATTTTGTCACTATTGCTGAGATTCACATGCTGATTCTTCATGTCTATGAGTGCCAAAATTTAAACCTCTTTATGAACCATATTTATAAAAGTCGTTTATGAAGGTTTTTCTCACATTATCTCACATAACTGCAACGATATAGAAAGCATAAAAGCACTACAGTTTTAGATAAATTTCAATCAGAGACTCAGATGCATGACATGATTTTACCATAAAGTCCTTGCCATCACATATGTGTGTAACCAGCCTGGTCTCATGTTTATATGTAGGCATTAAAACAACATTTACAAGCACAAAACATACACTTTTGTACATTTTTATTAATGCTAAAACGTACAATTTAGACGTATTTCAACATTTAAAATGTACAAATCGCTACGTATTTTTAGCTAAAAAACGTAAAAATATTTGCGTATCTTTTATATCATTTAGATATTCATATCAATGCATTTTTATCATTTTATCAATAAGCAATTTAGATTTTTAGACCCTTTAACCTACTCCCAAACCTAAACCTACCCATTTTATAGCGAATGTGCATTTTTATCATTTTATTAATACGCAATTTCGATTTTTAGACCCTTTAACCTACCCCTAAACCTTAACCTACCTATATAGCGAATATAAAACGCAAATTACCGAAATACGCAGGAAAATAACCATTTTAGTAACAATATAGCATTAAAATATTTTTTATAGTCTCTAATCCCACTCCTGCTTATAAACCTAAACATTTCTGTATAAAAAACATGACAGACAGATAAAACATGACAGAACAGATAAATGCATTACAATCATTTATTTATTGCAAAAATGTCAAAAGCAGTACCAAAAGTAATCCAAATGACGATGCGTTGCACCCGCAGTCCTCTCTGGCAGAATACAGTAGGTTTGTGTGATCCAGAGCAGAATTTATGTTGTTAATCGCTGAAAATATTATCCAGTTAATTTTCCCGATCCACTCCGTGAACTTGTGAAGGCGCCGCATCATTCAAACACAGAAACACGCTGTCGCCATCATGGACGAATGCGGCGAAGCCATGATCTTTTGAAGCGGCAACATTTGAATTTGTAAAGAGCGCGTCAGTCAACGCGGGCTTTGCTGCTCACGGTCACTAGACTCGCTGCTCGGGATGGAGAAGAAGATCACCGAATAAAGGCTTGGATTTGGGTCTGTTCTTCGCAGTCCTATGGATTCGGAAGATTTGGATTACAGCGCACTAATAAAATTGTTTCATTTCGTAATTATGTTGCATTTTTGGTGTATTTTATAGTTCTATTAATTTGTCACTTACAGCATGTCGGAGAAAACGCCTTTTGTGGCCCATAGCAATCAAAGTAAACATTACATGACAAGTAAAGGTTAAACGATTGCAGAAATGTTATTTTAAGGTTTAAAGTGAAGTCGTGTTTAACATTTATGTAGGCATATTCTTGGAAACAAGCTGGCAGCAGAAATCACACAAAACGAACTGTTATAATTTCATAAGTTAAATGAGTAAACAATTTAATAATGCAATTGAAAACAAGGTAATTCATATGACAACTAAAAACTAATAAAATTAATGCCGCGATTTCAATATTCATAAGGATTCATTTTTAGGTGTCGTCAATTTTGTACGTTTAAATGCTGAAAATACGTCAGTATTTATGTTTAGATGCTGAAAATACGTCAGTTTTGTACGTTTTAGTGCCTGTAAAAACATACGTAAATATACATTTTACAGAACCACATTCTATGTAAAATACATACGAATTATCATGAGATCCCATTGGTGTAACACACACAATTGTGCCAGCTAAAAAACAAACTTAAATTTAAAAAGTCAAAGGTCAAGAGGCAACTAAAGCAACCACTATTCACAAAAACGGTAAGTTGAAAAAAAAACACCTAAACATTAATTCTCAATAAAGAACTTCTGTTTTAGATAGTCTAACTGCTTAGTAATGCATGAAGCTGGTGATGTTGTTTGTGGAGTTGTTTAATTATGTTCTGCTGAGATCTTGAGAGATTTAATGTATTCTTTTATTTCAGTTGATTTTATCTAAATCTGTGGCTGAATTCTTGTTTCTCTTTTCTTCAGTGATTATGCTTGTTAACAGCAGCTGTTCATCACTAATGCTCAATCAGCACTTAATTAATCACATAATTATCTCATTAACTTTAACACTGCTTCAGTGTTACTTTAACACTTTTAGAGTGGGACCATATATGCTCCGAGTAGTGTTAATTTAACACGCTGGATTTTACTGTGTAGGCTTTATAGACAGATAAGTTTTTTTTTGTGCACTGAGTTGGGGAAAAATTTTTTCTTGAAGGACCAGCACCACATCCTCTTGTACCACTGTTTGATGAATTTATTTTCCAGAATCTGGCAGTAAGTTTTGGGAGTTGATTTTTAGTCCATCTCAAGATTTTATCTGTAAAAAATAACCTGCTTAATAATTATGCACACCTGAATATAAGGTGTTTTTCACTTCCAGCCTTCATGAACAATAATATATAGATTATAAGTGATTAAATACAAGATTAATAGTAGTTATTAAGATTGAGTTTGTTTGGAATTGGTAAAATGTGCTTGGAAAAAAAATATAATCAGAATATCAACTTGCAAAATAATTATGCACTGTATTTTTCCTCTTCTGCTGTAGTGGTAATGCAAGAAATGTGACTGGTTGTCAAGGCAGCAAATCAGAATTTAGCAGCCTTGTCTCTGATTGCCTGGAATTATTGTAACGCTGGGTTGTGTTGAGCCTTTGGCATCAAGGGAGCAAGCTAATGAAACGTTGCACGCACAAAAGAGAAGGTCTGCACACATCCAAAAACTTATTTTAAATGCAAAATTGATTTTCGTGCGTTCTAAATACTTTTTTCTTTGCGAAACGAACATTTTTTCCACAAAACTCCGATTGCGTGTGTGCAAAATGCACTTTTGTGTGCTCAAAATATCTTTCGCACGCAGAATTGTGGCAGAGATCTATGCCTATATAAGAACAAATGTGCAATGAAACTGAGTTCTAATTAGGCTACTAACTCCGTGAGAACATGTGTTTGATTCCCAGGGAATGCAGGAACCGTATACCTTGAATACATTTGAAGTGGTTCTGGATAAAGCATCTGCCAGATATGCAAATATAACTCCATCCAAAAGAACACTGAGATTTAGGCCAGTATGCAACCCGTATATCAACATGCTTCAACACCACTCCGACCACATTAGTAACCAACAAAAACACCATACAGCATGAGTTTTACATTACATAAGTGGAAAGCACCACTGAAACATGTAAAAATACTAGAGTTTTTTCCAATGAGCCTTCATCAAACAAAATCATCCAAAAGAAAGTCAAGCTTCTTGATTTTGTGATCAGTGCCACTAAAAGTTTTAGCACTGCAGAAATTTAAAAACTTTGCGTTTATATAATCTTTGCTGCAGCAGAGACACAAATGTGTTTGCCAACAGCCCAGCCATGTTTGTGACTCTAATGTATTCCTGCTGAATATTAAACAAAATCATAAATTCTCTTTCAAGTCGTCAGTAATGTCAAGAGATAAAGAGGCGTGTGATCAGCTAGAAATGCCCCGCAGCACTCAAAAGTAAAAACAAAAGGGGTACAGCCTCCTCCATCCTAAAAAATTAAAGGAACGCAGCATGAGGGATTTTTTTTGTCTTCATTAATCATAAAGTGGGTGCTGTCCTCATTTTAGCACTGAGAGACCTATAACACTAATTCTGCTAATTAGCATAGTGATAAAACTGTATTTCTGTTATCCATCCTTCATTTAGTTACGGACATTTTAATTTGAGCTGTTATTGCATAAAGATTGTTAGAGGATAAAAAGTGGATGAAAAAATCCAATTATTGTTGTTGAACAGTCAGTTCATAAAAATAAATAAGTTTTTTAAAACAGACGATAAAGGAAAGCAGGAAGTGCAGAAGAACAAAGGCTGTTCTTCTCATCCTGTTCCTCTTCTGGAGCAGGATGACAAGGAGAAATGGGGAAACGGTTTCATTGCCTATTGATCATCAGACCAAAGTGTTGCTTCTGTCTTTTATCTTTTCATTTTTTTCCCCTCATTGTTCACACACTTCGTTTGCCAAAGAATTCAGTCAGGAATATTCCTTCACCACAAAAATTATGCATATTACTCCCTTTTTTTTTTTTTTTTTTTTTTTTCTCAAATGGGAAAGTGTGCCAAATAATGATAGTGTTCCTGTGCGTACTCTCCATGGGAGAAGGAGGTGAGGCAACATGGCTAATCATCATCTCAAGATCTTCACGACGTGATCCGTATTATTAGAACTCGCCTCCCCAGCATAACATGTCTATTATAAAATGGCCTGTCATTTGTCAAAAAACGTTTCTAACTAAAATTAAACTGTTCATTGGCAGCGGCTCTTATCCAATTCATTAATCTGTGTTTATCACTCATAAAAATATACATAACTAAACAACAAAAAAAATATCAAATTGAGTTTGGCTAGGGCAAGCTGTCTTGATATTGTGTTTTGGTCTAAAAACCTCTGGTATTGATCTCAGATTATCGTCTCAAACAAGACTGCAGTGTATTTCCTCCAATAAATGTCTATTGGTCTGAGTCTGGATCCTGGAGGATCAATTCTTGATTCCAACTCAGTTTCAAGTAAAGCAACCAACGATCAGGACACCTGAATCTGCATCAATAAAACCATATACAGTCCCACCTCAAGGCATGTGTTTTAAAACTAGCGCCCACCATATAAAGTCTGTAATTTTTCCATCTTTATTTGATTGCATTTCATTAAGAGTTTTTCCCCCTGAAGTTTAATCCCATCCTCCACACTTACTATGTGGGTTACTGAAAGACTGAGATGGACAGAGGGTAGGTGGAGATTATCAAGAATGGAAACAGCAACTTTATTGATGTGCCAAGAAACCACAGGGAGGTGGAGGTTCTGAGTGCCAGCTAGGAGAAGCACTTGTTCACAGGCCTTCAAAGTTGCTCTCGAAAAAACTGGGCTATGATGTGTCTCTTGTCTTTCTGTTTCCTGTTACATCAAACTTTGTGACCTCTGTTTTTCTACTTCAATGATAGACACAAACAAAAACCCCGCAAATGCGTTGATGATTCACCTCACGTCAGTGTCCCAGATGTGCATGCAATTACTCGTTTGAGGTTGAAAGTGGCAAGTTCTAAACCACCATAAACATGCTATAATGAATTCCATCTATTTCAGAGAGGTTTTGACATGCAACAAGAGGTGCTTTGGTTTATAGAAGCACCCTTGTCGTGGGAAAGGAAAATTACTTACTACGAAAATGTACAGCTCTGTTTCAGTGACTGATGTTGCTGATGGTTATTCTGGAGAATTTCTGATACACTTGTTACACTTTATTTTATATGTCTGGCATTATAATGTGTAATTTTATGACTGTGTTAGAGAAACAGAATATTGAGGTATAAATCAACAAAACAATTCATTTGTAATACTTGATTATGACTGGTCAGTTGTTGCATTCTGCAGTCAAATATACACTGAACAAAATTATAAATGCAACACTTTTGTTTTTGCCCCCATATTTCATGAGCTGAACTCAAAGATCTAAGACTTTTTCTATGTACACAAAAAGCCTATTTCTCTCAAAAATATGTTCACAAATCTGTCTAAATTTGTGTTAGTGAGCACTTCTCCTTTGCCCGAGATAATCCATCCACCTCACAGGTGTGGCATATCAAGATGCTGATTAGACAGCATGATTATTGCACAGGTGTGCCTTAGGCTGGCCACAATAAAAGGCCACTCTAAAATGATTGCTTTATCACACAGCACAATGCCACAGATGTCGCAAGTTTTGAGGGAGCGTGCAATTGTACCAGAAAACCAAAATACCTGTAGCAGTGCTAGTTTAATGTCTCTCATTTCACTCACAATAGAAATCAAAAAATATTTTCATTACATGTCCATTTCTTTCTTTAGTAAGTAGCCATTTTTTTGGATAAGCAGTATAAAGAGTCTCTTAGGATCTCGGCTTATGACCTTATTTTTTGCAATTTTCATAACTAGTGTAATTCATGATATGGCAAAAAAAAAAGTTAGACATTTTGAAGAGCAAAAATGTACATATCCTTTGAACACTGAAACTTAAGTATTTTTACTTCTTTTTGTTTTGTTTATTCATAATTGGCAAGTTTAGTTGTTTGTATTATTAAACAGAAATAGAATAAGATATTATGATTATAATTTAATTTCTTTACAATGTATGCGTTTCCAAAATGGCCCCTGTGATTCAACTGTCATTACTTACAAATGCCATGTTTATTTTGTGAAAATGACCAGATGACTTCTGTAAAGTTAATTCAGAACAGGGTGTGTAATTTTGAACATAACGCAAAACTCTTATTATTGCTAGCCTTTAAAGTCAGATGTTGGCCAGACAATATTGGCATATACCAGTTGGCATGGCAACCAGCAGATTGGGACTGTTGACAACCATCTGAACAGGTGGATGTGGGTGAGATCATTATATGAAAAATACTTTTGCAACAGGCATTCATCCATGTGCCAAGGGTCAACACAAACTATTCCTCACTATCCATCTAAAATCTATGACAATCTCTCACCTTCTATTAAGATCAGACACCTGCATTTGAGAAGACATCGATCACTGGGAGTGTAAAAACAGTCCATTACAGGCTGCCATTAGTATCGTCCATTAAAGAAGCATTCAATATCCACTCCTGAGTGGGTCATAATGAGTTTGCTGTTAATGCATGCGCACGCTCTGTGATTATCTCTCTAAGTGCCATTCATTCAGTCTGGCCTGAAAGCCAACTACCTCTTACATCCCTACAGGTAATTAAAGATTAAATCACATGATCAGAATACTGAACTAGAGTCTTTAATCAAAGTGGTAAACGTTAAAAGCAGAGCAGACCCCATGTTTAGGACACCCTACCAGGCCTATTGGTTGAACTTGGAAATGACAGACAGAAAAAAAACACCCAAGGAGTGCATTATTTGTCTAATAAATCAATGGCTTGTTGTCAGTTATTCCTTTATGCACAAAAAGTGGTTCAATAACGTTGAATGTTACAGGAACTGATTATTGCAAATGCAGATACCACTGTGTTCTGGTTAAATAATTTTTATTTTATTTATTTATTGCTAAGGTTTGAATATGGTGGTGTGTTCTTTATGACAGCTTTCCTAAAAAAATATCCTATTCATAAAATAACAAATATCCCAATATACCGCCTTGCTTACAGTATCGCAATGTATTGCAATATATCACAACATATCGTATTGCAACCCCTGTATTGTGATACGTATCATATAGCCAGATTCTTGCCAATACACAGCCCTAGTGGTTGCCATGGCGACCATTTTACGTTCCGCCATAACCAAATTATGTATGTTGTGTCATATCTCCTGAATCAAACAGGATAACAGAGAAAAGGTGACGTCTACCCCTATATTTTGATGGTCAAGGATTACAATGATACCATATACAAAAACGTAAACTGTTCAGGTGAAGAGTTAATGGTGAAATCAGCAATGTGAGAAGGAAATGGAGTTCTGGCATGAAACTCTAGATGGTGCAGTCCGATAGGTCAAACTCAATCTGACCTAATGACATCATTATCACATGGTTCAGGTGAATCGAGGTGATTCATGTATGCTATATGGGGGTTATTTCACGTATGTTATATTTGCAGCAGCAATATTTCTTACATGCTCACAGCAGCATGTTGTGGATGTATTGGCAGTAGCAAGTCTCGGTACTTGCTCTGCCGCAGCAGCGTAGCAGATCTATTCCGCCAAGACCAAATACATTAACATTGTCAGGTACATTACCATGCCAATCCCTCCGAGAGTTGTCATGACAGAAATAACTTTATATGAGCATCACAGTATCACAGCATTTACAAAAGTCCATATTATGGCTATTCATTTTTTATTCAATAGCACAATAAAAGATTGTTTTAATTATGTAAAATGTAACAAATTAATAATTAATTAGAGCTTTTCTGGGTACTCAAAGCACTTTACATGGAAGGGGGGAATCACCTCAACCACCACCAATGTGCAGCACCTACCTGGATGATGCGACAGCAGCCATATTGCACCAGATATTGCTACCACAAACCAGCTTAACTAATATTTTATTCAACAGTACAATAAAATTGTTTGCAGCATACAGTCATACATTTCAGAGATATAAAAAAATATAATTTCAAGTAAGTGTATTTTCCTTACCTCTCAGGCAGAGTCTGACAATCTTAACCCTTGTATGAATCCTAGCTTCTCCTAAAGTTCTGTCTGTGGGATAGAATTTTATACCTGAAGACAAAAGGGCTAGAAACAACAGATACTGTTAGGACCTTCCTGCTGGAGATCCTGCAATGTACAAGACGTTCCTGAGGAATGCTGTTCCTTTGATATTCCAATGGAATGGATCATTTGGTTCACACCTTTATAGACACAGTTACATTATTTCTTTCACAGAATGACCAACTGAATGTTAACCGATCAGGTTTCAGCAGTGACCATTCAACTGAGACTGCTTTACTGTCGGTAAGTATAGCCCTGCAGATTGCAAAAGCTGATTCAAAATCATCAGTTCTTATTCTGCTGGATCTATCTGCCACTTTTGACACCGTGAATCATCAGATTCTCTTGTCTACCATCACAGGATCTGCACTCCACTGGTTCGAATCTTATCTCACAGGTAGGTCTTTCAGGATTTCCAAGAGGAGAGGTATCCAAAGAACATCAACCGGTCACAGGGTTTCCTCAGGGATCAGTTCTTGGACCCATCCTCTTCTCCATATACACCAGATTTCTCATCCTGCTAGTTCATCAAAAACTTTCTTTGGTGACCAGCGTGACTCTTCAAGGACCATATTGTAAAGACGTCTCGATCATGCAGGTTTCAGAAAGGCATTTTCGTTCACTTTTCCTGGCTGGTGAAATGATCTTCCCACAATCGCAGTAATTAACAGAACACCCAACACATTATCTGACAGCAACACTAATTTAATCCTATAACCGACCCATTTGACATAAAAACTGGTATCCGAACCACACCTGAATTAAATCTCCTACATGAGGTAGACAAAACTCATTTATTAAAACTTTTATTCAAATTGTGAATAGATTAAATACAGAAAGCAAGCAAAGAGCACTACCTTTAATATAATCAGTACAGCTGTCAATCAGTGGCAGATTGGCTACATTGCTCAGCGTGTACTGGACCGAGTAAAATAGTCTTGGTTATTGGACCCGCAACCCGCCCGTGCTTGTCAACGTCCGGCTTGCACTTGCACCACACCCTACACATATACATAAATATAGGCAGGGTTTGAAATTAACACCCGCCAACCCGCCAAGTCCGGGTAAAAATCAGCTGTGGCGGGTAACGCTGTCAAATCACTAGCCAATTTGGCAGTTACTTTTCTAAAAAAATCATACCCAGCGATGTAGCTACTAGCCATCGGGAGCACCGGGACATTCTCGGTGGGTTGATCGCCGAAGCGAGGGAGACCTTATATTAGGCGCTGTTTTTAAATTACAGCCCATGCGAAACTGCAAAAAGCAAGTACTCCAAAAGTGTGAAGCTGCGCTACCCGGTTGCATCCGCCAGCCACGCGTTAAAGCAGAGCGGGATCAGTCTCCAGCACAGCTCTGCGCTTCCGCCATGATTTATAAGAGATAAACAGTGCAAATCGCTCGATCCATTCAGAAATTACACAGAATTGTGTTATATAGTTGTGTGATATGACAACATTAAAGTGCCTGAAAACAGCCACGACAAGGTAAAATGCATGTAAACAAACTTCAATGTAAACAAACTTTAATAGCTTATTTCTCTTTAAATGTTTCATTCTAATTAATTTTAATTTAAGTAAAATGTTAATTCAGTAAGAGCCTGATTAAAGATAAAAATCAGTGTCTCTGTGATTTTGTGTTTTCCATTTACAAATATTATAAAGTTCTTTAAAGGGATATTCACCCAAAAATTAAACTGTCCGCATTTTATGCGACTCAGCATCATGTCAACCAAACCTGTATGCATTTCTTTCTTCTGTGGAACATAAAAGAAGATATTTTTGAAATTCAAGAAATGTTTGTCCATACAGTAGAAATCAAGGGTAACCAAAATGTTTTTGTAACATTCTATAAAATATCTTTTGTGTTTTACAGAAGAAAGTAAGTCATACAGGTTTGGAAAGACATGAGGGTGAGGAAAGGATGACAGCATTTATTAGCAGTAAATTTCCTATGTTCTAGCACAAAATCAATGCTTATACTGTCAAGTGCATTTCTATGTGACAAAATACAGTAGGCTATTAGTTTGTTGCATTTGCTGAGAATTCAGTAATATATCATTATTTGTTTTTGTCCTCATTTATTTATTTATTTATTTATTTACTTACTCCAATTGGGGGGGGGGGGGGGGGGGGGGAAGCCTATAACACAGCAAAACATTCACAGGGGAACTTGAGGGCCGGATAGGCTGGATTTGTCCAGGGCCGAATTTTAACCCCAGTCCAGCCCTGTACCCGTCACTACGCAACAAATAATGGCGTGGCGGGCGCACTGGTTTCCTTTGCATTGAAGCAATAATGAAAAATAAAAAAATGCCTGAAGACTCGCACCGTGTCTACACCAGATGTGACAAAATACTATAAAACCCATTATAATCGGTGATGCGGCCTACACTGGATGTGGCGCGTCACAGCACGACAAATCCCCGACAGTAAACTGATGCCTTGTTCTATTTATGACGTACTGACACAGTTAAAATGATTTGCAATGGTCACTTTGTCGCATCCAGTGTGGACAGCCTCAAGCTGTTGGCTTACCTCCGGACTTTTTTTATTATTATTTATTTAATTTTTTTGGCTAGTAGAAATTATGAATGGCCGGTAACTTAAAAATTTAGTAGCCAAATTGGCTGGTGAGTGAAAAAGTTAATTTCAAACCCTGAATATAGTAATATCACCTTATTATAATATACCTAAAGTATGCCTGCATGCAGGACTCTGGCTTCCCCCTTGTGGACAACATAATAGACAACTCTGGCCCCAGAGAGTGATTGTAAATTAAGTTTACATGAAATATGTTTGAAATTTCATTCTGCATCTTCTGAGATTTCATTGTAATCCTTCTCATAAAGTCACTAAATTAACCATTAACTGTTCACCTGATTGAGTTGCCGTCTGTGTGTGATGTTAGAGCATTGTTGAGAGAGAACAAGAATGTATTGGAAACACATTACTGCCTACCCGACTCTGCCTGAGAGGTAAGGAAATACACTTATCTGAGATTATTTTTTTTATATCTGTGAAATATATGATATATTCTTGAAAACAATCTTTTAATGTATTATTGAATAAAATATTAGTTAATTATCAAAGAAAGAAAAAATAATAGCCATAATATGGACTTTTGTAAATGCTGTGATGTGATGCTCAGATACTGTTATTTCCTTTTCACATTGCTAATTTCACCATTAACTCTTCACCTGAACGGTTTGTTTTTGTATATGTATCATTGTAATTATTGACCATCAACACATAGGGGTAGACATCACCTTTTCTGTGTTATCATGTTTGGTTTAGGAGATATGACACAAAATACATAATTTGGTTATGGCGGAAAGTAAAATGGTCGCCATGGCAACCACGAGGTGTTTTTGCAATGGCTCCATTTCTGAAAATGTTTAGGGCTGTAAACTATACAAGTGTACCAAGTTTAATGCTTTTATGAAAAAGTGAACATTGCTTTCACATATCACCTGGACTATATATAAAATTATGAGCGAGAACATGGAAACAGGAACATGAGAAACAGGAAACAATAAACAAGATAAGAGGTCCACACAGTGGAGGAGGGGAGGCACGACAAAAACTGTCTCTCAACTCAAACACATATTTAAGTGAAGATGTTTTAGTAGGAATTTTTGAAGTGATTTCAATTATTAATTATTTTTTCCTATTATTATTATTAATATTATTACTCACAACAAACAAAAAAAACACAGAAGAAGGGCGGGAGACCCTAACCAAATCTTCAAATAATGTCGAACAAAAAGGTGTACAGATCAGTGACGACGAAAGGCAGGGAAACAAGAAAGAGCGGGTGGACTGATTAGGGGCGAGCCTGTGTCATGATGAGAGTAGGGATATTTGGGTAGGTGAAGGAACAAAGAGTAATGGCTCATCTGGAGAGAAGGAAAACTGTGTCGTCATCAGTGGTGGGCTAAATGTAAACAAATGACAAGGGGCTGGGAGTCAGTCTACTAGACGGGGAAGGGGGGCAAGAAAAGGGGGGAAAAGGCGTCCTGCCGCTCGATATAAGTGGGTCCGTAGAATGCGAGCCAAGGAAGAAAGGAGGGAAAGGAATGAGGGAGTCGGAGGAGGTGAAGGGATCAAGGGTGAGCGGAGGTGCGGAGGGAGTAAAGGTCTAGTGCCGTGGATAAACGAGGAGGGTGGACCAGAAAAAAAAGGCATCTAAAGGATGGGAGGGGATAGGGTAAAAGAGAAGGGGGAGAAGAAGAAGTCTGCGGAGAAACGTTATCAGGAGAGGAAAGAGCGGGAAGAGAAGCGAAAGAAAGGTAGAGGGGGGAAAGAGGGTAAGGAGAGTACAGATAAAAGGGAGGAAAAATAAAACAAAAAGTGGGGAAGAGGGAGAGTAAGGCAGAAAACAAAGGAAGAGGGGACGTAAGGCTGGGCAGCACAAGGGTGCATGCTGCTGGCTAGCAGGATGTAACTAAGGCGCCAAGAGTAGGGACAGAACTCGAGAATGACGAGGGTCGTAGAGAAAAAGGTATAGGGGTAGGGTACTTAGGAGAAACATCGCTACACGTAGCAGGGCGCAGGCAGGACAGAGGTGCCAGCGATAAAGAAGGAAGGGAGGAGGGGGGAAAATAGAGTCAGCCAGGGGGGAAAAAGCGCGGCGGGGGGGGGTGAGAGGAGGCAACGAGATTCGTAGTAACCAAGGGTGAAGAGAAGTGGGAAGAGCTGAAGGGGACTGGTGAGACCAAAAATGGGTGCGACCAGACGGAAGGAGGAGGGAGTGCGAGGATGCGAAGAGGGGAAGCGCAGTGAAAGAAGAAATGTAGGGAAGGAAATGAATGAGGCGGGCGAGATTGAACGAGGAGCACAAGTAGAGGAGGGGACAAAGGGAAGGACTACAGTACAGGAGAGAAGGAAAAGAAAACGAAAAGAAAGAGACAAAAAGGGGCCAAAACAGAAACTGGGGTGGGGGACACAGACGGGGGGCAGAAAGGGGTAGAGTGGAGACGACACAGGACAGGACAGAGAGGAAAACAGGAGAAGGGAAAAAAAAAAAAAACCGTCAGATGGGTGAGAAAAAGGAAAGGCGAAAAAAGCAGGCGCAAAAAAAAGACCCAGGGGTGAGGGGAGGGGCAGGAGAAGGGCTGAGAAGACCGTCACGGGGGTGAAGAGCTGCTCTCAGAGGCTTTAAAAGAATGAGGAGCACAGTGAAAAATGGCCCACCGAGGGTTGAAGGCAGCGTGGTGGCTTTTGAGGTGAATGAACTGTCAGGATGGGACCTACCTCTCCCTCGGACACTTTCACAGGGACGAAGACTGATAGAAGGAGAAAAGAATGGGCAAACGGGAGCACAGGGACAAGAAGAGAATACAAGAGGATGTACAAGGAACAACTGACAGAAAGAGAGACTTGAAGATGGATGAGGAAAAACCAACAGAAGCCAAAGTAAGGGCTCAAAATTCAGTGTAAAGATGCAATGCCTCATCAAAGCCATCAAAGACTGAATTATGCCTGCTCAGACCCACCTCCCGCCCCCCTATAATCAAATAAACAGTGTAAATGCTGTGTAAATGCATTTATGCCATCTCTGAGCAGCATTAAACAGTATGTAGACACCTAATGCCACTTCAGAAGCACTTCTGTGACATCTTTTCAATGTAAATTTGACACCAGTTTTACAAAATAAGGCATAGTATTTATATAAATATTACAAATAATATTAATAATGTTACAATGTTTATTTTTATTAAAGACAACAATCCATTATAAATGATGTTACTATGCCCCATGACCAATACATAAATTTGTCAAGAAATGTAAACATTTAATGAATTAATTAATTAATGAAATGAAAATAAAATAAACAATATACTGACTTCTAAAGACATTGTTTGTATTCAATGCTTTCTTCAGCCACAAAATGTAATGTCTTTAAATGTTCTTAATTTTAGAGCTTTTCTCAGAAATATTGATATTAATTAACATATTAAATATATATTAATATTAACATATGAAAAGATATATTTAAAAAATGTACCTTTATAATTAATATAACTATTAATAAATTATAATAAAAGTCTAAATATGAATAAATCACTCTATAATTTAAAATTATTTTATATAAAAGGATTTCGTTAATTTTTTCATTTTTTTACTAAAAGTGTTTAATTTGCGTTTTTTTTTTAAATTTTTTTGTTTTAAAAAAGTTTTTGTTGTTTTTTATATGTCTATATAGTTTTACCTCATGTTAGATTCTGCTCATACATGCAAACTGCATTATCTTAAATTTTACAGTCTCAATATACCATTATGCCTTCTTTATGGCTAAGGTCTCTTAAAACATTACACAACAGTCTTGTAAAATGTGAATATCTTTAGACTATTAAAATCATATTTTTCCAGAGTAGCCCATCCTCTTTGTCAGGTTTGTGATATGAATTTTGTTATTGCGACGTGCTTTGATATTCCCTTGCTATTTCTGTATCATTTCATCTCCTTTTACAGCCCAAACAGCAGAATCTAGGGGAGCCAAATTTCAGTGTTTGCATATCGGCTTGTTGCGTCTTTTACTTACAGTCTCGGTTGCGACAGTTTAGATTTGTGCAGGTCACGTGACGCTTTTCCCGCATAACTCACTAGTGATTGTGATGTGTCTAAGTGTCATTGTCGTGTTTAGTGTCACTTGAAATATTCTAAGGTAACCCGGCAGCTCGGCGTGTGAAGCGGGCTGGGGGTGGGCTACTTCGGTCGCGCGAAAGTGGTAACTCATTCATTCCTGGATGCAGTAAGTATGGAGGGTCTGTAAGTCAATTACGCGCATTGAAGAACCTGGAATAGCTAAAACGCCCAATAACTATTAGAACCTGCTGATCTGATGTGATCACGACACTGTTTTACTCTTCTCCGATTATAATCACTTACCCTGTGTGAAGCGTCATGCGGAATGTAGGCTCTGCGCGCAGTCTGGCTTTAGGGCTTACGAGGTCGGCACAGATTTGAGCTGAAGCTATACAAAAGTTACAAATCACTATAACATACAGTCCATTGTTTTTCATTTGTGTCATCTTCATTAGTTCACATAAAAAGGAAAATACTGTTATGAAAGATGGAGACCACTGATAACCTTTAGCTATCCAAGGGGGCAAAGAGCCAAACTGGTATGGCTTTTCCAGCTCAGGGGAGACCTAAGATCTTCTGTGTTCATATATGCGTCATAGTGAATCCCCAGCAGACACTGACCCAATGAAGACAGAGGTCAAGGCATGCTAATGAACAGTACTAGATCTATTTAAAGAAGTAGATTAACCAAAAATTAAAATGATGTAATTATGAGGACTTTAGCAATTTAAGACATTACGCTGCAATATTTTTTTTTTCTGTAAAGATGCTTTAAAATAATCTGTATTGTGTTTCTTAATAAAATTGACAACTTAATTTAAAGTGCTTTCACACCACAACATACATACATTAGTATTTCTATGTTATGTTATTGTCTGCAAGTTTTTGTATGCTGGTTGCACCAAATAACTTTGATTTGGGGACAAAAGTATTAATAAACAGCTAAGCAATTTTGTTAAAAATATATTTATATCCATATAAAATACTGCTATTTGTTTGCCAGAATTTCTTATTTTTAATAATTAACGTCCCCATTACTTAGATTAGGAAAGTTTTGTTGTTGTTTGTTGGTTGTTACACTTGACCATCTTTAAAAGTATGTGTGAGTCAGTAATATTTATTCGTGGTTAAAAAACAAACTAAAAACTAGCAGAAGTCATTCTTAAGCTGACCAAGCGCCAAAAAATAAAAGAATAAAAGAAAGAATTATTATATATAGCCCTATAGACAAAACATATCATCGCTGTATTACATAAGCGCAGCAGTGAACAGAATTATTATAATACTAGTCTTTAACTATCTATACACATATATTATCGACTGTCAAGGACGATGGGCGCCATAATCACAGTCCACCAAAAAATAGAATTAATATCAGGTGTGAAAAGGTTTTTTGCCCTCTCAACTTTCCTGTGTCTTTATTATTTTGTAGACCATATGGGGTCACACTTACAAAAGATGCAAGCTTCAAATCAATTTTAGATTACACAAAGATAAAAAAAAAAATGCAGTAATGTCACGTCGGATAACCGACGAATTGGGATCTCGCTTAGAGGGACCAATCTACTTCGAGTATGGCAAACCTGCAGTTTTTGATAACTTAGATTTAGTTAGCCATGTCCTCCTTTTATTAAGGGAAAAAAGTCTGTCCAAACCTGCGCTGGCCTCATACGTTGCAAAAGCGTAATCTGCCCGATTTACTCCCTACAATTTCTATTTCGCCTAACTGGTTTTGCCCACCGCAGCTTTGGCGCAACAACTGCAATCAAGTCTGTCTGGCGGATTTACTCGGCAATATGATGTCCTTTTTACAAGTCACGGCTTGGGGAACATTTTGGCACCCACCTCTATCTTTGCCATAGCTCATTGTGTTTAATGTCAGTCCACATTAGGAGGGTTATTGTCGAGCATGAATGGGACTGTTTAAAGCATCTCACTTGGAGCTTTAGATTCAGAGTGACGTTTGATTTGGCCAACTCCAAACCTTACATTTAGCTTTCTTTGATCCATTCAGAGGTGGACTTGCTTGTTGTGTTTTGGCGAGTGCATCTACTTTCACGCTTACATCATAAACATCTGTTTTTTGCTTGCCCCGGCCTTGAGCTTTGCCACGGTCGAAACAACTTGATGTGCCCCACGCCTACATGTCTCTCTTCTGGTCACAGGTTCCTGAAGACGGTGCAGAATTCATGGTCCGTCAATTATGGCAGTTGTCCCACCGAGTACATGCTTGCCACGGTCCTGAGCTGCAAATCGCAGCGCCTCCAGCCCGATCACACTACCGCGCCCTACCTGCTTTGACTGTTGGTGATGATGCTGCTTTTTTCATTGAATGCTGTGTTGGTTGACTGCCATCAGTGATAATGCGCGGACACCACTCATCCAAAAAGGTTCAACGTTTTGTCCATCATACAGTGCCACGAATATTTGCCCCCTACTGCGCTAAGTACTGGGGATAATCAAGATATTTTTTTGCAAATGAGAGACGAGCCTTTGTGTTTTTTTTTGGTCAGCAGTGGCTTTTGCCTTGGTACTCTCCCATGGATGCCGTTTTTGCCTAGTTTCTTTCTTATTGTTGAATCATGAACAACGACCTTAATTGAGACAAGTGAGGCCTGCAGTTCTTTATATGCTGTTCTGGGTTCTTTTATGACCTCCTCGATGAGTCCTCGTTGTGGTCTTGGAGTAATTTTGGTTGGCCGGCAACTCCTGGAAAGGTTCACCACTGTTCCAAGTTTTCTCAATTTGTGGATAATGGCTCTAACCGTGGTTCGCTGG
Organism: Sinocyclocheilus anophthalmus; assembly: GCA_018155175.1. Lineage (NCBI taxonomy): Eukaryota > Metazoa > Chordata > Actinopteri > Cypriniformes > Cyprinidae > Sinocyclocheilus > Sinocyclocheilus anophthalmus. The sequence goes on from JADLZN010001435.1 coordinate 114,961, forward strand.
AGTCCCAAAGCCTTAGAAATGGCTTTACAATCCTTTCCTGACTGATACATGTCAACTGTTTTGATCCTCATCTGTTCTTGAATTTCTTTAGATTGCGGCATGATGTGTTGCTCTTTAAGCATGTTTCACTTTGTCAGACAGGTTCTGTTTAAGAGATTTCTTGATTCAACAGGTCTGGCAGTAAATAGGCCTGGGTGTGGCTAGTGAAATTTAACTCGGCTTTCTAAAATAATGTGGTTAATTTCAGTTCTTTCATAATTTAACAGGAGGGGGCAATACATTTTTCACGTAGGGCCACGTAGGTTTGGACAGCTTTTTTCCCTTAATAAATGAAATCATCATTTAAAAACTGCATTTTGTTTTTACTTGCATTATCTTTGTGTAATATTAATATTTGTTTGATCTGAATCTTTTAAGTGTGACAATATGCAAAAAAATTTTAAAAAACAGGAAGGGGTCAAAAACTTTTTCACACCACTGTATATAACATTATAATGAGAACACTATACTGTGAACATCGACACAGACCCCGAATTATTATATATATATACTATTGTGTGTGTATATCATCTATATCGACAGTGTGACGGAAGTATTCAGACCCCGCTTAATATTTTTCACACTCTTTGTTATATTGCAGCCATTTGTTAAAATCATTTAAGTTATTTTTTTTTTACTCATTAATGTACACACAGCACACAATATTGACAGAAAACACAGAATTGTTGACATTTTTTGCAGATTTATTAAAAAAGAAAAACTGAAATATCACAAGGTACCTAAGTATTCCGACCTTTGCTCAGTATCTTTATGTACGCAAATTCACCCTTTGGATCTTAAACCAGCATGAGTCTTTTGGGGAAGATGCAACAACCTACCTCACACCTGGAGTTGGGGATCCTCGTCTTGTCCATTACCTCCGTTGTCAGATCTCTCGCAGTTTTCTTTCACGCGTTTGGATCGGTAACGCTATGGTGGACAGCCATCTTTTTTATGCTCATCTCCAGTAGGATGCTCAATTGGGCTTTTTCACAGGAAGTTTGGCGGGCTCTTCTGGAGGGCCATGTCAAAACCCAGTTCACAGAGTTTTCGTGAAGCCACTCTCCTGCGTTACTTCTAATTCCGCTGTCCTTAGCGAGTCATTGTCTTGTCATTGGAGAGGTAAACCTTCGCCCCCATCTGGGCTGGTCGTCACTGCCACCACTCTGGATAAGGTTTTCGTCCAGGATATCCTTGTGCTTGGCCGCATTCATCTTTCCCTCCATTGCAACCAGCCGTCCTGTCCCTGCAGCTGAAAAACACCCCCCACGGCATGATGCTAGGACGCCACCACGACCCAAGGTATCCCCGTCACGTGGTGGCACCCTGTCAAATCGACAGGTGATGAGTCAGTGCCTGGTTTTTCCCATCCGACACCTACAGGACCTGAAGGTTAGCTCAGAATTAAGGCCAAAAATTCTATTCTTTGGTCTCATCGACCAGAGATCTGTTATTTCTCACTCCCCATGCTGTGGCGTCCTTCAAGCTGTTCTTTTTAGTGCAAACTGATGGTGTCTCTGGCACTGAGATAGCCGGGCTTCTGTCGGGCCACTTTGCCATAAAGCCCTGACTGGTGGAGGTGCTGCAGTGATGGTTGACTTTCTACATTTTTCTCCCATCTCCCGACTGCATCTCTGAGCTCAGCCACAGTGATCTTTGGGTTCTTTTTTTACCTCTCTCACCAAGGCTCTTCTACCCTGATAGCTCAGTTTGGCCGGACTGCCAGCTCTAGGAAGGGTTCTGGTCGTCCCAAACGTCTTCCATTAAAGGATTATGGAGGCCACTGTGCTCTTAGGAGCCTTAAGTGCAGCAGAATTTTTTTTTTTTGTAACCTTGGCCAGATCTTTGCCTTGCCACAATTCTGTCTCTGAGCTCTTCAGCAGTTCCTTTGACCTCATGATTCTCATTTGCTCTGCCATGCACTGTGAGCTGTAAGGTCTTATATAGACAGGTGTGTGGCTTTCCTAATCAAGTCCAATCAGTATAATCAAACACAGCTGAACTAAAATGAAGGTGTAGAACCATCTCAAGATTGATCAGAAGAAATGCGCGACACCTACGTTAACTCGATGGAGTGTCACCCCAGCTAAAGGGGTCCTGCTGTGAATACTTCTACGAGCTCTTGTTGAATTCTCAGTTTTGTTTTTTACTAATCTGCAAAGAACGAGGTCAACAATTCTGTGTTTTTTTTTGTCAATATGGGGTGCTGTGTGTACTTTAATGAGGAAAAAAATTAACTTAAAATGATTTTAGCAAATGGCTGCAATATAACAAAGAGTGAAAAATTTAAAGGGGTCTGAATACTTTCCGTACCCACTGTAAATATCGATATATATTACAGTATATATAATGACACAAGGAAGAGTGCCGTATGTAATCACAGCCATTCTGATACAGAATGATATCACACGGGTACAAAGCAGTCACCTTTGAAGATTTCTTCTGGATGTTTGAGTCATTACTGTCTTGTTTGCAAACCAAGGCAGATTTATCCAAATTAAATCCCCATAAAAACCAGTGATGTCTTACAGTATTGCCGGATTGGTAATCGTTTCAGCAGTACAAGCAGATGTCAATGCTACTTCCCTTGAAAGAGACCTCTGCAGTTCTTTGGCAGAAACTCAATTTGTCCACATGGCTACTATGTCATTCCTGAAACCCATACATCTCACTTCAGCAATCCCCACTTCATCCCTATTGATCTGTTGTCCACTGAACATATTCAGTGAGATTTTTAGTCAATAGCCGAATTGATTGAATCAAACCCTTAGAAAATCAAGCCCTGTTAATTATCTGAGAATGTTTTCACAGCAAATTAAAAAACATTAAATCTAATTTAAAGGTATAGTTTACTAAAAAATGAACATTTTTAATTAAATTTTTAATGTAATTTTTATTTTATTTAATAATTTAATTTAATTTTTGATCATTTAATGGCTTTTCTTCTCTAATAAATACGAATTTCTGTCTTTGCCATTTATATATAAAATATATACATGACTTCAGAAGACATGGGATATAGCACATGGACCATACATGTATATGGACCATGGACCACTTTTATGATGCATAATTTTTATAGCTTGAAAGCTCCTGAACCCATACTTCATAATTTCTCTATCGTTTCTCATGTCCCATCAGTGCACATGAGAGTGAGTAAAAAATGACAACTTCCATTTTTGGATGAACTGTTCCTTTAAATTAAGCTGTATTCTTATTTTCTTGGAGAAATGTGAGAGTTAATACGGCGTGTGGGATGATGATAAACTGCAGTCTCGCTGTAAATGACTTTAAGATTGATATCAGAAGCTCACAACTCCGATGTAACAGACCAGATGAGGGGAGCCATTGAGGTGCAGCTGGTAGGAAGAGGAATGGTAAAATCATTCAAACTAATACCACAATCCCTCCTACATATAAAGCCATTTTTATGACTGCACACTGAGCGTCTATCTCCTTAAGCCTTATTTCAGACATGTCCAAAGAAGATTCAGAGGAGGGTGCATGAAGACATAAAAAGAAGGGCTAAGGAATGCATTAGTGCTTGCGAAATACTCCACTTTTTCCTCTGTCTTCTCATGTCTGTCTGTCTGCTTTACTAAATTGTCACTAAAATCCTTGCTGCAGTACAGCTCAGACACCAAATAAGTCCATGTGAACTCGTACAAAGTGCAAGTGACTGAGCTATTAAGCCAATGGGGTGCTTCACAATGCTTGAGGATTTTTTAAAGGAATGTGAGTGTCCTCTACGATTCCGATTGACATCTGCATCATGAAGAAAGCAAGCCAATGTCTCTCTATTGCACCAATCTTTTAGTAAACACTTAATTATTCCTTTGCTCTAAATGCTGAGAGCAGTATCTCAAAGACGTAATCCTTCCTCAGAGGATTTCGCCCAGTTCCCATGACCCCATGCTTCTCTGGCTTCCATTAATAATGGGAAACTTTGTAGCAGCCAGCAGAGAAAAGAAAATTCAGAACTGAAAACATTCACATGCAGTATGGGATATGACCTGAAAAGCATGCTAACTGCAGGTAAAGTTAGGCATACACTGTGAAATTTTCATTAATTTTTAAAGATGATTTCTGACTCATTTTATTTATTTAATTTTGTCGTGCATTATTCGTCAGGCAGTGTCAGTGAGGGGGTCACAAGGTGTTAAATTTTGGTCACCCCTCGTAAGGGTCCCACGTGTTTATTTCACACATACTGGGCCTCATTTATCAGTCTAACATAGAAACGAGCACAGATCCATGCGCACAAAACAACTTCCGACCAGTGGTGGAAAGAGTACTGAAAAAATATAGTGAGTGGGAATTTAACGAACGTGGCACTTGTGAGTTAACACTGTACGCAATACCCGCAACCTCACACCAAATTTCAGGCCGTGTAGATAGCACGCATAGCCTATGCTTACAAATCATTTAGTAAGCGAAATTCCGAAATGTACCTAACATACTAAGTTAGGAGGAAGATCGACTGAATTGATGCCGCTTGAAATGCGCTCCCAGGCAGCCATGATAAACAGTTGGTGGTTTAAGTTCCCTTTTCACGCACTGCGAGCGTTTTTTCAGAGAAAAAATAAATCATAAAATAAACCTCCCACTTCGCTTGATTCTTTTTTCGAGTAAAGAGGGGCAGCCATTTGCTTCCCGCGATCCAGGACCCACCGCTGCTGAAGCACGGAAGGGAATGAGCTCATGGGGATAGCAGGTGGATCTGGCCGATGAGTTTAAAAAGGGGCTTTCCCTCTCGCGATCGTCGGCTGTGAACGAGAGTGAGCCGCTGGAGGATGATCTTATTTCATTAACATTGTCTGATTCAAGGGCCATTGCTCTGCTGGGATCAGTCCCTAAGCACACAGCAGGAAAACATAGCGAAGGTAGTAGCAGAGAAGCTGAAGCTGAGCCTTCCCAATATTCCTGCCCTGTGTATGATGAGCTTTTGGGAATTATGGATCGTGCCACGGCGAGGCTTTACTTGCCATGAAGCAGGTGAAGAAAGTGACGTCGCAAAATATCTCGATGAACGTTATTTTTTCTGGCCATAACCCTCCAGCTCAGGTGAGCTTTCTTTTCTTCCTGTTTTCCATATAAAGATGGAGAAGGAATGGAAGAGGCCGTTTTCATCACGCATCCATCGGTTTCAGCATACAAGTTATGCGAACATCGAGTCGATGCGCAAAAGCGGCTATGAGATGATGCCCCCTGTGGAAGAGACGCAAGCCAGCTATCTCTCTCTGGGATTTAGAGACGTCTCTAAGAGCCCTTCCTTGACAAATCTTCGCTCGGATGGCCAGGGCATCTGCAGCAGCAGCAGGTCGGGGCTGGCGATTCATTGCACACGATGGGGATGTATGATGCTCCAAGGATATCAGGTGACCGGGCGTGCTGAACGACAGCGCGGATAGAAGTCCAGGTCTGAGCTATGCCGACACACCCAGGGTCTAGGCCGTCTCAGTTTTGTAGGATCAGAGTCTTGGCTTTCAGAAGGCTAGTATTGGCGGCGCGCGCTCTCCCCGCGCAAAGCGGGTGGGGGTAGGAAGAAATCGGGGTTCTAAAGGGAAGGTGAGTAAAAGACCCCACCATACAAAGGTATTGTGAGCCAGACAGGGGACGTCAGTGCTTTAGTTCCGGTTCAGAGTGATATACCTCAAGATAACTACTCATTTCCTCGGGGGTCGTACATCTGCCCATATCTTCATCTCTTCTTGAATTCCCCTGTAACCACTCATCTCTACACTGACCGAGGTTCGGGGGGACATTTTCCTTGGCCATTTTTTTTATAAGGGTCTTTCCCTATAACTGGAACCTATAGCGTTTGGTTGGTTCTATGGCGTATAGTCACCTCTATTGATGTACGGGTCTAGAGGCTTTTCTGGACAGAGCTCCAACGCGGGAGCCGTTGTGGGTGAGTACGATCCATGTCTAAATATATGTAAATATAAATATATGTATGTGCTAATGAACTAGTGGTTGTGTGTATACCCTTCTGCTAGTTTATTTGCAGTGATTCCCGGGACCTGTGTGTTTCGTCCCTTTCTAGGGTAGGTCCTCGATAAGCACCCCCCTCTGTTGGATTCAGAAACCAGGTGCTCGACTCGCAGTGTTTATCTCACTCGTCAATATATGTCCAGACGGTAAGAAAATCCGGGTTTCAGCTTCATACTTCCTGGATCATGCGGCCAACACAGGCTTCTGTGGGAGCCTTCTTGATCATCAAGCCCCCGGCACGGCACTGCAAAATTTCCTGGACGTCCGGGCTGGGGTTGCGATTCATGTACGCCTGACTGGTCTGATAGCCGTATCTGGGTCGAGAAGTGAAAGGGGTTGTCCAGGACCCAGGAGATCCTCTTGAAGCATCACCCCCCTCACCATTGAGTGTTATTGTGAGTATGATGTTTCTTTCGAGCGTTAATACTCTCTGAGGAGTTGGATTCCTCGCTACATGGGCTGTCCTCGTGGTAGTATTGAACAATGCTCCCCTTTATCAAAGGGTTACCTGAAATGAGCAACGTTATTCCTCTGAATTCGGAGTTCTCCTCTCACTTGAGAAGGTCGAGTTCTCCATTTCTCCAGAGCGCCTGGATCCAGCAGCATCAAGTGAATTAGGCCTTTCCTCTGCCTCCCTGATACGCTGAGTGTTTGGCTAGCTTGCAGTATGCTTACCACTCTGATTTTACAATCATGCTGCAGTGTCGAGCCCCATCTCGTTGAGAGCTGGGTCATGCTCCCTCGCAGGTAGAAATACTGCTAGCGTACTTCATTGGAACTATGCTGGAGGTCCGAGCCCCCCTTCCCTCGATGAGAATTAGGTGGTGTTTCCCACAGCCAAAGTAAATAATTGATAGCGGTTCCAGCTTTGGAAGCAGCTGCCAGGTCGAGACCCGTTCTCGGATTGAGAACTGAGTGTGGTTGCTTCCTCAGCTGATAACTGCTAGAGTCCACCATGGGAACATGCTGTAGGTTGAGCTCCCGCTCCATTGAGAGCTGGGTGTTTGCTCCCTCTGCTACAGATTTACTGCTAGCCACTCCTGCATTATAGCCGTAGATATAGCGTCTAGGGATACGCTATTTTTTTTATCTATGGGCTGCTCTTTCAGGGTGTCACGAGAACCCCTAGAACGGTATTCATGTGTGTTCACGTTATGCTTTGCCAACTTTTCTAAAATCCAAATAGCTGGTAAGTGTGCACGTTATGCTTTGCGCACTTTCTAAAAATCCACGTAAGTGGTAAGTGTGCACTTTATGCTTTGCCAAAAATTTTCTATTGAAAATACTGTATCGGTAAGAGACTGTTAGAAGATTTTAAGAATGGTGTTACGCGGGCAAAGACTTTGTGCACTTTTTGAGTGGTTTAAAACCCCGGTTCCGCCTTCGGCACCATTCTTCCTATGTATCCTCTGGATACCTGCTTAACAGGGTGTTGCTACTAAGGGTTTGTTGAGACAGTTCCTTCAGCAAGCTTATGCAGAGCAAGCGGTAGCCCCTGTGGGATAGGCCAAGACTTAATATGATTCTAGGCTTTTGGTCGTGTTCCCTTAAAGGAATCTATTTCTGATTCTAAGCCTTGAGCTCTACCCTGGGCCCAGGAGTTATGGCCCTAACAGGTAAGTTTTTTGGAGTATGTAGCCTAGGCCTTTGGCCGTAGGGCATAATGTCACTGACAGCTGTCTTAATGTCCCAGGGGCAACTCCCATGACAATATGGTAGAGTTGGTACTTAGTTCTCGCCATGGTTCTGGCATGCACTCCACTCAGCATGGTGGCGTGGGTATACCATTACCCATAGCGACCCCTAGAGGACACAGATCGAAGTTCCCATGAAAGGGAACGTCTCTCCAGCGTACTTATGTAGACCATGGTTCCTGAGTAGGAACGAGAAACTGCGATACATCTAGGTTCTTACCATGCTGCGGACACAAGCTATCAGACAAAGAAGTGAATGATGGTAGAAGTCCCGGCGCCTTATATTATAATAATAGTAGCACCGGTAGTGAGTCAGGCTGTCGCCGGCCACGAGTTGGTGTTGTTCGTTACGCTTTAGACATGGGTCATGACGAGGCGTTCCCCCATAGCCGACCCATAGAGGACGCAGTGTCTCGTTCACTACTCAGTGATCCATGGTTACATAAGTAACCTGAGACATTTCTATGCCACAATTTGATTTGACGAAAGTCACGAGACCTATTACTTCTCTATTCAATCACGTTGATGGATAAAAATAAATTTAAAATAAGCATGTAACCACCACAAACAGAGGAAAATAGTGGAGTAAAATTACCGATACATCACTTAAAATGTACTAAAATAAAAGTAAAAGTACACAATTTTTAAACTACAAAAGTACCAATTATGATAAAAAACTGACCTTTCATTACTGTAACGTGCACCAGTATTTGTAATTCGTTATCACCACACCTGCTACAACAGTTCACGTTTGATGATTCATGGAACATTCGGTTATGCCGCCAATCTCAATTCGTAGGTAATAGATCGCAGCGTTGAGAATTGTCGGCGGCAGAAAAACAATCGTCATTTGAATATCGCAATATCAAAAACAACCTAGTTTAGAAGCCTCGCCCCTAGAGTTTACGAAATGGAGAAACGAAACCCGGCCAAAAAGAGTAAGTAATCTCGCTAAAGAGAAATTGATTTTACTCCAAAAACACCCGTTAACCTTGTGATTGCAAACAATTAGGCTACATTAATATTTGTAATTTATATGTATATTAAAATACTTGTAAATATAAACAGCCTGTTTAGTTCCCCTCATTCTACAACAAATATTTTAAATTTAACGTTATTCAGAACAGAACAAGAATGAAAAGTAAGTAGTTATAAAATTATATATTCAACTATAAAATACATCTATTTAGGCTATAGTGGCATTCATTATAAATGGCATACAAATGTCAAGCAAAACTGTAACGGCATTGGGCTCACGCGCCTGTCTCATAACACAAGAATCCAAATGTTTCCATTTTTCCATATTTGTTGGGCATAAAAACTATTAATTCATTAGATAGGTAGCCCTAAAACATGGCTTATACTTCACGAATGTTCTATAAAGCAGTGTAAACTCCATTAACAATGCGCAAAATGTTGTTGGGGACACTGCACATGAATTTACAGCGGACCTTTTAAAACAAACAGTGAACTTTACACAGTACAAATCCTGAGTGTTAAATAAACACTGCTCAGAGCATATATGGTCCCACTCTAAAAGAGTGTGTTAAAGTAACACTGAAGCAGTTTTAAAGTTAATGAGATAATTATGTGATTGAGTGCTGATTGAGCATTAGTGATGAAAACCTGCTGTTAACAATCAGCATCATTGAAGAAAAGAGAAACGCAAGAACTTCATCTGACTTTAGCCACAGCCTTAGATGAAATCAACTTAAATAAAATACATTAAATCTCTCAAGATTTCAGTAGAAGATGAATAAACAATTCCACAAACAGCATCAACAGCTTCATGCATTACTAACCAGTTATACTATCTAAAATAGAAGTTCTTTATTGAGAATTAATGTTTATATGTTTTTTTTTCTTCAACTTACCGTTTTTGTGAATAGTGGTTGCTTTAGTTGCCTCTTGAACACCTTGAAAGCTTTTTACAGTTAAGTTTTATTTTGAGGGATAGGGCATTGTATAATACAATAGTGTTTATACAGCACATATGTAATGGCAAGGAACTTATGGGAAATCATGTCATGTGTATGAGTCTCTGATTGCAGTTTATCTAAAATGGTATTACTTTTATGATTTCTATATTGTTGCAGTTATATGAGAACAATGTGAGATAAACCTTCATAAATGATTTTTATAGATATGGTTCATAAAGAAGTTTCAATTCTGGCACTCATAGACATGAAGAACCAGCATGTGAATCTCAGCAACGGTGACAAAATATTCGGATAATTTTATGTGATTTTTGAACGTCACAAAACAAGGAACTAAAAAGTCACAACAAAAAATAACAAAAAAGCAAATGGTAAAAATCAAAGAAAATCCTAAAACAATGCAGCTGCATAATTTATTCATGTTGCAATGTATGCTGGGAGCCATGGATGAGTTATGATTGGTGCACCCAGAACGCAATGCAACATGAATCTGTCTGATTATCATCACCATTGTTGAGATTCATATGCTGATTCTTGATGTCTGCGTGTCTAAACCGTACAGATTTTCTAGACTGGTGTGCAAAGTCTTTTTTAAAGCTCTTCCTATTATTTCATTAAAATTCAGTTATGATCAATAAACTATATTACACACTACCACTGATGACATCAGTGAACCTGGCTACTACACGACAACAATGTCATTACCAAAAAATAGCCAGTAAATTCTGAACACTTTTTCTCTTGGATTGTAAATGTGTTTCATAAATACAGTTACAGCAACCAAAGAAAAAGTAATGTTAAATAGTCAAGGGTCAAGAGCCCAACTAAAGCAAATGCTTATCTCCACAACGGTGACTTCAACTTGTATTATTTTCAATAAACATTAACATCTAAATCGCTGTTAATTCTAAAGAAATTTTAAGACGCATGACAAACAAAAATTCAAACTGGTGAGTAATGTGTGAAGCTGGTGATGCTGTTTGTGGAGATGATTAATCATCTTCTGCTGAGATCTTGAGAGATTTAATGTCTTTTTTTATTTCAGTTGATTTTATCTTTTAGTCTGTGGCTGAAGTCAGTTGTAATTCTTGTTTCTCTTTTCTTCAGTGATTCTGCTTGTTAACAGCAGCTGTTCATCACTAATTCTCAATCAGCACTTAATTAATCACATAATTATCTCATTAACTTTAACACTGCTTCAGTGTTACTTTAACACTCTTTTAGAGTGGGACCATATATGCTCAGAGCAGTGTTAATTTAACACTCGGGATTTTACTGTGTATGTTCAGTTGACCGCATTTTAGTTTGATGATGAATGGCTGAAATGTCAGGCAATGGTAGAACTAATGTTGTTTGTGTGTGCGTGAGGTACCTGTGCGATCAGATGGATTAAATCAAATAAAGATATAAAGAAAAGAAATAAAATGCATTAAGAGTGTCACAAAAACGAACGTAGTCTATACTTATTGCACAGTGTTTCCTTTTGTTAATCTGTTAATTATATTATAGCCTATTATATATTTTGTGTGATCCTATTTTTTTATTCCTTTTATAGACTTAATTTCTGTTTTTCCTCCTTTCACAAAAGCGCTGCAGGTGCATGATGCGACGATTGAATCCTCATGGTCTTGTTTTTGCTGCTATTTGCACATATAAACCTAAAGTCCTGTACAAAAAAAAGACATTCTAATCTTTCTGGTTAACGATCGACTAATGAGCTTCGTTTGATGATCAGGAAAATAAAAATGAACAAAATGCTGTCATTCTACAATTCTCCACCGTATTTACTATGCTGCGCGCAAGTTCAGGTAACTCAAAAACTTGCGTACACGAGCTGAGACCAGACGTGAGATTTGATCGTAGCCACCGTTTACGTCCATATTAATAAATTTCAAGTTTTGCGTTGAAATTACCGTATGCCCAATTTTCTGTCGTACGTTTGTTTCGTAAATGAGGCCCATTGTATAGTGTGAGCAGTCAAGGTGTAGCTCGGCGAATCGACTACATAGTGTGATGACATACAGTCAGGTCCATATATATTTGGACACTGACACAATTTTCATAATTTCAGCTCTGTATGCCACCAGAACGGAATTAAAAATAAAACAATCAAGATGAAATTGAAGTACAGACTTTAAGCTTTAATCCAAGGGGTTGAACAATAATATAACATAAAATGCTTAGGAATTACAACATTTTTATACACAGTCCCCCCATTTTCAGGGGCTGAAATGTGATTGGACAAATTAATATAATCATAAATAAAATGTTTTTTTTTTTTTCATTTTTAATATTTTGTTGAGAATCCTTTGCAGGTAATGACTGCCTTAAGTCTGGAACTCATGGACATTACCAGAGACTGGGTTTCCTCCTTTGTGATGCTTTGCCAGGCCTTTACTGCAGCTGACATCAGTTGTTTGTTTGTGGGTCTTTCTGCCTTTAGTTTTGTCTTCAGCAAGTGAAATACGTGCTCAATCGGGTTGAAATCAGAAGATTGTCTTGGCCATGGCAGAATATTCCACTTTTTTACCCTCAAAAACTCCTGAGTTGCTTTTGATGTATGTTTTGGGTCATCGTCCATTTGTACTATGAAGCGCCGCCCAATCAACTTTGCTGAAAGTATATCCCTATACACTTCAGAATTAATCCGGCTGCTTCTGTCACATCATCACTAAACACCAGTAACCAGTGCCACTGGAAGACATGCATGCTCATGCCATCACACTACTCTACCATGTTTCACAGATAATGTTGTATGCTTTGGATCATGAGCTATTCCAAGCCTTCTTCATACTTTTTTCTTCCCATCATTGTGGTAAAGGTTGATCTTAATTTCAGCCATCCAAAGAATGTACCAAACTGTTGATTTGGCCACTCCTAATTTTCCTGCTATCTCTCTGATGGATTTGTTTTGTTTTTGAAGCCTAACAATTGTCTGTTTCACTTGTATGGAGAGATCCTTTGACTGCACAATGTGGGTTCACAGCAACAGCTTCCAAATGCAAATGGCACTCTTAGAATCAAATCCAGACCTTTTACCTGCTTAATTGATGTAGAAATAATGAAAGAATATCCCACGCCTGTGCATAAAACAGCTTTTGAGTCAACTGTCCAATTACATATGGTCCCTTGAAAAAGGGGAGAGGTACATATTAAAGAACAGTAATTCCTTAACCTTTCCTCCGATTTTGATGAAGCCCAGGTCAGCAGCTAAAATCATAAAAATTGTGCCTGTGTCCAAATATATATGGACCTGACTGTAAATAAACACATGAGCTTTGAATTTACAGATCATTGTTAAATCAGTTGATCTGGTTCAATTCAACAGTTGATTCTGAACAATTCAAACTTATTAACTGAAAAAAAATCTTTACAAATTGGACATCCCTTCTTCTCTCATGAACAGGCTAAAGAGATTATAGCTGCAGACATCAAGATTTTCAGTGAATAACAAGAACCTTTGTTTTTTTTTTAGTTGAACTGGACTGGGCAATGTATTGTCAAATCAGATTGAATTGCTCAGACAACTCTGTGATTGAGTAATTTTAAGTTATCCATTGAAAATATTTCCCTCTTCACATCTTAATAAAATTATTTGAATATGCAAATTTTCAGATATGGTGTGTCAGGCTTATTGGAAAAACGTGTCTGTGGCAAAATTTCTGGAAAATGATATTACATTCAGATTATTTAAAAAGATTATTTAAAAACAGATAAGCGTAAATCTGGCAGTGTCTACTTATGTTGGTAGTTATATGCAACGTGGCAGTTCGGAAATAAAATAATCAATCAGTGCCAGTGGTGCAAAAAAGTTAATATTCTATTGCATTTGAAAATAACGTGCCATCTACACTAAACCTAACCAAAAGCATTAACAAAAGTGAAGTGACATGTGGCCAAGTATTGTGACCATCGATCGGAATAGTGCCTCTGCATTTTTATACCCATCCTTAACCTACGTGTTGTACGTACACACGCAACACACCACACACACACACACAACCCCACACACTAACAAACACACACAAACAACACACACACCACACAGACACAACACCAGCACACACAAACACACACACACACACACACAAACGGAGCAGCAGGCAGCCATTTTTTGCTGCGGTGCCCAGGGAGCAGTTGAGGTGCCTTGCTCAAGGGCACCTCAGCCGTGGTATTGAAGGTGGGAGAGAGCACTGTACATTCACTCCCCCACCTACAATCCCTGCCGGTACGAGACTCGAACCCGCAAACTTTGGGTTACAAGTCTGACTCTCTAACCATTAGGTCACGACTTCCCTCAAGTCGTGTATTGTCACTTTTTACTTTTCACAGTTTACTACAGAACATCTGGAAAGTCATACTAGTCACATATGTGATGCAAACGTCAAAGTGTATTAGTCAAAGCAAATGTGAGATATAAACACAACTGTGTCATTCAATGTTGAAAGAGTGATTACAGATAGCTGCTTTAGACTTTGTTTGTCTCACTGGACACTAACATCGCAAGTGCATGTGCTTGTATCAGATGGAGTGCAAGTTTGGAATACAGCTACATCTGGAAGGTCATACTAGTCACATATGTGATGCAAACGTCAAAGTGTATTAGTTCTCCTTAAACCATGAGGGGCTCTCGTTACTGTAGTTATTGAGGCCCTAAAATAAGTCTTTATTAATCAATAATCTGTCCCTGTAATCATAATTTGTGTGAAAAGGAATACAAGTGGTTGTGTTTACTGCTACTATTCAACTGAAAACTACAGTGAATTTAATGTAGAGTTAAGTTTTGGGAGTTTTGCAAAAAGTGTAAGTGTACACCATTCAGAAGACAATTAAACACAATTTGTTTCTTAATACGCAAAATTTGTACAGCAAAGGTCTTCATCAAACATCCACTTTTGTGCTCCGGAGAAGAACATACTGGTTTAAAACAACACGAGGGGGAGTAAATGATGACGGTTTGTGTGAATTATTCCTTTAAAATGCCTACTTGTAACTCTTAACAATAACACTTGATCTTCACGCTTTGGGATAAGCAAAGCACAACACAATTCATCAGCAAGAAACTGTGCAATACTAGGCTATAATCACACCTCTTTCTTCTCTGACGCACACAAGGTGACTTTTTCCCCAGAGTTTTCAGTCAGGCTGTCAAGATCTTTACAACAGCAGTTACTGAGCACCAATGAGAAGAGCGAAATGTCCTGTGATAAGTCACTAAAACTGCGTTTAACAATATTTCACTGCTGGAGCCAGAACATACAGCAATACACCACACTGGATGACTAAAGGAGGTACAAAGTGTAATACAGGACAGAATCTAAAATATGTATGGAGTTTTTTATTGCAGTGGTCAACTAGGGTGTAATTTACATTTTCACACTCAGCCTACGGAGGTTTTTTGGGGGGGATAATTAATCTTAACCTCAAAAAGGCCTTTTTACCATAATCCATCATTTCAAATCTCTGCTGCATACTTCTGTGTTACATTAATGACCTCCAAACCAGTTAAGCCGCTTTGCCGATTTGGTTAGTCTTAGTAACGGGCAGTGGACTATCAAAGTAAGCCTCTTTTTGCAATTGCTGATCAAACAGGCACTCAGTTCAAAGTCTGCTGGCAATAAAAAAACAGCTTAAATCATCAAGTTGAGCTGACAACATGCTTGTTACTAAACTGAACACTTTCTATAAGAAATCCCATTGTCTTACATTAAAAGAGGGGTCTGAGTCACATCTAGAGACCAGGATATCAACAGAGGGCTAGTTAGCAACCACCTAGCAACATCTAGAATACCCTAGCAACCACATAGAAACCCAATTACAACCATTTAGGACACATTATTAACCACAAAATGCCCTTGGAATCAACCAGGACACCCTATCATGGTGACAAGCACTACAGTACTCATATTTTCTTGTGAAAATCTAGTTTCTTTAAATAGACACTGAATGCATTTACATGGTTTACATAAGCATGTTACCCAAAGAACTGTGTTAAAATTAGGTAACATGCACACTGAAATGTAATGAACTATATATAAAAATATGCATGAATATAAGATCTAACTGCTCATTTCATGTAGCCGCACTGGCTGTTGACTTGTCACTGTGATGAAAGCCGTCATATGCTCAAATGCTGAGCAAGAAAGCATTTGTACTATGCTAATGTATGACTGGGTGCTTCTTCAAGTTTGGTCACTTTCCCCCCCCCCTTTTTGTCACATGAAGGTCACATTGAAACGTTAAACATGTCTTCGTATTCTATTTTTGCTATGTTTCAAATGCTTTAAAAAAAAAGTATATATATTGTGTTATTTTACTGTTATCCCAGAACTATACTGTCAAGTTTAAAATATGAAAACCCATTTTACAAAATGATATATATAACAAACAATAAATAATAATAAAAACATAGATATCACCTATCATGAATATCACCAGTGAACAGGGTTATTATCGTTAGCTAAAAAAACGATAAAGCTAAAAAAATTTCAAACAAATATAAAATATAAAAACTTTTATTTCCACTAATTGTCAAGGCAACATAATTTTTGTTTAGTTTAAGTTTTAGCAAAACAAAAAATTCATATGTTATTGTTAATACATTATAAAACACAGTACAATACATTTGAGATGTAGAAATGACATTGTCTTGAAAATGTCCTTGACTTTCAGAAAAGTGTTTTTTTCCTAATCCACTGCCCTGCATCTCACTTTTGGAACTGGCCCTAAATTAGGGAACTCTACTCGTTCAATGTTTGTGCTCTTTATCTTTCCAGATACTCAAGTTTGAACTGTTTAAAGCATGTCTGTGCACTCCATGGGAATGATTTTCCATCAGTACTTCATCCACATTCCACAACTATCTAAATTGACAAGCACAAACATTCTCAAACCAGTATTTCGCTTTCGCAGCTTTCATGTCCCAGAATCCCTCTGCATGCTGATTCCTCGACACTTTCAAGACCACCCGTCTAAGCGGCTAATTAATCCCGCTGCAGATAGAAGCCTGATAGAGCTTTTCCCTCACCCACTTCCCTCTGCTCTCGACCCAGCAACGAGTGCGCTGACAGGAAGTTCAGCAGGGATCAGTATATCAATACACCACAGCCATATTCAGCCTCCCTGTGCTCCTCAATCACTTTAGCAGCTTTAGGACATCAGACTGTGTGCCAGAGACACTGCATTAGGAACACCACTTTCATCCTGTGGATTTGTCCCCGCCAGGGTAATACGGATCCTGTGATGAACAGTACTACTTTACAGAATGTATGGAAATGGGATTGTCTCACTTAAGACTTACTTGAGTATTCTGTCTCAGATGGAACTTCAATGGTTTAAACTTTTTCTTTTACATGGCATATTACTATGAGTGCCATCTTCCAATTTAATGTACAAAATTAGTGAGGTGTTTTTTAGACACATTTTACATTTGTGCGAATTGGTTGCCAATTCATATGAATTTGTACGATTTGCTTATAGCCCACTGACGGTTAGATTTAGGACTGGGGTTAGGGTGGACCTCACTGTTTTTTTATCCAAAAAAAATATATTTTCGTACAAATCACATCATGCGAAAACACAACCTCCTAAAATAGTTGTATGAGGTGTGTTGGCATGTTATTCTCCAAACCTAATGTAATTAAGGACAAAGTGACATGTCCATCTTTAACTTTTTATAATTATTTATTTACATTGCAATTGAATGAAACGAGGATTCCCAGATACAAATTCATGTCTGCAATATTGCCTCATACATTAGTTAACTGTTAAATACTTTTATAATCATTGTACTCAAACTGGAAAACACTAACTATACACTAAAATGTATAAATCGTTGTGTAGTCACACACTAAATATTTCCTTACTTGCATAGATGTGGCTATTGTGGATACATACAACAGACATTAAAATAGTTCTGTTATATTTACAGCTTAATGCATAAGCCAAATTAAGTGTAAAAATATCCACTTCGATTACGGTGCCGTTTTCAAGTACTGATGACATGTGATGTGAGATAAAGGTGATTTTCCCTGGTTGTTGTTTTAGAACATTAAGCAACGTTAAGAGTTTTTCACATGCTTTTCTACTCCACTGCACTTCCTTTGCACTCGTGTCTCACATCTTTTGTTCTAAAAACGCAGCATCAAAAGAAATGTAAAAGTAGCCAAAAAAGTGGCTTTGTGATTTTTTTCCAAATTTCACTGCCACGTCTTGCGTTTTTCAATGCAAAAACACATTCTATGTGATTTGTGAATGTCTTTTAGAATGCCCTGCGACTGGGCCCACCAAAGTGGTAGGGCGGGTCCCTTATGCCACTGATTATCGAAACATCATTGGCCGATAAAGGAATAAAATGTAAACATCTGCATTGGCCTGATATGAAAAAAATATGCCGTTATCCCTTGCTGATAAGACGAATAACTCACAGTGTGGTCATTCTTGAAGCAAACTTCTGCCTGAATGGTGTTTAGATTTACTGTTTTGGATTGCCACATTTAATATGAGAATGCATGAATGACACGTACAGTGTGCACTAGTCAACAGTCACTAGCACGCACAGCAGCAGCCTTCCCTGGGTACTGATGCCCGTCCAGTAAGGAGTTTTATTTATTTAGGGGGCAGTGTAGGCCTACTTGTAATTAAATACACAAATAACATTCAGATACCTGTGTTTCTGAATAAATATAGCAGTAATTGAAATCACAAGTCTGTTTTGATTTAGGAGTCAGTAGCTATAGCTTACATGAATCACAAACATGACACTTGTAAATTAAAGGCAGGGTAGGCAATTTTGGAGAGGCTAGCAATAGCAGGCTAGCATTGAAAGCAAGATCCCACCCTTCCTGCAAATCATTCTCCAAAGCCACGCCTCTTCTAAGACACATGAACGTGCACAGGCAGACCATAGGCTAACTAGTGACACGATGAGAGACGGCGTTGGTGGAGGGTTCATTGCAACACTGTCAGATTACCTCATGTCTCATTCACCCTTAAGACAACAATACAGTTCCAAGCGCATAATATTACAATAATAACACCTTCCATTCTTGCTTGTTAGACCACTTAACTTAGTGATTGCTATCGGGATGTGAAGAGACTTTCAACCAGCATAACAAACAACATCTCTTTAACAAACAACTCTTTTACAAAACCTCCACATGTAATGACCTAGAACACGGTCTAACACTCGATGGATGCTCTGTCAATTCTTTATCATCAGTTAGGAACCTAGATGTGCTATTTGATAGCAAATCTTTCCTTCGAACGCCTTGCATTTTTCCATCTCAAAAATATATCTAAATTATGACCTATGCTATGGTGGAGCAGCACCTAGAGTTGACCCCTGAATGTCAGCGGAGACCATGTCAACTAGATGTGCCCCAGAGACAGATCCCCAGTGAAGACCACGTCACCTAAATGGCCATCGGGACAACAGGAACCAGATGTCTCCTCTGCACAATCTGACTTTGCTGCAGCCTGGAATAAAACTGTTGGTTCGTCTGGTCAGAGCAGAACTGGCCGCCCAACTGAGCCTGGCTTCTCCCAAGGTTTTTCTTCATTTCTGTCACCCATGGAGTTTTGGTTCCTTGCCGCTGTAGCCTCTGGCTTGCTTAGTTGGGGACAATTAATATCCAGCGATATCGTCAAAACTTTGATTCACCAGATACTACTGAACGAACTGAGATGGATGTGACATCACTGCAGCAATGATGAATTGACTTTAATTGAAAATTAAGTGTTTACTGTTGTCCTTTTGCATTACTACACACTATTTTCATATTTAATACTGTAAAATTGCTTTGACAAAATCTGTATTGTTAAAAGTTCTTTAAATAAAGGTGAATTGACGACTTGCTTTAGACAATCTATAAATGTTAAATCTACAAATTATATATATATATATATAGTTCAGTCATGAAACTCAAGATAGCGCAGGCTGACGGGTTGTTAATGTAACTTATGATATTCAGAGAGTTAAACGACTTAGCACAACCTGATTGGTTCATGCTGCATATGCAGCCAATGAGCTTACAACCTTGCATTGATATGGCTGGCTAGCATTCACTAGAGAATCCTGCAGCGCGCTTTCAGAGTTTCTCTGAAACTCAACAGCTAGAAAAGTAATGGTTTTCACTCTGTTTTCTGTGCATTATTGCGTTCGTCAGATGTATATTTTTAAACTAGAAAACATACAAGTTGTAAAACTACGTACAGGCTATTCGCGTGAAGAGTAATTATTGTTCATATAAAAGCAGTGGCATTAGCAGCAAGCACTTTTCCTAGTTCATGTATATGAGAAAACAACGTGAAGTGTCGCGGATTTTACAGTAAAGTGAATTGGGGATTACCTTATTTGCTCAATCTCCAATGCTTTTAATATCTTCTGTGGGCAATCATTTCTACATTAACCGTGAACGAATTGCTTTCAGATGCACGCTTCACTAGTGGGGTGGTTTACAGTGGCGTTCCAGTTGGTTCACAGTTTTAAGTCAAGGTGAAACCGTATAACTGTCTTTCATAAACGTCATACTTTCAACAGCCTTACCTATTTTAATGAGCAACAGAAAATAATATACCCACTCATTCATGTACTCGTGTCGCATTGCAATGCATTTAGTCAGAAGAGGGAGCGCTTATTTAAAGGGGTCACACCTCTATTTCACTCGTTACCTTGGTTCAGCGATAGTGAAGAGTTTATTATAAAAGTCATGTTTAGTGATAATTTAAAGATAATTAATCATGAATTTGTTAAAAACATTGATACTACTAATAATAAATAATTTCCAATCAATAGACCATGTACAATGTAGCTAATAGTAGGAAACTCTTAAACTGGAATTTGTGTATTCAGTTGGGCTTACAGCAATTATAGTACTTTCATGGAGTGTAGCAGCAGTATCATAGAATTCAGATCACGTTATTAGCGAATTGTTAATTGCAGTATGCATCAAGTCAAATTATTACTGTTGTTTATAGCAGCGGCAGCAGGAAATATCTGGTTGTAACTTGCATGAAATTTCATTGATAACACATGGGGTAAGTAACTCTTTAAAATTGAAATAGGCTTTTATAACTTCGTTTATTTACCAGGGCGTACAGGGATTTTTTGAGCTCTTCAAAGCGAAATATGCATTATTTGTTTGCGTTTCATTGTTTAATAAAGATGATTATAGTAATTCTAAGTACTTTCGGTAGCCAGTTAGTATGCATAGCAATTCAGATCGCAATTTTTAGCGAATTTAATAGCAGCAGAAGGGGGGGGGGGGGAAAAAATTTTGGGGGGCCCCACAGCAAATCAGATGCCTGTGGATATATATTAGCAAGCAGTCGCATGCAACCAATTATTATTGTTATTATGCAAGGGCGCAGAAAAGTACTTTAATTTCAGGAAATTCAGCGATAATGCATGGAGGAGCTACAGCATTCTAGTACTTCACGAGTGTAGAAGACAGTATCCATTAGAATTTCGATTGCATTATAGCTATTATTAAGCCGGTATGCATAGCAAAATCAAATTATGCATTTAGTTGGCGGCGGCAGCAGTAGGTAGTCTGTAGTTTACATTTACATTCTTATTTATTCATTTTGCAGACGCTTTTATCCAAAGAGACTTACAACTGCTGAAGTTTCAGTGACTTAAAAAGGATTGGTATGTGAACTTTCAAGTGAATAGGCACATTGCATTCGATTAAAAGGGGCTATAGCAATTCTAAAATACCTTTGGCAGCTGTAGCAGCAGTTATGCATATTATTCAGGTCGCTGTAGCCTAATTTACTAGCAGCCGCATGCATAGCAAATTCAGATGCAAGTTTAGAAATAATATTAGCAGCAGGAAGTCAAATTATTGTTGCTAATATAGCAGCGGCAGCAGAAAGTACTTTAGTTGCTTGAAATTTCAGTGATAACACATGGGGTAAGTAACTCTTTAAAGTGAAATAGGCATTTTATTTATTTGCTTTAACAGGGCTTACAGTAGATTGCGAAATTTTCAAAGCAAAATAGGCATTAATTGATTGAGTTTGCTTGTTAATAAAGACGCTTATACCAATTCTAAGTACTTTTGTGCAGCTATAGCAGCATTATGCATTGCATAGCTATTCAGATCACTAGTTTAGTGAATTTTAATAGCAGCAGCACGCATGGCAAAATTCAGATGCAATGTTAGAAATATTAGCAGCTGTCTGCATGGCAATCCAATTATCACTGTTGCTAATATATCAGCGGCAGCATAACGTACATTTTAGTGCAGAAATTTCCCCCCCCCCCCCCCCCCCCCAGTGATAAGATAACGCTTGGATGGTAGTGAATTGTCTAGGTGAAATAGGCATTTTGTTACTTTGCTATTCAGTTCAACAGGGTTTATAGAACTCTTCAAAGTGAAATAGGCATTATTTGGTTGTTTGGTTATTTAATAAATGGACAGTAGCATTTCTAAGTACTTTTGTGCAGCAGTATGCATAGTTATTCAGATCGCAATGTTAGCAAATTTTATAGCATGCATAGCAAATTCAGATGCAAGGTTAGAAATAATATTAGCAGCAGCATGCATAGCAAGTAATTATTATAGCTAATATAGCAGCAGCAGCAGAAAGCACTTTAGTTGCATAAAATTTTAGTGATAACTCATGGAGGGTAAATTAACTCTTTAAAGTGCAATAGGTATTATATTACTTGAGGATAAATGTCTATAGGTATTATCCTGATGATCCGATGATAGCTGCTCGCATCTCAGCATGTCTAACAGACATTTCTTGTTGGATGACGGACAATCACCTTCAACTCAACCTGGCTAAGACAGAACTGCTTGTGGTTTGCACTGCCTGCATCTGAGTAACAAGTGCATGTGATATTAACAGACGAACTACGCTCAAATTTATAATTCCAAACAATCAGTAAGTGACAGGTGTTTGGAAAACGGCTGTTTTGTACTCATTTATTGACGATGTTGCTGCGGTTGAAGCACTGAATGTGATGCTTCTGCCACTCAACTGCAACGCACGACGCTAAGCTAATGCGTATGCTAGGGTATCCAGAAAAGACTCTAGGTTTTGTCAGTATGAATATTCTATGGAAAAAGCCGCTAAAAGGGTCTGAAAGTTGCTAAATCTAGTGCTAAAGTCGCGCTCGTGTGTGTGAGACGCGGGAGCTGATGGCAGGGGGCGGTGGATATTTGTGGCGGTCAATGTGGATATTGTGTATGAGTTCTTCTGTGTCATCACGTTCAGCTTCAGTTTCGGAACTTTCACGCATAGTAACACATACAGCTGTTCCCTCAACAAAGTGAAACAGTGAAAAGGGACCC
Source organism: Sinocyclocheilus anophthalmus (assembly GCA_018155175.1). Taxonomy (NCBI): domain Eukaryota; kingdom Metazoa; phylum Chordata; class Actinopteri; order Cypriniformes; family Cyprinidae; genus Sinocyclocheilus; species Sinocyclocheilus anophthalmus. The sequence goes on from JADLZN010001435.1 coordinate 137,929, forward strand.
CTTTCAAAAAGTGTCGCGTTCCGAACGTTGTTTAAGCGACATATATAGTATATGGCAATCCAACCATATTGTATTGTATTTAAAAAATTTATATCATAAAAAAAATAAACACCAGCATTCGGTATGAACCGGTATACCGCCCAGCACTAGATGAAAGTGGTCTCTCAAAAAGAAAGAGTCCACTCTGAACCACTTAAACTAGTTGTTTGTAATTCGAATCCCATTTCTGTGAATTTCACACATCACAAGTTATCACATTTGCATAATGCCCACCTACTGTAAGTTCTCCCGCAAGAACTTGAACCCCCCTCAAACGCTGTAGCTTGTCTGTGTGGATAACGCCATCTCGAGAAGACGCTGTGCTCTGCGCTGTGAAAGTAAATTCGGTTTATATTCACTTCCAAAGGATGAGGATGTGAAGAATCAGTGGTTAAAATTCATCTTAACTACGATACCACAGCAGTATAATCCTAGCCTTTTGCTGTTTCACTAACGACTGCTTCTAAAATCTCCACGAGTTCAACGAGTTGCTTTAATGTCTGTTGTTCTTATTACTTGGAGTCATGACAAAGGATAGAGCAATACATTAGTTTACAAACTGCAGTGCTTTATCAGTACTCCATGTATCTGACCAATCAGAGCAGAGTAGCCTCACGCAAAGGAGGAGTTTGGAAAGATGAATCTTCTAAGTAATCATTTGAGAGTCATTGAGGAATAAGGTAAAATTAAATATTATATAAAAACGAAAGTGTTTTTTGAACTTGCATGCATGTAAACCTGTTGTTGGTGACTCTCAAAACCAAATTATGACCCTTCAAATAGCATAATAGGGACACTTTAAATGATTCATGAAATGATTCATGTGAAACTCATCTACATAATTAAATCATGCAAATCCAACAGTATACTTTAGTGGGTAAAAAATCATTCTACACTTTAGTTAATTGCATTTAATGTAAATGTAAACTATAATACATTTTCATTTTATTGTAACTTGCAAATAAGTGTATAAAACATTACATTGAGTTTGCAATTAAATATATTAATTTGAAGTATATTCTTTTTATGCTAAAGTATACTTCTTTGGGGGGGAGGATGTTTGTTGCAGATTTTAAAAGTCTGACTGATCTTAAAAGACTGATGGAACACAAACTTAAAGATTAACATTCAATATGGGAGCTGTAGAAAAGGTAGAAAAACATCATAATTTAGAAGTAATAAACTATTTTCAGTCCTGTTTTTAACCCCCACATCAGAGTGTTGAACATGTTTCAACACTCACATGTTTGAGTAGGTGTGGCAGATTGTAGACTCGGAAGTAAATGACCACTGCTATGATTGGCTAACAGTGGTGTGTGTTTGACAGCGCATAAAGAACTCAATACATATCGAACGATCTGTAAGAAGAGACAAGGCAACAGTGAACTCGTAATGAAAACCATTACTCACACTTGTGTTGCGACATTACTGTTGGATCCAACATAGTCGGCACAGCATTGTCTTCTAGTCACAGCATCATCTTTAAGTTTCAATCTTTTAGAAAATCCTGAATTGTCAAAAAGATCTGAAAAGCCTCAAATTGTGCCTTGTTTGTAAACAAATCCGTGGTGCATCATCTTACTGATGCAGTCTGGATCTTCATTAAAAATAAAATTATTATTATTACTTGCACATTCGCCTCTCTCGTAAACACTACATGCACGAATCGGTGGGCGGAGCTAAACAGGCAGTGATGTCGAGGCATTGATCTTCTTCTGCGGAGGTGGTGCTTATCCACACTATTACATCATAGAGTAGAACATTCCAAAAGTTGTCGTTTTGGCAGACTGTCTTCAATATAAGCTGTATTTAAACTAAGGACAAAGCTTTGAGTTCTGAAACTTACAGGATGTATTTATAGTACAATGAACTCTTATATGTCAAAAGTGAATTTTGGTTTCTCAGTTCATAACCCCTTTAAAGCTTAGGGTGTTTATCTTTGGTTTCTGAGCTGATTAGTGATCCAGACCAAGAAAACACTCAAAATGGCATGTAAAAAAATTAAGTGCCTCATATGCAAAAGCATCTTATTTCCATACATACATGTTTATGTTAAACACATTTTTCAAAATGTGTGCCACAAATATCTTCTGAATCAAACATCGTATGAGAGTGAGGGGAAAATTCCTTCACAGATTCAGATGTGTGTCACAACCCCCTTCTGTCCCAGACTACTCATTAGTATTCCATGCATTTATGAGTTCACACACGCACACACACATCTGTGGGAATATGCAGCCTTACCAAACCCACCAGGAAGCACCAAGACTGGCCCCCTTTCACATGAGCAAGAACAATGAAAACTGCCCCAGTCCCTTAATCTCACGCACACACACACACAAACCGCTGTCCTAAAGCTCAATGTCACTGTGTCCTTACCAGCTCCATAAATTATCTTATGATCCGAGATGAAACAGAGAAGTCATTGTTCAACATTTTTATCACTACTATGTACTTTCTAAATGCATGACATTAATGTGATCCATATTTATTTCCCTTCATCTTAATTCACAGTGGGGATGTGCAAAAAAAATAAAATAAAATAAAACTAAATTGATTTCTTTCTTTAAAAAAAACAGCTGGATCACAAAAGGTACAAAAATATACCAAACACAACTAGCAATATAATATTATTGTTTCCTTGTGTTTTCTGAAATAATTGGTTGGAAATCATGAGATTAATCATTAATTAATTATTGATAGCCTTACTATTGTTCTTCTTCAGATTTATACCGACAGCTGCTTTTTAATTGTGCGTAAAAAATACAGTATCATTTAATATAAACAATTTCCACATTAAATTTTAAACATATTTATTTATCAATAAATATACTAGGTATTTAATTTATTATAAAATACTGTAATTTATGAAGCAGTTCATTTTGGTAATATTATTCCATTTCAATATTCATTTACATACCCCTTGCAGAATCTGCATGGTCTAATAAAATGGTTTAATAATTTTAATACTCAGTGTTTAATTATATTGTTAAATAATCACTTCACAATCAGTTCAGCTATGTATATGAATTCCTATTAATTTGATTGCTTCCTGGTTATATGTTAACATGGCCATGAGCATGAACTTGACTCGAAACAACATTAAGGTGTTGTATTCAACACAAGCACATCCTTTCTCCAGCTTCCATACTTGAAGCAATTTGCATTCTGTTACAAACCATGACATTTCATGACTTTTCCATATAAGACAATACATTTGTGTTGCAGAAAAATCCCATAGCAAAATCTAAAAGGGGAAGAATTAATAAGTTTTGGCAGTGAGACACCTTGTTCAAAAATCTTGATGGCTTCTCTAATGATTCATAAATTATGTTACGAGTCCAGGCTGCTCTCTGTTACTTGCAATGAATCACTCCATACGAAGGCACACACTTCAGCCAGTTTAATGAAACTCACCAATCCCATTCTACATGAGCACCTCAAGCCAATAAATCAACCAGCACAGAAGAGATTGGTTTTACACTATATGCAACTGACCATGAGTGTGAAGGACAATATTTATAAATGCAAAACTGCATTTTCCAAAACTGACTAGTGGGTATACCATTCTTGTATTTCTGTAGCTCAAACAATTAGAGCATGGTGCTAGCAACACCAAAGGTCATGGGTTTGATTCCCAGTGAATACTCTACATATTTATGTATGTAGATATATAACCATATCATATTAGGATGACCCTGCAACACCATCATCAACACCAAACCAGGTCTGTTTTGTCAAGTGCAACTTAACCATTATTGATTTTTTTTTAAAGTACTGAGCATTAGAGGAGGTTGTTATAAAAAGATAAAGCTCAATTTCCTCTGAGCAAGGCTAAAAGCGAATAAACAGTGAGTGAGAGCTATCTGAGCAGTGCATGCCTCCTGAGACATTCCTGTTATATAGCAGAGCTTGTCTTTTTGTTTCCACCATCAAGAAGTGGGAGAGATGCTTTGATCATGGGGTGGAACTTTTCTACAGTCGAGAGCGCAAGAGGGCAAGAGGAGCTTCCATCCAATGGCACTGAAGGAGACGAATAAGAAAATGAAGTGCAGAAAGTAGGACGTGGAAAGAAAAGCACGCCTGGAATAAACACAGAGAAACTAGTGCCAAGTGCTTTAAATCAACTTATACTGAATCATATTTGAGACAGCCAGAAAAGAAGAAACATGACAAAAAATACAGCGGGATGCTATATTTAAAGCTTTACAGTGTGGAAAAAAAAGAACACTAAGACAACTAACTAAATGCATAGACGTGCATGTGGTGTCCAAGGTCAACACTGACAGAAAATAAATGGTTTGATTAGGTATCTGCCTATGGTGGTTCCAAATTTGGGCTGCATTTCACTTTTGTTGTGCAGTCAACTGTAAAATAGGATTTCTCTTGGCAGGGGGCCTTCACTTCTTAAAAGGGGCAGACATATGATGCCAGGCATAGCAATGCAACACAATGGTTTAAAGAACTAGCAAACAAACAAATCCAGACAGCCCTCTGAAGGCATGTGAGCTTCCGATGTCTTCAACAGGCTTCAAAGAATCAAGATTCATGGAGAAAGGGGGGCGAGAGCACATTTATTTGTGGTAACATGAAGTAAACTTGACTAAAAGTCAGTGTTGTTTTGATATATTGATATATAGATATATAGGCTGATATATTAATGGATATGAATATATACAATATACAAACACAAAAAGGTTGCTAAAGGAGAAACTAAAAGCCAAACAAGAAATTCCTCCAAGGTGTTCACAAAAATATTTTGTTTGCAAAGTAGCATAATTGATAATACAGTAGCCAGGCTTACTTTCATTAGATGTTTTATTTTAATTCTGGCTTGCAATTATTTATTTCAAACAAATAAATAAATAATGGATGGGTATAACTATTATTCTGCTTTTATATATCTTCTCACAGGCACTTTCCCCACTGCATTCAAGCAGGCTCGGGTAACTCCACTGCTCAAAAAACCTACATTAAACACTTCACTTACAGATAGCTACAGACCTCTCTCTCTCCTTCCTTTCATAGCAAAAACACTTAAACAGGTTGTTTTTAACCAGGTATCATTATTTCTTACACAGAACAACCAACTGTATCCTAACCAGTCAGGCTTCAGGAGTGACCATTCAACTGAGACTGCGCTACTGTAAGTCACTGAAGCCCTGCGGATTGCAAAAGCTGATTCCTAATCATCAGTACTTATTTTGCTGGATCTTTCTGCTGCTTTTGACACTGTTAATCATCAGATCCTCCTGTCTGCCCTTTCTTCACTGGGCATCACAGGGATTCCTTTTCGCTGGTTTGAATCCTATCTCACTGGCAGGTCTTTTAGGGTGGCCTGGGGTGGGGAGGTATCCAAAGTAGGGATGTTCATTTCGGTTATTTCTCCTAACCGACAACCAACGCTCGTTAACCGATTGTTAACCGACAAGATCATTTTAAATTAGAAAAGAATTAAATTAAAAAGGATAAGTGTCTGTGACCAGTTTAAAATACTAACATTTGTTTCCCGGGGAATAATTTTACATGCGCAAAAAGCAGCAAACAAAAGAACATGAGGATTCACAAGGTCATCATGTCACATAACGCACCTGCAGTGCTTCTGTGAGCAGAGAAAATAATAAAAGCTAGGCGATATATATATATATTTTATATACAGTATATATATATATATAATGAATAAATAGGCTTATACGAGAAAAATATTGTACTCAAATTATAAATTAAGAAAATGTAAGAAAAACAAGTAGTATGCAGAGTTTCGGTTCATTTTGTGCTGCGCGAAAGGAAACAGAAAGCGGCATCCTATTTTTCTTTAGGCTTATTTTACAAAAACACAAAGATTTGTTTTTATTGTGAATGTACACAAATAAAAGGCAAACCTTTTACAATTCCGCTTATCTTTAGGACTAAAAGGAGTAGTTCCTTCCACTGCTAGAAGGAAAAAAATCAAGTGATTGCGCCGGCGCCGCATGCACACACACCTTGACAATGCAGCCTGTTCATTATCATAATAAAATACAGTCAGTCAAACATATGGAAAAAAAAAAAAACTATGTAGTAAAAACTATGTAGTAAAAATGTTTTTTTTTATTCTTTCTCAAATACTGGTTAATTGAAGGATTGGTGTGGAGTGAGGCGGAACTAACACTAGTTGTTTACAGTGTTTTTAACATTTGTAAACATGTCGCGTTGGAATTAGGTATATTCTTAAGTACATAATAAAAATGCGACTTATTGGCAACTTGTTTTTTCTCATCTTTATACGCTAGACATTTTTAAACCATTGCAGCAAACAGTTTTAATAGTTTATAATTACTGAAAAAATAAATAAAATTTTAAATGACTTTTTAAACTTTTAATGATTGTATAATTATTAGTCAAATTCTTACGCCGGTTTAATGGTTAAAATGAACATCCCTAATCCAAAGGACATCAACTGGTCACTAGGGTTCCTCAGGGATCAATTCTTGGACCCCTCCTCTTCTTCCATATACACTACATCACTGGGACCCATAATACAGGGTTTCTCCTACCATTGCTATGCTGATGAAACACAGCTCTATCTCTCATTTCAACCATATGATCCAACGGTAGCTACACGGATCTCAGGCTGCCTGGCAGACACCTCGGCATGGATGAAAGAATATCACTACAGCTCAACCTGGCAAAGACTGAGCTTCTTGTCTTCCCGGCCAGTCCAAATCTGCAGCATGACTTCACCGTCCAGTTAGGTTCATCAACAATTACCCTATCAAGTTCAGTCAGAAATCTTGTTGTAATCTTTGATGACCAGCTGACTTTCAAAGACCACATTGCAAAAACTGCTCGATCTTGCAGGGTTGCATTGCACAACATCAGAAAGATCAGGGCCTTTATAACGGAGCATGCTGCACAACTTCTTATCCAGGCCCTCTTATCTGGCTGTACTTCCATCAAGCACAATCAAACCTTTACAAATGATTCAGAATGCAGCGGCACGACTGGTCTTAAACGAGCCCAAAAGACCCACGTAAACTCTCTTGTCTCCCTGACTGGCTGCCGGGTAGGCTACATCAGTTCAAAACCCCTGATGCTGCATATACAGGTGCATCTCAATAAGTTAGAATGTCGTGGAAAAGTTCGTTTATTTCTGTAATTCAACTCAAATTGTTAAACTCGTGTGTTAAATAATTTCATTGCACACAGACTGAAGTAGTTAAGTCTTTGGTTTTTTAATTGTGATGATTTTGGCTCAAATTTAACAAAAACCCAACAATTCACTATCTCAACAAATTAGATAGTGGTGACATGCCAAGAAGCTAATCAACTCAAAACACATATGCAAAGGTTTCCTGAGCCTTCAAAATGGTCTCTCGGTTTTTTTCACTAGGCTACACAATCATGGGGACTGCTGATCTGACAGTTGTCCAGAAGACGATCATTGACACCCTCCACAAATAGGGTAAGTCACAGAAGGTCATTACTAAAAGAAGTGGCTGTTCACAGAGTGCTGTATCAAAGCATGTTAACAGAAAGTTGAGTGAAAGGAAAAAAGTGTGGAAGAAAAAGATGCACAAACAACCGAGAGAACTGCAGCCTTGAGGATTGTCAAGCAAAATCGATTTAAGAAATTGAGTGAACTTCACAAGGAATGGACTGGGGCTGAGGTCGAGGCATCAAGACCCACCACACACAGACGTGTCAAGGAATTTGGCTACAATTGTCATATTCCTCTTGTTAAGCCACTCCTGAACACAGACAACGTCAGAGGCGTCTTAACCTGGGCTAAGGAGAAGAAGAACTGAACTGTAGCCCAGTGGTCCAAAGTCCTCTTTTCAGAGCAAGTTTTGTATTTAATTTGGAAACCAAGTTCCTAGAGTCTGGAGGAAGGGTGGAGGATCTCATAGCCCAAGTTGCTTGAAGTCCGTTAAGTTTCCACAGTCTGTGATGATTTGGGGTGCAATGTATCTGCTGGTGTTGGTCCATTGTGTTTTTTTGAAAACCAACGTCACTGCACACGTTTACCAATAAATTTTGTAGCACTTCATGCTTCCTTCTTCTGACAAGCTTTATGGAGATGCTGATATCATTTTCCAGCAGGACTTGGCACCTACCCACACTGCCAAAAGCACCAAAAGCTGGTTTAATGACCATGGTGTTACTGTGCTTGATTGGCCAGCTATCAAAAAAACTCACCAGATCTGAACCCCATAGAGAATCTATGGGGTATGGTCAAGAGGAAAATGAGAAACAAGAGACCAAAATATGCAGACGAGCTGAAGGCCACTGTCAAAGAAACCCGGGCATCCATACCACCTCAACAGTGCCACAAACTGATCACCTCCATGCCACGAATTGAGGCAGTAATTAAAGCAAAAGGAGCCCTACCAAGTATTGAGTACAAGTACAGTAAATTAACATACTTTCCAGAAAAAAAACAATTTTTTATTAGTCTTAATATTCTAATTTGCTGAGATAGTGAAATGGTGGGTTTTTGTTAAATATGAGCCAAAAAATCATCACAATTAAAAGAACCAAAGACTTAAAACTAATTCAGTCTGTGTGCATTGAATTTATTTAATACACGAGTTGCACAACTTGAGTTGAATTACTGAAATAAATTAAAACTTTTTTCCACGACATTCTAATTTATTTAAATGCACCTGTAGACAGCCTCAGGTCAGCACCGCCTACTTCCAACTCACTCTTCGAATTCATCCCCTCCAGAAGTCTGAGATCCGGTAGTGAGTGATGCCTCGTGGTACCATCACAGAGAGGCAAAAAATCACTTTCCAGAACATTTTCATTCACAGTTCCTGGTTGGTGGAATGATCTTCCCACCCCTATACTGAATGCTGAATCCCTGACAATTTTCAGGCGACAGCTGAAAACTCATCTCTTTTGTCACTATCTGACTTCATCCTAAAAAAAAAAAAGGATTTTCTCTTTTCTTTCATCTTTCTCTGTCTAACTTGTACTTATTTGAACCATGCTTGAAACTTGGTATGACAAGCACTTCCTGTATCTGTTTGCCTATTTAAGAAGAATCGCTTTATGTATCCAATTGTAAGTCGCTTTGGATAAAAAAAAGCGTCTGCTAAATGTAAATGTAAATGTAAAATGTAAATATTTTCACAGCCTTGGACACAACTAAATAATGCAAAAGTTTAATGTTGAAAATGGTTTCTGCTCTCTGCAGATAGTAACATGGTAATGGTTATAATGTTTTAAACGGGTCATATGATGCGATTTCAAGTTTTCCTTTCTCTTTGGAGTGTTACAAGCTGATTGTGCATAGATAAGATCCCTGAAGTTGCAAAGACTAGTCTCAAAACCAAAGAGATACAGTATTCTTTATCAAAGTTAAGACTCTAAACTGCCACGCCCCCCTAAAACGGCTCAATCTAACACGCCCCCACATATCTACCTCACAATGGGGAAATATTGCATAATGCCGCCTAAATGTGCATGCAAAGAAAGAAGGCGTGGTTTTAGTAACCTCAGTTAGTGTTGAAGCAGTCATGTCAGGGAGACGCTGTTTGTTTCAGTGCGAAAGCAAAAGCACTTATTTGGCCTTCCAGAAGTAGATGCAACTAGGAATCATTGGTTAAGATTTATTTACAACAGAACAGCAATGCATTTTATGGACGACCGTTTTGTGAACCTAGGAGAGGAGGTAATGCGGAGTTTTGCGCATTGTGTGTGTGTGTGTGTGTACGCGCGTGTGTGTGTGTGTGTGACAGAGAGAGAAGAGGAGAGAGGGACAGGGTTCACTCACAGTGGTGTGTAAGCGTTCTTAACAGTGGCTTGGTACGCAAAACACATCCCGCTCATAACTGTGTCTGGACACGACTTGTTCCCCTTTCGGGCTTGGACACTGATGGTAAAAAATCATGACATATTACTGTCTTACATTATTTTGAAAGAGGAAGCCGCGATTAGGTTAAAGGGGCGTGACATTTCCGAGAGTGCTTGCCCTCCCCCCGCGTTCGGCCATCCGCACTGGGTCAGCTGGCCAATCAGAGCAGACTTTGCTTGTCGGAAGGAGGGACTTTGTAGAAAACTAAGCGTTTGAGAGAGGCGGGGCATAGAGGACCTACAATAATGTACAGTATTTGAAAAACAATGTGTTTTTTGTACACAAATACACAAAATAATGATCTTTAAAAAAGCATCATAGGACCCCTTTAATGTTTGGTCTAGTGTAACAGATCTGCTACACTATTGAATTCCTGCTGCTGTTGGTTATTGCTGTTGTTGTAGATTATGTTGCTGCTGCTGCAAAGCAAGTACAGGAACTAGCTACTGCCAATACATACGCCGTTACAGTGATGTGAGTACTTAAGACATACTGTTGCTGCACAAGTAGCATATATAATAACCTATAGCAGATCTATACAGGTGGAGCTGGGGAGGGTAGAGGGTTTCAGAGGAGCTCTGAAAGCGCACTGCGAAATGATCTAGTAAATGCTAACCAGCCAATTAAATGTAAAGCAGTAAGCTCATTGGCTGCATATGCAACAACAGTTGTGCCAAGTAGTACAAGTAGTTAACAATGAATAACACAAGTTATAGTTTACGTTAACAACCCATCAGCCAGCGCCATCTAGAATTTCATGACAGAACTTGGCATTTATAAGTAGCCATGCAACGTCTGATTTTAATTTTTTCATTATTTTTGAAACACAATGTAAACATGATTGCTGTTTAATGGATTAAGGAGAAGTGCGTTTCTGCTGGAGAACACAGGTTCCCTATCGATACTTCAATCGTACTGCGTCTGCTTAAGACGCTATGGCAAAAAGTATTTTTTCTCCTGAACTGAAGACTTTTTTCATTCACGCAGTGTAACTGCACGGCCATTGGTTCGTGCAGTGTATTAAAAACGAACCAAAAGAATCTGGCGACAAAGCCTGCCAGAATGGGCGGGGCATCTGCCTATATAATCGGGCACTTCGCCATAGGCTACTCAGATTTCTTCTCCTTCAGTTGCTACTGTCACTCGTGCAGAGCTCCCCTGCACGCTGCTGACGTTCACAGCGAGTGTGTTTCATACTTGGGCGCTGCCCACGCTGAAGCTGCACTTATCGAGACGGAATGTCCTCATTGCGAGGATATGAGTCTCGCCTCTCTGCACTAGCGGATAGCTTTCTTTTTAGAAAGCAACTCTGCCCCTCGCGCCCCTTCCCGGCTGGAAGGTAAATGCCGCCCACCTGTCCAAGCCGTGTAGGCAGATCCATGGCCAGTCTTGTGGTGCTTGAGCGCCACCTATGGTTGACCCTCACGGAGATCAAGGATGCAGATAAGGTCCCCTTCCTTGACTCGCCGGTCTCCCCCTCTGGCCTGTTTGTTCCTGCGGTGGAAGGGTTCGCAGAGCGTTTCACCGCTGCGCAGAAGTCGTCCCAGGCAATGTGACACTTCTTGCCAAAGCGCTCCAGTTCTGCAGCTGTTGCCAGCTACCCCAAGACGGCGCAGACTCAGCAGCCCGCGAAGCCCGCATCATTGGCTGCACCGTCAGTCTCTAAGCCTGATAGCCCGGACACGCTCCTGCTCGGCTAAACGCTATCCATTCCCTAAGTGCCAGGGACCACGGCCAAGTAGTGCTGGATCGGATCAGGCTTCAACCTGATCCGCGTGACAGGAAGAGGAGGTGGCAAAGTCTCGCCATCGCCGGACGACCCCCAAGCAGCCTCTGTTGTGCCTCCAAGCACCCCGTTCACTTCCGGGTGCCGACGGCAATGTGTTTGTGGTAAATACTGCTGTGAACCTTGTGCCCGTTCAGTTAAGCCCCCACATAACTGATTGCTGTTATAGCAAGAAAAATAAAAATTGCGTTCGCTAAGGGCAGCGCATGTACCATTGGCAGGTTGAACCAAGGAGCAGACATGCTATCCCGGAGCAACGTCACCTTAGAAGAGTGGCTCCACCCACATACGGTTCAAAGAATTTGAGAGATCTTCGGCAAGGCAGAAGTCGACCTCTTTGCCTCAGAAGGCAACTCTCACTGTCCAATTTACTTTTTCGAAGGACAGGGATGCGTTAGCCCACTACATGCCCAACCTCCTCCTTTACGCTTTTCCCCCGATCGCCCTGATCCCACAGGTAATCAGATGAATCAGTGAGCAGAAACACAAGGTTCTGTTGGTGGCCCCATTCTGGAGGAACCAACATTGGTTCGCAGAGCTGTCTCGGCTGCTCTCAGCAGCCCCGTGGCCCATTCCCCTGAGACGAGACCTCCTCTCTCAGGCGAACAGAACGATATGGCACCCCCAGCCTGAGCTGTGGGCTCTGCACCTCTGGCCTCTCAATGGGAGCCTGCGGACCTCCCAGAGAGCGTGCTAAATACAATACCTCAGGCTAGAGCACCCTCTACAAAGCAGCTCTATTGTCCTTCATGCAAGAACTGTTGGATAAGGGTCGTTCCCCCTCCACGTTCAAGGTCTATGTAGCAGCCATAGCAGCCTCACATGCTCTGAAGAGCCCTCCCTTCGAGCCACTACAGTCCGTTGACCTTCGTCCCCTGACGCTAAAGACCTCTGCTACTGGCGTTAGCATCGGTAAAGCGTATAGGAGATATGCAGGTGCTCTCGGTGAGCTTACATACTCCATTCGCGCCCAACGACTCCAAGGTCGTCCTGAAGCCAAGGCATGTTTATGTACCTAAAGTGCTCTCGACTCAAGAGTGTGCTTCAGAGCACAGGTAATAGCTCTTTCGGCACTTTCTCCTTCGGAGCAGGACCAAGAGCTTTAATTTACTCTGCCCCGTCAGGGCATTGAGAATAAACATTGAGCATTCCGCCCCGTTCAGGCAGTCGGAACAGCTTTTTGTATGCTTCGGTGGCTGCACCAGAGGGTCCCTGGTCACGAAGCAGAGACTTTCCAAATGGATAATCGATGCTATCAAGCTAGCGTACTCTTCTTTGGGCCTACAATGCCCCATGGGAGTAAGAGACCGCTCAACAAGAGGCATTGCCTCTTCCTGGGCTTGGTCTAACGGTGTGGGCCGGCTGGGCCTCGCCGTCCACATTTACCAGGTTTTATAATCTGGATGTCCTTGCCTTACAGGCTCGGGTCCTTTCTGCTTAAACGGACTTACTCTGGCCATATGGCAAAACCAGTGCATCAGACGATTACTCAGCGCTGGGCAGACCTCTGCGAGTTTGGCCCTATCGCCTCCTGCGGGGCTTCCCTGCAAAATACTTGGTCCCTCTGGGCCCCATTGGTGCTCAAGGCAAGTTCAAGTATTAGTCGTTCCTCTAGCATAGCACGGCATGATTATACTGGTTCCCCATACCGTCTTAAGCAGACGCAGTACGAGTGAAGTATCGATAGGGAACGTACTCGGTTACTAAAGTAACCTCGGTTCCCTGAGATACGGGAACGAGTACTGCGTTGCTGGCCGTGCTATGTAGCTGCATGACTCAGTCGTCGCTTCAGTCGTAACCTGAGAATCTTGAATCTTACAACCTGTCGCTTTTAGTTTTTTAATTGATATTGCTAATACTGTAGGTAGCATATGATTTTATTCCTCAAAACAATTACTGTAGCATAAACCCAGCCCCACAGTCAATTTTCTTTATTAACTTTATCGTGCATTACCCTGTCAAGAATTTTTTTTCAGACTTTATGTATTCTGTTAAGAGTAAACTAGAGTTAACTAATTTAATCTTTTATCTAGATGCATTTTTAAGCTTTTTTTTGCCCCTGTGAACAAGATAATTTTTTCTGAGAGGAGTTAGACTGTAAATTTTAAACATGTATCTTCTAATAAGTTAAAACCAAAATGTGCTTTCAGTGCTCTACATACCATACCATTGAAAAGTTTGGGGCTGATAATATATTTGTAAAATATTTTGAACAGTCTTTTATGCTCACAAAGGCAGCATTTATAATATCAAAAACACAGTAAAAACATTTATATTGTGAAAGATTATTAAAATTAAAAGTAACTGTTTCTGTTTAAGTATATTTTAAAATATAAAATATTACTTTGATGGCAAAGCTAAAATTATCTGATTTGCTTAAGAAACATTTATTTTTCTTGTCTATGATATAAAGTTGTGCTGCTTTTTTCTGAACTAATTTTTTATTATTTTTTACTTTATTTTATTAATATTTTTTAATCTTTGATGAATACAAAGTTGAAAAAAAATAGCATTGTATTTGAAATAGAATCTTTTAGAAATGGCTGTTCCTGACAATTTGGTTCAAGTTATACATCTTTGTTGAATAAATGTATTAATTTCTTTAAAAAATAATTATTAATTAATTTCTTAAAGAAAAACACCTTATTGACCCTAAACTTTTGATCAGTGTATAGTTTTGACTTTTGACAAAATAGTGGTTAGTGCTTTATTTAAACCTCTATTTTTGGTTTCACAGCAAGTATAGGCATAGAAGTTTTTGTTGTTGCTGTCGGAAATTCTTTCTCAAAATATTTAGGGTCGATGTGGACTATAAACTGATAAGATTAATTGAGATGTGAGAAGAAGCTGTGTGTAATTTTATGTTACTGGCAAACCCTGTGCACGAGTAATTTTAATTGTGCAACTGAAATATAGTTATCTTTTAATGTTTTGCTATGTAACAGCGTATGTAATTGCTTATTATTAGTTGTCAGCATTATTACTGTCCACATTTAAGTTAGGACTTGAACAAGCCACTAATACGTTTTTTTCTTGGTGTGCTATTTTTTGTGGCCTTATTGAATGGAAGTGTGAGATGTCATCAACCACCCAACAACCAATCAGAACACCCTTGCAACCACATAGCAACATATTAAAAACACACAGAAAACCTTAGCAACAGCTTAGCAACAGCCTGAGTTAGTGGCAGAAAACTTGTTAAGAAAACAAACACTATTTACCATTTACTGGGTTTGATATTCTTTAAATACAATTTCATGAATTGCGGATTTGAAAACGGGATGTACTTTAAACAACTGTATGGAGACAAGGTTGTCCAATAACCACATACATGTCCTTGTGATATTTGTATTTCTTCTCGGTTTCATGATACTAGCTTCATAAGGAGAAACTTGATACCCAGTGGGTTCTTGTTTAATCGTTGTTTATTTTTCTTTGCTGTGTCCTCCAAATCCTTAAACAATGGGGAACAGCAGTGGGTAAGCTTGGGATAGTATGGGATTTGTTTCTATGGTAAGCTCCGGAGGGCACCAGAGGTCTAGTGGGGTGAGCAACAGTTGCATGAACACATACTGATCATGTTTAGCAAAACTGTCAGAGCATCTACGCGATTACAAAAAGGCTTCATCACAAGTACATGTCACAGCAGCTCCCATTGGTTTTTACACTCCATTGACAAATCTTGTGAACGCCTCAAACCTTGGGACAACAGTTTCCAGTGACAAGGATGTTCTTAGCTGCCTTACTACCACCAAAACACCAGAAGTAGTAACACTCAAAATGAACCCACGCAGAGAATTGCACTGACACTCAAGTGGATGCCAGCCCCTGGGGTCTCATTGTTTATACGTAGGTATCAGTATATAATGTTTACAAGCACAAATGTTTTTATTGATGCTGAAATGTACCATTTAGACATATTTCAGTGTTTAAAACATAAAAAAGTTGCTACTATTTTTTATAATTTTTAAAAAAATATTTCAGATTTTTATATAGTAAGTATTTGTATCAATGCATTTGTAACATTTTTATTGAAAGCGATTAAATTTTAGACCCCCTTAACCGACCCCCAAACCAAAAACCTACCATGTTAAAGCGAATTATAAAAAGATTATAACCGTAATGACTGAATATGCAAGGAGATGACCATTTTATTATAATATAGCATTAAAAGGATTTTTTTAGTCGCCAATCCCTTACTCATACTCTAAATATAACAATAATATGTCTGTACAGTATAAAGAAAAAACTGAGAGACCAGATAAAATGCAATCACAATATTTATTTAGTGCAAAATTGTCAAGAGCGTACCAAAAGTAATCATACCGTAGGTTTGTGGGAGGAGAAAGGAGCAGAATTAATTGTTATTGTTGCAATATTATCCAGGATTATTAGCCCGATTCTACTCCGTGACGGCGCGCATTTCTCAATTCAAACACCGCATCCCCAGAAACAACGGCATCGTGTCGCAATCTGTGCACGAAGCAGGCGAGGGCTTTGAGCTTTGAGTACCATGCAACAACCGTTCAAATAGTTCTTGAAGTGGCAATTTGAATTTGGAAAGAATATGGCGGGGTTTGAATGTTACGGTATCTCAATATGGAGATGAAGATCGCCGAATAAAGGCTCGAGTGTGGGACTGTTCCTCGCAGTGGAATGGATTCTGAAGATTTTGATTACAGCGCACAAATAAAATTGATTCCTTTGTAATTATGTTGCATTTGGTTGTATTTTATAGTTCTATTGTCAGTCACAGCATGTCGGAGAAAACGTAATTTGTGCGCAGGGCAAACAAAGCAAATATTACATGATAAGTAATGGTTAAACGATTGCAGAAATTTTATTTATTTTACGGGTTTGTAGTGTAGTCTTGTTTAACATTATGTATTCTTCAAAATAAGTTGGCAGCATAAATCACACAGAACAGAATGAAATGTTATAATTTCATATTAAGTAAATGAGTAAACAATGTAATAATGCAATTGAAAACATAATGCCATTAATATGACAACTAAATACAATATAATACAATTAATGCTGCAATTTCAATATTCATAAGGATTATTTTTTTAAAACTGTAAAGTTGTTCATAAGTAAATAATTTACATTTTAGCTATCGTCAATATCTCAGTATTATACATTTAAATGCTGAAAATACATCAGTATTGTACTTTTATATGCTGTAAATAAGTCAGTATTGTACGTTTTAGTATCTGTAAAAACAGAAGTAAATGTATGTTTTGTAGAACCAAATTTTATGTGAAATACATACAAATTATCATGAGATCCCGTTGTGATTCCAGTAGTTTTACATTAGCGTCACAGTTGATTCCAGTAATTTTACATTGCTAAGCTAATTTGATAATCTAATAAGACGAAAAAATACACACAAATATGGAATTAAACAATTAGATGCAACTAGATTTATTTCAATGTTGAAATAAAATCTAGGCCTAACTAAATTTATATTTCACTCAAATCTTTCTGCCACCATGTATTATTTATTTATTTAACTGAACATTTACTGAAGATTCCCTTTTCCACCAAGAATACATTCTGGATACAGATGCTGACTAAGCATATTACATAGATTTACAGATGATAGTTGTTTGCATCTAAAAGTACTCAGCCCTTTAAATTAACTTTTTTGTAATGTTATTTGTATCATTATTCTTTGAAATGCTACAACAGAGAGATTTATTAGATCTGATATCTAAATGTTTAATGCAAAACAAGCCATAAACAAATGTTGTGCACAAATGCATTCATATGATATTTTTGTTTTAAAATTATAAGATTTAGACATTTAAATCCAACCATTACCATATAAAAACAGGTGTTAAATATACAGTAAAACGGTGTGGGGAAAAAGGCCTCCTGTAGCGAATCTATGTGTTTTTGTAAGAAAAATACCCACGTGTGCTTCTCAAACGGAAGGCTGCATCCTACCGAGGCTGTGTCCTTCCTAACTCAGTCCTTCAGAGGCTTGTAGACTAGAGTCCTCCTCGGCATTAAACGCTAGAATGAGACAGTCTAGTAAGTGCACGTGGCTACGTCGCATATGTTCCCACTCTCACCGCCACGGCACGAAAATACGAATAAAACTTAGTTTTGGAAAAATACTATTTGGCATTATATTATTTGGCTTTCTATTAATGCAATACAATGAATCACAGCCGTCTAGTCTCCCGGTGGCTTACATTATCGTCAGTTTAGCGTTTAATGAGTAATTTACACCAAAACAAAAAATAACAAATGTCCAAAACCATTATTTTTGTCTTACATTGCATAATAAATTCAGACAAGCTCAGTACTGAATCGTTTTTCGTCAGCTTATTTAAATTAAATGGAATAGGTACAAAGGAATGTGGGTGATTGAAGGACGCAAAGGATACATCCCATGCATCCTTCAAATTCAGCTGAATGAAGGACGCGAAACGAAGGCTGCCTTCCAAGGATCCATGTGATTGAGATGGCCTTCAGTGACGTTTGATGAGATATGCAGCCTTCAGAGGATGCAGTCTTCCGTTTGAGAAACACCCCATATTTCAAATGTAATAAACCCTTTTTTCTCACTTCCGCTGACTGTCGTACGCAGAAGCTGTTCCAGGTGGATGACGTAGGATGTATGCGTCGCGTGCGCGCCTCTGAGATATGCTAGTCTCGCAAGTTTGTCTAAAGGAGCAAAGGAAGCAAAGTTTCCTTACTTTAGCGAAAGAAAACCAGTCTCCTCTCGACTTATATCGAAATCCTCCGACATTTTTCTTTACAAATCTTTGTTTTGTACTTCTAATTCATGACCAGCATTTCACTTTGTTCTCTCTCCGCGTTCGTCACTAATCACACAACGCTGACATCATACGTCATCCGCCAGAACGGCTTCAGTGTATGACAGTCAGCAGAAGTGTTTATTACATTTGAAATATGGATATTTTTTCTTACAAAAATGCATGGATTCGCTACAGGAGCCCTTTATTTACCCACTGGAGCCGTGTGAGGGACTTTTTATTATGGATGCGCACACTTTATTTCACGTTTTCTAGTCTGTTGACAAAAAGCACTCGCTTACCCCCATTGTAAGGCTTGGAGGAGCCAGGACAATTTTTTATATAACTCCGATTGGATTCGTCTAAAAGAAGAAAGTCATATACACCTAGGATGCTTTGAGGGTAAGTAAAACACAGCCTAATTTTCATTTTTGGGTGAACTAACCCTTTAACATCTTGTGAAGTGAAAAGCTGGAGAAAGAAATATGGATAAAGGACTTGAATTTTAGCCAGAAGCGATGGTTCGAATTTATATATATATATAATAAAAAAGTCTTGATGGATTTGTTTATTAGAAACACACAGGATTTGTTTATTTGGTTTATCCTAGATAGAAGTGACATTTTGTAAAAGAAAAGCACCCGTGACATTCATTGTTTTGAAGAACAGCCAGTGCTTTTGCAGATGGAACAGTTTTTGTAACAAATAAACAGTATCTGACAGTTAGAACTGCATGTAGCAAGTACAATTACTTTCTATTACTGTCTACACTGTCTATACCTGAGCAGTAAACACTCTACCAGATGGAGATTTGAGTCTAAATTTTCTATGAACTGTCAATAAAATCCAACAACTGCCTCAAGATTGCTAGTGGCAAGAAATATTTAAGTCAGAGACAATCGATTTATGACATTGTAAGAAATGACTGCTTAATAATCCATTTGCACCATTTGAGAGGATCACATCCAGAGCAGTGGTCATCAATTTGGAACAGGTGTGGGAAACTGAGACCCATCTCAGACAATGGGGTGTCTGAATTTTGTTAACATACAAACCATAGCTCTTATAACAGCAGCAACTTAATTTAACAATAGGGGTGATAAACTGTAACAGGATAAAGTTTACGATGTACGGGGTACATTTAGACTCCATTGAACTACGAGGTGGTTTTGTCTTTTTTAGTAGAATATGACAAGCACATCCACAACACAGGCTCATGCATAAGGAATGTCTTCAACAAATTATTATTTTGATAATCAATTAATTTGTCAATCATTATTTGATTTATCAGATAATCTGATGGTATATATAGTGGTACATACCAATTTTTTTTTTATCCAAACAGTGCCAACTGTAGAATATACCAATGTAGGTTATGCTATACATTATCTGCAAAAAGGGTTAAAATATTAACATTACATTCTAGCAACAGTCAATGCACAACAGTCTCTTTACATTTTGCTCTCATAAAAATAAAACTCCTTATGAAGCATTTTAACATACATTTAACATCCTTAACGTCCACCAGCGTTCCTTATCTGTCCATATTGTGAGTGTTACAGTGAGCGATTTGCAAAAACAGTAGGAAAATGAACTGCATTACACTGCAGTGCCCTAGGACAGATGTCACCCACAGAACCAGTTTCAGCCAAAAACACAAATTCATGCATATGTGCTGAATCCAAATACTGCATTTAATCAGCCACGTTAGTCTGTATGAGCAAAATATTAATCCACTTGAGAACATAGACATCTATGTACTAAATCAATCCTGCAATTAACTTGAGAATGTATTACGCATTATTCAACAAATATTTCTAGACTATTTTAAGTCAAAGTGAGCTGGATATATTATTATTTACAGTGCAAGACTTTGGCAGATTTAATAATAATGGATATAATGGATTGTTGAGTCTAAATGTTTTGTATGTGAGTCATTGTGCGTTAAATTCATGTCAGTAAAGTAATTTTGACAAATAACACTCGTGTTTCTCTCTCATGATTCAGTGCTTGTAGATGTGAGCGTCATGCACCATTTTTTTGGGTGCACCATTTTTTTCTGTAACATACAGTATGTAACAATCTTGGCTCACTTGCTGTCCTTATTGAGATAAGATGTGACTAAAGGGAAAAAAAAAACTTTTTAATGATTAAGTAGTTCTCTATATTAGTGTAATATGGGATAATTCTATCAGCATGGCGCCGCAAATGGCAGCAAGGACGCTGAGCTCCGCAATTCTTCTATTGTTTTTGTTTGTTTGTTCTGTGTTTTGTCATTCTTCTTCTATAAGTTTTACCAGAGACGAACTCCTTAACATTAAGCAGCACATCCCGGACAACATTTTTCCGGTTTTTGATTATTCGGACGTTTTGTTGGACATTCTAGTCGGAGGTACAGCGGTGTTGTTCAAACGCGCGTGCAGACGCAGAAGAGGGAAACGCGCCGGCGCCCTGGTGAAGCTCCGTGCGCGGCATTCGGATTGCGCTCCCAAGCATTCATCTCGCGAATGTCCGTTCCCTTCCTAACAAAACGGATGAACTTCTTCTCCTCACCCGCACCAACAAGGACTTTTCAAACTCTGCTGCACTGTGCTTCAGTGAAACCTGGCTGAGTGAAGCCATTCCGGACAACGCGCTTCATCTGCCGGGCTACCAGCTGTTCAGAGCGGATCGCATCACGGAGTTAACGGGGAAAACCAGAGGTGGTGGATTGTGTTTCTACATCAACGAAAGTTGGTGTTCAGATGTAACAACGCTGAAAAAGGTATGCTGTCCTAATTTAGAGGCACTCATCATAAACTGTAAACCATTCTACTCGCCGCGGGAGTTTTCCTCTTTCATTCTTGTGAATGTGTACGTGCCTCCGGACGCGTGCGTGAGCGCCGCGATGCAACAGCTGGCCGAACAAATAACGGAAATGGAGCAAAGGTACCCAGACTCTATTTTAATCATTCTCTGAGATTTTAACAAATCAAATCTCTCCTGTGAACTGCCAAAATACAAGCAGCACGTTACGTGTCCCACCAGAGACAGCACTATTCTGTTACACAGCAATAAAGGATGCATATCACTCTGTCCCACGAGCAGCTTTGGGGCTCTCTGATCACTGTTTAGTTAATCTAATACCGACCTACAGGCAGAAACTGAAATCAGCTAAACCTGTATTAAGGACTGTAAAAGATGGACTACTGAAGCAGAGCAGGATTTACAAGCTTGTTTGACCTCACTGATTGGAGCGTCTTTGAATCTGCTGCCACCGATCTGGACGAGCTCACAGAGACTGTAACATCCTATATTAGTTTCTGTGAAGATATATGCATTCCTATCAGGACATTCTTATTTAATAATGATAAACCGTGGTTTACTTGGAAACTCAGACAGAAATTCATGCCAAAGAGGATGCTTACAGAATTGGGGATAAAATCTTGTATAACCAGGCCAGGAACAGACTAACAAAGGAGATCAGAGTGGCTAAAAAAAACTACTCAGAAAAGCTGAGAAAAGAGCTTTCAGCAAATGATCCAGCGTCAGTATGGACTGGTCTGAGGAACATCACCATGTACAAGACACCACCCCCACAGTCTGCGGAGAATCAACAACTGGCTGACGATCTGAATGTGTTTTACTGCAGATTTGAAAATGATCGTCTACCACCCCCCATCCGCTCTTATCTGCACTTCACACCTTCACCTACCCCCCCTGCAACCCCCCTCCCTCCCTCCCCCACCATTCAACCTGTGTTTAAGGTCTGTGTAGAGGATGTGAACCGGGTCTTCAGGAAGCAGAAATCTAGAAAAGCTTCTGGCCCCGATGGTGTTTCACCTGCCTTGTTTACAAGTCTGCGCTGACCAACTGGCCCCCCTCTTCACACAGATCTTCAACAGATCATTGGAGCTGTGTGAAGTTCCCTGCTGCTTTAAACGTTCCACCATCATTCCGGTCCCCAAAAAGCCCAAAATCACTGGACTTAACGACTACAGACCTGTCGCTCTCACATCTGTGGTCATGAAGTCACTTGAGAGACTGGTCCTGGCCTACCTGAAGGACATCACTAGACCCTTGCTGGATCCTCTTCAGTTTGCCTACAGAGCAAACAGGTCTGTGGATGATGCAGTCAACATGGGACTGCATTACATCCTGCAACACCTCGACAGACCTGGGAATTACGCAAGGATCCTATTTGTGGACTTCAGTTCGGCCTTCAATACCATCATGCCTGACCTTCTCTCAGACAAACTCACCCAGCTCTCCGTGCCCACCTCCATCTGTCAGTGGATCACCAGCTTCCTGACAGACAGGCAGCAGCTAGTGAGGCTGGGCAAACTCACATCCAGGACTATCACCATCAGCACTGGCGCCCCCCAGGGGGGGGTACTCTCCCCACTGCTCTTCTCTCTCTACACGAATGACTGCACCTCTAAAGACCCCTCTGTCAAGCTCCTGAAGTTCGCAGACGACACTACAGTCATCGGCCTCATCAAGGATGGAGACGAGTCTGCTTACAGACAGGAGGTTAAAGAGCTGGCTGTCTGGTGCAGTCTTAACAACCTGGAGCTTAACACGCTCAAAACTGTGGAGATGATCGTGGACTTCAGGAGGAACCCCCTGCTCTCCCCCCACTCACCATCATGGACAGCACTGTGACTGCAGTGGAGTCATTCAGGTTCCTGGGCACCACAATCTCTCAGGACCTGAAGTGGGACACTCACATAGACTCCATTGCAAAAAAGGCCCAGCAAAGGTTGTACTTCCTTCGCCAGCTGAGGAAATTCAACCTGCCACAGGAGCTGCTTAAACAGTTCTACTCTGCTATCATTGAGTCTGTCCTGTGTTCATCCATAACTGTCTGGTTTGGTTCAGCAACCAAATCAGACATCAAGAGACTACAACGGACAGTCAGGAATGCTGAGAGGATTATTGGTGTCCCTCTGCCCAGCCTCCAAGATCTTTACATCTCCAGAGTGAGGAAAAGGGCTAAAAAAATCACCTTGGACCCCTCACACGCAGCCCACTCTCTATTCGAACTGTTGCCTTCTGGCCGGCGCTAAAGAGCATTGACCACCAGAACAGCCAGGCACAATAATTTTTTTTTCCCACAGGCTATACTCAGTCTTAACAATTAAGCTTTCATAATTATACAACTAACATAGTATATTTATATTAAACTGCACACTTTGTAAATAACATATCTATCTGCACACTAATAAACATATCTGTACATTTATCTAAACAATTACATTTTTTCCTATACTTCTATTTCTGTATATAGTACATATCATTTTTTATTTTTTTTTTTTTTGTTTTTTTTTATTATATTAGTTTTATATTACATCCCTACTGTGTTATTCCTATGTATGTCTACACTATCATGTATGTCTGCACTATGTTTGTACTTTCTTCTACACTGGAAGCTCCTGTCGTCAAGTCAAATTCCTTGTGTGTGTAAACATACTTGGTAATAAAGCTCTTCTGATTCTGATTCTGATTCTGATAGTCTACAGGTTATGTATATCAAGAAAAACCCAAGCATTAGCGGTGACGAAACAAACCACTGCAGTGGTTCTTTCTTACAGTACATTTGCTCTTCTAGTATTACACATTTGCAGAGGATCACCTTATATTAAAATGGTGACTCTGATCTAAGTGATAACTAAAAGCATCATGAAGTAGATAAATCAGCAAATGTTAGCCTCTCTTGGTGTTATAGGAAATAGTAGAATAAGTAGTAATTAAGCTGTCATTAGTTCTAGAGAGACATATGCTTGTCTGAAGCTCAGGGCTTCACTGTGTTAGAGCCCATCTTCTCTGGCACAGGCAAGATATGATCATTAGCTAGGCTGTCACTTGAGAATTCCATTAGCGTTACTTTAACATACTCACCTTTCCCATCTCCCCGGCAGGGGGTTCTCACCTTCCTCAAAGCTGACACTATACTACTAATTTATCAAGTCACAAATAACTTGGAATTCCAGAAAGGACAAGATAGGTCAAAAATGGTCAACAATAAATAGGGAGTTCATCAACAAATAACACATTCTTTAAAACAATGTTAATTTTATGAAATTACACATGAAATGTTTGCTGACAAAGGTTTGTTTTCATTGTAAATGAGATAAAAAAAAGGTGTCATGATGATAATTAAACACTATTAATGGAAATTATGTTAACCAATTATACTGCAAGATGATGATAATGCACCAAAAATGTTTTTAGAAGAATGCATGTTCTGCAGCTGTGCAGTAAAGTTACTCAGTGCAAGTTGAATGTTCTTTCTCTTTTACTTTTTTAACAAGGCTGCTTTTTTCACCCTAAATAGAGCAGATTTATCCCAACCGCCCATAGCAGTGACCCTTGTCCCAGCATAATAGCATTTTTTTTTTTTTTTTTTTTTTTAACCCTGCTGTGGCTCTGGATGCGACCTCGGAGATAATGGCTCCCTTCTTTGAGACAGAGAGATAACCATGCAGTGGGATGCAGGTGGGGAGGTGGGAACTCAAAAGCCTGGTTCTTTCAGAAGGCCCACGATGCACTCAATCACGGCAGGCCACTAATGCCTAAATGGGACGTTCAGGGCTAAGAGGCTGATAATAAGAAAGAGGACACACTTGGGGTCTCGGAGCCCTTGATAGTGCCTAGGGCCAGCCCCTCGGCTATTGTAGAGGCAAATCTCCCATCATTATGGGCTTTGCAATCCGCTGAGCCATATTTCATTCATTTCCAGCCATTCAGTTTCTCCAATGAAGGCGTTTGCGAAGGCCACAGCTCGGGTCAGTTTCTTGTGGGGGTGAGAGGGGGAGATATCACAATGACAAATGGAGTCAATATGATGTTGGTATTTGCATGCTGACTTAAACGCTTTTGGCACATGCATATCAATGGGTATGTTTACGTGAACACTTTTTGCTTCCATTGGAATGAATTCATTCTGAATGACGAATCCGAACGTAGTGTTTACATGAACGTTAAATAAAGTGATCGGATTGATATGCGCGTTTATATGTCACAAGCTTCTGATCAGATTTAATCTTTTGACATGCGCACACTGCATGAATATACAGTTTCCCACTGTTGTCGAATATTGTTTTAAAAAGCACACGTGATATTTATCTACTTTGGGTCCTAATTAGGCGACAACCAGCTCATGAACTGTTGTGCAGTGCTGCTTACTTTATACAGCAGTAAAAGTGCCCCTTCCTGCACCCAAAACCAGTCATCTGTTGATGAGAGTCTTAAACAAGGACTAGTGGGACGTTGTCCAACTCCACTTCACAGACGCAGAGTGAAAGGGGAGTTTTATAATGACGGGACACTCATTTATGACACTTTATTCACCAGGAAGAACGGCTCGTTCCGCGTGTCATATGTCATTACGCTATTTCTACGTCACTGCGCATGCGCAGTACTTTCCAGTTTCGGTTTTCAATCCAATCAAGTGTTAACATGTCCTCTCGCTCGGATTACAAAAGGAATAAACCACCCCTTACAATCCAATCAAAATTTTAGTCGGATCTGGCCAATTCAATCCCATTGACGTGGTTACATGTGACTTTTTTATTCTGATTGGGCTTCTAGTCTTATTACGATCGGATTAGTAGGGTCAATGTAAATGCAGCTAATGTTTTTTGTATACTTGTTGGCAAGGTTTTCAAACTTTGAAACCTCTTGACTGGGTCAACGTTGTGTAGAACAGAGCAACGGGAATGAACAGTACTTGGACTTGGGAAGAGAAGGGTCTTTGGCATCCAGGAGTTGATTATTTAATGGAAATTTCAAGCAGATAGGCACTCAAGCAGGATGAGGAGGCATGGACCATCAATGCCTATAACAGTGACTCTCAAAGAATCTCAAAGCTCTCATTTATGAGCCAATTGACAAACATTAGTCAATTTTACAAAAAGCACAAAAAATGGAAGCAACAGTGAGGTATTTTTTTCTCCTTAAAGCTCTTTTTTTTAGCTTCACAACTGATTGTGGTAAAAAACTGTGACTTTACCATGTTAGGAAAATGAACATTACAGGAACATTCCTTCTGAAGCCACCAGTTTAAGTGCCTTGCTCAAGGGCATGATGGTATGAAGTCAAGGATCATTTCTTGTGATGTTCAACCTGATAATATTTTATACTCCTTGTCCATGTCCTTAAAGACCTGCTGGCCTCGAACCTCTGACCACTAATGTCAAAGGCCAGGGGGCCCACAGAAACAAATTCTTTTAGAGGTTAAAATAATGTCACAACTTATACGACTCCCAAAACAAAGGCAACTGTGTTAATTTTCAGGCAGGTTATGGAGTACCATAGTTAGCAGATCCCGCAGCTAAGCAACAACTCTGACACTATTGCAGTGGAAAAAGGGTATCAGTTACTAGCTCATATCTTTACTCCTTGGGCTCAAACTAGGGCTCATCTGGAATTTTAACTGAGAATGTCTGGCACCCAAAGTGAGAAGCATTCCCTTACACCAGGAGTGTCCAATCCTGTTCCTGAAAGAACATTCTCCTGCAGAGTTTAGCTTCAAGGTCTTCGGGTTCACTTAAACTTCCATGTAAGTGTGTTGGATCTAAATTCTGCCAAACAGGTGCAGAGGTCGACACCTCTGCCTTAGACCAATGAGTCCCTACAAGCATCCTGATTCAAAACTTTTAGTACGAACTTCAAACTTCTCACTTTCATCACACATTTGTTTCTCACATCCCACCCAACATACTCACCTTCAGATTTCCATATATAAGAGGCAGGTAAATGAAGGAGTGATGTTTAAATGGCAGAGTTAAGCATCACTATGACCTTTTACAGCCTTGAGATTCACTTCTGCTGAGGTATCCCATCTAATGAGGGAATAAGTCTTCAGCCAGAGCAACAAAAGCAAATTAAATGTCAAAGGCTTATGCGAAAGTCTAGCAGCTGATTAGGTTGACTCTGCAGCGTTCTCTAAGCCCTGTGAAATTCTGTGTTTGGATTTGGGATTCCTGTCATTCTTAAGACCTGAGAAAGTGTTTATATAATGAGCACTGACTGAGCCAGAAGGCTAAATATTCTCCTGGTTTGTGTAAACCAGGCATTCTCTCTAACTCTCAACTAATGCATTGGCTAGGTTTGGCACACATTAATAGTTTATGCCTCAGGTGGAGGGAGAAAAGAGAATAATGCACAAAACTCTTACACTGTTTGTAAGGTAATATCCACTCTTCCGCATCCTTGAAGTGATGCACTCAAGAGCAAATTGAACAGAGCTTTTTGCGATGGCTTTAATCAAGACCGGCTCTCTGTTTCAAGAGAGAACGTCACCAGACCCAGAGTTTTTTTTTTTTTTTAAGTCTGAACCAGATGCATTATGGGAGGGGCCCATGTGGGTGTGGTTTATGTGGTTTTTCCATCAGGTTATTCCAGCTATGTGAGCTTTGGCTTGCAACACTAAAGTAAAAAATGTGACCGTAAGGTTGAAATGAGCTGAAATTAGATATTTGTAGCTTTGAGGAGGCTGGTTTGGGTTGTTAGCATTACAACACTGTGATGAAAAAAAGGTTGTCTTTAGTGTGTTGAGTTTGTTTTATTGACAGACATGCTTTAGTTCAGCCAAAAATAATTTTCTTACCCTAATGTCTAATTTCTTCTGCAGGACTCAGAAATCTGTTTTTGCAAATACTGTGAAAGGTCGTCTTTTGTGTTCTGCAGAAGAAAGGAATACATACTTATTCGTGTTTTTTTTTTTTTTGATCCACTCAAAAGAAGTGAATCATATGTTTAGTCATTTGTTTAGGAATCAGATTATACTCGTCTCTCTGTATGTTTTTGCTTCATTAAAAAAAAAAAACAGCTTATAAATCTCATGTATTCGAGAATCGGAAGACACTTGTTATACTGTATGTTTTTGATGAAAGTAAATATTACCCAAGTCGGTCAACATTTTTTGTAATTTGAATGGGACTACACTGGTCTCTGTTTTTTGCTTCACTAAAAAGAACAGGCTCATAAGAGTCTGTTGATGTACTGTAAGAGTGTAAATTTCAAGTATATTCAGTAATAAGATTTCTACTTTGTTTTCAAAATGAATTTAAGTTATCCAATGAGCTAAAATGCTCAGGTATTCTTAGTATTGTGTCAGTGTTTTCTAGGGCAGTTCCATAGAGACACCTGTTAGCTGACAGAGTAAATTGAATCAAAGGGAGAGAGAAAGACTTTGAGACATAGACAAGGAAAGAGGGTGAACTAAAGCTTTATAAATGTTATCAAAGCTCTCATCTCTTCCATGACTCTATTCCTGCTGAGGCCAGCTCTTTAGTTCCAGTATTATGGAGTACTCTGTTTCCCAGAATTCCCAGAGGAGAACAACCTGGGGCAAATCCACGCAAGCACTTTCAAGCACTACTGATCTGTAAAAAGAGAACAGTCCTCTTCCCTGTTCTGTCCATTTGCAGAGTCGGGGATGCCCTCTATTTGTAAATGGTGAGATGTCTCTGGCTTGCTACACATGCACTCAGATACAGAACCTGGTGGTGTACTTGCTGTCTGGAGGACAAGATATGTGTCCACTGAAATTCTGCTCACAGTCAACTGGATTTTAATTTGCAAGCAGCTGAGCTATTTCCAAGCTTTAGATCTTCAGTGCATTCTTAAAAATACAGGTCTTCAGTGGTTCTGTAAAAGAACCCACATTTCAAGTCAAAAAATGTGAATTTAACGTAAATTAAAAAAAAATAAAAGTTTAAGTTAAAATATTACACACCCTCCTGTCCTCCCAAA
This sequence comes from Sinocyclocheilus anophthalmus, assembly GCA_018155175.1. Classification (NCBI taxonomy): domain Eukaryota; kingdom Metazoa; phylum Chordata; class Actinopteri; order Cypriniformes; family Cyprinidae; genus Sinocyclocheilus; species Sinocyclocheilus anophthalmus. Next base: position 167,102 of record JADLZN010001435.1, read on the forward strand.
TCTGTATCCTTTCATCCAATTACTTCCATACTAGGGGTGAAATGGTTTTCTGTAAAAAAAAATCGAACCATACCATTCTCCACCCATGGTTCCGCATGCACTTGCAGCGTGGTTCAACTTAAATCTGACAATGCATCTAAAAATAACACGTAAAACAGACAGCGTTTTGCTAATGTATGTTTCTGTCAATGGATATTCTGGCTTCCCTTACGAAACAAAAATATATGGTAATATACTGCAAAATATAATGACATATATTGTGATATATAAGTAAATATAATGTCACATATTTTTCAATATATGAAAAGCGGCAGTTCCTTGTATATCATTCAATATATTGTAATATATTTACACAATATATTATTCTGTATAATTTCTAATATACCATTATGTTGTTTAATATATTGATCATTCATATATTAGGAAATATATTTTCTTTGCGTTAAGGATTCCCAATACATTAAAACAACAGCATTGGAGAAAAAAAGTGGATAAACCAGTCACTCTTTGTTCAATGTGAGTGCCGTATGCTCGAATATGACCAGTTATTTATGCCATCATCACCCGGGTGTTGATAGCGCATGTACGCAGGTTAGACCTAAACCGCACACGTTGCTATCTGTGTTTAAACTAAACTCATTTAAGCCTGGCCAGTTTAAACATTTAGATCCAGAAGACACGAATGAGAACTCACGTGGACAGTAAGAAGATCTGTTCGCTCATCCGAAGCGCGCAAACCCGCATCTCAGAATGCGCACAAATATTGAGCTCTCTTTCAAGTCTTGTTTGAATGGACAAACTCACACAAAAAAATGTCAACATGTCCATCTTGGTAAGTATCCCAGCAGACATAGTCAGTTGAACGTACAGTATCAATGCACTGGATCTGTGCATTGTCTTAACGTGATAACACAATTTAATGTTAATCAAACAACAAATGGCTCACTACTCTTGACTGAATAGCTTTTGTAACTTTAATAAGGATTAATCTTTAATATATACAGTCAAATATGCAATGTTATTTTACATTTGATTACTTTTCTATTCATTTCTATTACATTTCTGTACCTAAAACTAATGTTAGACCTACCTAGAAAACCTGAAAAGCACTGTTTATTTTATTTTTATCTATTGTATTTATTTGTGCTGCTGCTTGTAGGTCGATTATTCTTATTCTCTTTATTTTTTTTTAACTGTATAGTTTTTTCCCTAAACATAGCACATACGGAACCGCAACAGAAATGGTGACTCTAAAACTGATACAAACTGAACCGTGAGTAATTTGAACCCCTACACCCCTATTCCCTATGTAGTAGGTCAAAAACAGTAGATGAAACGAGTAGTATGTCTGAATTTATAGTATTCATAAAACAGTAGGCAAACATAAAACAGTAGGCAAAAATTACCCAGATTACCTAACAATTCTGACGATATTTCAAAATGTGCATCTGATGGGCACTATGCTATCCCATGAGGCAGTGGGAGAGTATTTTGTGAATGGTAGTTAAGCGGCGCAACTGACGCTGTAGCTCACGTGACAATAACAACATGACTAATGTAGTTCATCCAGATTTCATTCTATACAGAATGTTTTTTTTTAAACAAATTTTAGTATTTGTATTTAAAGCACTGCATGCTTGCTCCTACATACATTTTGGATAATTTATTTCTTCATTCTTCTTCACTTAGATGCTCTCCTTAGCTGCTATACTAACTGTTCCAAAATCAAGAAGCGGAAACCAGAAGCGACAGGGCTTTTTTAATACAGGCTCCAAGGCTTTGGAATACTTTACCCTTCTGTAATCATCTGTAACCATCCCCTACTTTATCTGCAACTAAATCTTTTCTTAAAACATATATTTTTTTAATTGATATGTTTTCATTTTATTGTTTGATGATGCATTTGTAAGATTTCCTCCTATTACTTAATTTTTTTTTTTCAAAAGATCTTTACACAGCCTGTTTATCCATTGCTTTTACTTTTTCTTTTTTTATTGTTGTTTCATTGCAGGATGATGTTTTGTTTTATGTCAGTTGTGCTGTAGCCCTCAAATCTCATTTGCATTTGTGTCTTTGTAATATTGTAACTAGACCATTGCTACAGGTTTGACATCAATGACAGCAAACATTGCTATTGGTTGTCAAATGTCTTGTAATATCTAGTTGGAATATGTAGAAATGCAAATAATAATTTTCAGTTTGGGTTGGGAAATATTCGTTCCTAAAATATTTTAGGACATCATAAATTCTTATATATATATATATAGATTATATATATATATATATATATATATACTAGATAATTTAAGTTTGTGTGTGGTGTGTGTGTGTGACAAAGCAATTACTTTCATAGTCAGGTCATGGTCCTCCAGTGGCCTCATAATTACTTGACCCTGGCACATTGGCCCAGACCCATTAGGAGAGACAGTCCTAAGACCTTGTGTTCAGGTCAAGTATGATAGACTGCTACATTTATCGTCCCTTTCAATTTATCAGTTAGCCAGTGGGCAGCCTTGAAGTTGTAATGCTAATTGTTTGGGGTCAAGGGCAGACTGCAGAACTAGTGACTTGGTTCACAGGTATGTCAATGGATTCCAACACCTTAATGCACAGAAAGAGAGCAGGTAGACTTATTTTGTGGACATACGCTTGCCCACACTTCAGTGCCTTCTGCAGTACTGCGCCTAGGTTTGAGTGGTAGCTATAGCAAGTATGCCATGTACTGAACTATTTTTTCCCCATTTAAGGCTCCTTTACTCCCCTTGCTCAATGTGATTGAGCGTCAACATTTCTAAATCACCTGAGTCTCAAATACCTGATTGCAGTAAAGCTGTTTTCTGGGTCGAGTGCAGCCAGCAGACCCTCCAGGGCATCATCCCTCCCAAGGGTGTCAACACTAATCCATGTTTAATCCAACAACCTGGTGCTCTGAAGAAGTCTCTTTTTAAGCTTACCAACGATCAAAAATACTGTAAAACAGTAATGTTGTAAAATATTATTTAAAGGGGGTCCAGAGAAACCCCAGACTAAACTTTATTACCACATCTGTCTTCAGTAGAGGAGGACAGCAGACTGAGCATGAAGCAAGCGATAGGTCAGACTGTTCACTATTTTTTCTTGTTTTGAGAGCCCAGGACTATCACACAGACAGGTGGGATTTTTCATTACACCTATTTCTGTGACATCTGTCAGGTTGTAGGGACATTTTATGTATTAAAAAAAAGAAGCTTTAGGCTACTTTAATCATCATTGAAACTCAAAAAGGATGAAACATCACCTATGAGCACACCAAAAAAAAAGTAAAGTCATGAAAATATGTTGCATATGTAAAAACTGGTATATCATTTAAATTACTTACAAAATATTTTATTTTTAAGATGATTATTTTTTATATTGTTATTTTAATAAACAATATTGTAGTTTTTATTTATATTTTAAAATATAGGCAATTTTTTTTCTGTGTAAAGCTTCAGAAATACTTTTTTATGTTTTTGAAAGAAGTCTCTTTTTAAGCTTACCAACGATCAAAAATACTGTAAAACAGTAATGTTGTAAAATATTATTACAATTTATAATAACGTTTTTCTATTTGAATATATTTCAAAATGTAATTTATTTCTATGATGGCAAAGCTGAATTTCCAGCATCATTACTCCGGTCTTCAGTGATCCTTCAGAAATCATAATATTGCTGCTGTTGTGATTTTAACAATGATTCCATTTAATTAATTCTTCATTTACTTTTTCTATTCAGTAAGTAATCAAAGACAATTACAGTATATTTTATAATATATATTGTATTTATAATTATATATTTTTAATCAAATGTTTTCAACACTGATAATAATAATAATAATATAGTTACTAGTATGCAGTATGTTTTGAGTTTTAACTGGTAACTCATCATGAATATATTGGTAAGGCTGGTTAACATGCAACAATAATCAACTTAACCAGTAGCCAGCTGAGAAAATGAAAGTCATGCTTTATTGCATTAAGAGTACTGAGGCTCGTGCTTTATTGCTTATGTCACCTGGTAAAAACAGTAATGCTTCTTCATTAGGTGCACAGTGTTGTGAGCTCTGCTTTGATAAAGATGAAAGTTTATACGGCAGTTAGCTTTGAGGCAATCTATGTGCTAATGCTTAATCCAACTTCCTGTTTCAACATGAAATATAAAGAAATTTGTGTTTGTCAAACCTTTTTTATTAGGTCTTTAATCTCTTACAACCATTCTCATTATTATTGTGTGACCAATATCTTATTCTCAGCTTGTTCAGAGTAGCATGCAATGTATCATCCTTAAAAGAATGAATTAAGAAATATGAGAGCGGCCTATGCAATACTTTCCAATAATGCTCTAAGTCTAGGAAGTAAACTTTGAGAATTAGATTTATGGTGAAAGGAGAAAGAATTTAATTGAAGTTTAGAAGCAATTGGAACATATAAAGGGCCGTAGTGTGTAATAAAGCACTCATATACTGTCCTCCTCCCCCTTATCCTCTTCCTCTTCCTTATAAACTCAACAAGATGCCCTGATTGCTGCTGCGTGCCAGAAGAGTGCCAAACCATATGCCAGAGATATAGTTACTCCTCACAAGACTCTCGCTCCATTTCCTTTTAAATTTCTTTGTAACGTATGTACATGTTTATAATAATTAGAGCCATTATACTGCATTAAATGCAGCCCAGTTTACTGTTAACTTGCACATACACAGACATCGTTTCATCATATAAACAACAGGGGGATGGAGGGGGGAAATGATCCACATATTGATTTATTTATGTACTCTTAAGTCTTCATGATGCTCTTTTCTCACCTTTCACAACATGACCTAGGTTATACCTTCAGCTTAGTCCTTATAAAAGTAGCATTCATGCATGTTATTTTGACAATACTAATAATTAAGTACTTCAGTACAAAATATACATTTTTAAATCTGTAAATAAATATATAATTTAAATAATTTCAGATTTTTTAACGGTAACATTTATTCTGCATTATTGGTAATACAAACTGACTCAAGACAACTGACATGCACGTGAAGCAAACTTGTCTCACAGTAATGCTACTGTGCAAATGACTGGTCAGATGGACTTGTCAAAATGCTTGTCTTGCTGAGGTCAAATGTAAACAGTTTATCATATGTGTATGTAAACAGATGGGACAAAAATAAATTTGCGTCAAAATATAGGATTTGTGCATCAGGCCTTGCAGTGTAAATGTAGTTGCTAGATAAATAAATATTTTTATCAAACAACATTAAGAAAAAAACAATGAAGCACTGTTTGCTTAATTGAGGAATAACTGATATTATTGTTTAAAAAAAGTATTTAGGCTTATAGTAGTATATAGCTTATAGTAAAAAAAGACATTCATAACCATATTATGTTTTTAAATAATTTGTTAACTGATAAGCTTTTAAAATGACAATTTTCTATGACAACGTACACAATGTTTAATTTTCTAGATGCTATCATGTTTAAAAGGCATAAAATATTAGGAATTACCCATAAATATAAAGAAGTGTGTTCATTAGCATATTTGTTTTTGCTGTGGTCTCAAAAATGGTATTGAGAATTTTTACATTTTAGTCATATTTGTATTACTGCTACTAATGTTTGGTATCTTGATGACCCTGAAGGGTACTTCAAGAAATACTGTGGTCCCACCATAGCACATGTAAAAAAAAAAAACAGTGGTAAAAAAACAATAATAATAATCTTTTTTGTTAGTGAAGTTCAACCTCAACCTCTGTGGACACAAAAATAAACGACAGGATCTGCTCCTTAAATAAAAACTGAGGGTAGAGGTGCCATGTCGCCAAAGAGAGGGACAGACCGCAAACATCCCCACAGCGAAAGACCAGATGGAGAATCAAAATCAGGCCACAAGGTTATAAATACATCGGAAAAAGTGCACAGAAGCATACCACTGTAATCACGCTTATATTTGCTTCTGCCACACTAGCGCATGCTAGAATTCAGCTACTGTGGATATTTACAGCATTGCTAAGTCTACCATGATTACTTTTTGTGTTCTATAAATGAAAAGCATTGTTATACATTGTCAAGGCATGCTATCTAATAATCTGTGAAAGTAATGTAGAGACGCAGGCACACCAGTAGCTCTGGTTTATTCCATCTCCCTCTGGTAGATTTATGTCCGTCTGACAGATGGGAGATTGAATGTGGAATAGGGGAGGTCCAGACGGTCGCTTATCATCCCTTATCAGGTGTCGTAGTCTTTCAGAGGAATGCTTCGTTTTTCAAGTAAAGATAAAGGCGCCACCCCATGGGTGTTGGTCACAAGGTCAACATGAGAACCCTAGAGCTTCTATTAAGACATCAGAGAGCAAGTGGTAACAAGAGGTGTAAGGAGGGTTTGGATCTCAAGGGGAAATTTGATCTATTCATCACCCTGCTAACATGCTAACATTTATCACGCTACATTAAAGAGAGGCTATCAGTCACACATGCTACACTTTCTAGACAACAAATGCTAAGGCATGGCAGGCCAGACACACACACACACACTTTTACTTGATGAAACCTTAACACAGTGCTACACTGATTAGCATATACTACTTGCCCTCCCTTATGGAAAATAAGTTTATTCAAGTGTGCTATTAGTATACTTCTTTTAAACTAAAAATAGGAAAGCATACTTTCAGTCTACTTTTTTTGAACTTCTCAGAAATATACTTAAAATTATATTTAAGTATACAGTGCCTTGCGCAAGTATTCAAACCCCTTCATTTTTTTCCCACATTTTGTTATGTTGCTGCATTATGCTAAACTGCTTTAAATTACTTTTTTTCCACATCAATCTAGACTCCATACACCATAATGGTAGAGCAAAAAAACTGGTTTTTAACATCTTTGCAAATTGATTAAAAATAAAAAACTTAAGTAGATGCCATGCTAAGTATTAATCACCTTATTTTTTGTTGGGACAGTGAAATGAGCTCACGGAGCAATAATATTGCTTGTAGATGTTACTACACTTCAAATGAAGTTAACCTGTGGCAAATTCAATTGAATGGGTATGATTTGGAAATGTGCACACATCTTAATAAAAGGTCTAGCTGATAATGCATATCAGAGCAAAAACCAAGCCCTGAGGTCAAAAGAACTGCCTGTAGAGCTCAGAAACAGGTTTGCGTCAAGCCACACATCTGGGGAAGAGTTCAGAAAAAAATCTGCTTCATTGAAGGTTCACAGAAGCATGTAGTCTCTGTTACCCTTAATGGAAGATGTTTGAAACAGCCAGGACTCTTCCTAAAGCTGGCCTCCTGATCAAACTGAGCAACTGATGGAGAAGGGCTTTGGTTAGAGTGGTGACCAAGAACCTGATGGTCACTCTAGTTGAGCTCCATGAACATATATGCAGATGGGAGAAAACTACAGAAGGACAAACACCACTGCAACACTCCATCGATTTGGGCTTTATGGCGGTGTGGCAAGACTCAATCCCCTCTTCAGTGTAGACACATGAAAACACACTTATAATTAGCAAAAAAGCACCTAAAGGACCCTCAGACTGTGAGAAATAATATTCTCTGGTCTGATGAACCTCAATTCCAAGCATCATGTTTGAAGGAAACCAGGCACTGCTCATCACCTGCAGAGTACCATCCCAAAAATAAAGTGTGCTGGTAGCAGCCTCATGCTGTGGGGCTGTTCTTCAGCTGCAGGGACTGAGGAACTCGTCAAAGTAGAAGAAAAGCTCAATGCACCAACATATTGAGAGAGCCTTAATGAAAACCCAGTCCAGAGCATTCAGAACCTCAGACTGGGCAGAAGGTTCATCTTACAACAGGACAATGGACCTAAACACACAGCAAGAGTGGCTTACAGACAACTTTGTGAATGTCCTTGAGTGGCCCAGCCAGAGCCTGGGATTGAACCCAATCAAATATTTCTGGAGAAAACTGAAAATGTGCATCTGCCCCCATCCAAAATGACAGAGCTTGAGAGGTGAAGAGGTGAGGAGAACAATAGCAGATAATTGCCAAATGCTGATGAGCAAAGCTTGTTGCATCAAACAAAAAAGACTTGAAGCTGTAAAGGTGCTTCAGCTAAATATTTAGTTAAGGGTATGAATACATGAATACAATGTACTTATTTCATTTTTTTTTATTTTTAATTAATTTACGAAGTTGTGACAATTCTGTTTTTGCTATGTCAATATGGTGTATGGAGTGTAGATTGATGTGGAAAAAAAAAAAAACAGTAATTCAAAGCAGTTTAACATAAGGCAGCAACATAAAACGTGAAAAAAAGTAAGGGGTATGAATACTTTCGCAAGGCACTGTACTTGACTTATACTTAAAAAAAGTCTACATTTATTTGAGATATAGCCTACTTGTGCTCCGAGAATGTTTTCATTGTTATACGGTAGGGGGCGCTATTACACATCTTCTGTACAGAATTTACAAAACACGGAAACAGCGAAGAAGAAACTGAAAAACAACAGATGCTTTCACACGTAATCTAACCTGATCATCAGACATAAAACAGCATCAAAACTGTGTAGCAAATTAGCTCAATAGGGAAATGTATAAAAAATAATTACAGTTAATTATGATTAATTGATTAACTGTATAACACATTGATTAAGTGCGATGACGGCAGCCTCAGACGGCAGCCTCAGTGTTTGGCTCTCCAGTGTTTGTACTCTTTTTGTTAGTTTTTCCTGTTTTTTGAGCTGCTGAACAATCGGCAGAACACACCACACAACCTTCTACCGGATTTCGCTTATTCGGACGTTTTGCTGAATGTTGTACTTGGCGGAGCAGCTGCGCTGATCAAGCGCTTCAGGACGCGCAGACGGGGGAAGAGAGCCGGCGTGCTCGTGAAGCTCAGGAAGCGCAGATTCAGAACGGCGCTGCCTAGCATCCATCTGGCAAATCTCCGCTCTCTACCCAACAAAACGGACAAACTTATTTTGCTCTCTCGGACAAATAAGGATTTTTCACACTCTGTTGCTCTGTGTTTCACGGAAACCTGGCTGAATGACGCCATTCCGGACAGCGCGCTACAACTGCCGGGCTTTTAGCTGTTTAGAGCAGACCGCGACGCAGAATCAACGGGGAATGATGAATTGATGTTTTTACATCAACGAAAGGTGGTGTACAGATGTTACAGCATTAAAGAAGATGTGCTGTTCCGATCTAGAAGCGCTTTTCATTAACTGTAAGCCGTTCTATTCGCCGCGGGAGTTTCACTCATTCATTCTATTTACATCCCTCCGCAAGCACACGAGAGCTCAGCTTTACAGAAACTCACTGATCAGATCACAGAGACAGAACAACAACACCCGGACTCTGTTTTAATCATTCTCGGGGACTTTAATAAAGCAAATCTTTCCCGTGAACTGCCAAAATACAGACAGCATGTTACATGTCCCACCAGAGACAGTAATATACTAGACCATTGTTACTCCACAATAAAGGATGCATAATCGCTCGGTCCCCTGAGCAGCTGTAGGACTCTCTGACCACTGCCTGGCTCATCTTATACCGACTTACAGGCATAAACTTAAATCTGCTAAACCTGTAGTAAAGTCTGTAAAGAGATGGACCAACGAAACAAAGCAGACATTGCAAGCCTGTTTCGACTGCACTGATTGGAGTGTTTTTGAAGCTGCCACCAACGATCTGGACGAGCTCACGGAATCTGTAACATCATATATCAGTTTCTGTGAAGACATGTGCATCCCTACCAGGACTCATTTAAACAACAACAATGACAAACCATGGTTCTCTGCAAAACTTTGTCATCTTCGTCAGGCCAAAGAGGACGCCTACAGGAGTGGGGACAGAGTCTTGTACAATCAGGCCAGAAACACACTGAATAAGGAGATTAGGGTGGCCAAGAGGAACTACGCTAAAAAGCTAGAACATCAGTTTTCTGCCAATGACCCTGCGTCAGTGTAGAATGGCCTGAAAGACATCACCAACTACAAGACACCTCCCCCAGCAACAGATTGTTGATTGCGTCCCCCCAGATCGCTACAGTTCAGGAGTGCATGTAGAACTGACGCTCGTAATGTGAGTTGTGTGTTACAGTGGTATTCGAGTGGCAAACCTCCACCACCCCCCTTGGTCCTGTGACCCACACCCCTTCTCCAATTTTGGGGTGCTTCATCAGAGACAAGATCTATTCTCATTTCTCCAGGCCAATCCATCCAACATATCTCCTGACTAACCCCACTCCTCCCCAATCTCCTTACGTTTCGCATCAGTGAGGAATGTGTGCGCCAGAGTCTCAGAAGACAAAGAGAAGAAAAGCACCAGGCCCAGAGCGGTGTCTGTGGACACCAGCCTGTCTGAAAACCTGCCGCTGACCGGCTGGCCCCATATTCTCACGAGATCTTCAACAAATCACTGAAGTTGGCAAAGTCCATGCCTGCCTTCAAATGCCTCCACCATCATTCCGTCCCAAAGAAACCAAGATAACAGGGACTAAGTGACTACAGCCTGTGGCCCTAATATAATCATAGGCAAAACGGCCGATGTCTGTGGTCATTAAGTCATTTGAGAGACTGGTGTTGGCTTACTTGAAGGACATTACTGGACCCTTGTTGGACCCCCTGCAGTTTGCTTACCGAGAAAACAGGTCCGTGGATGATGCAGTCAATGTGGGACTGCACTTCATCCTGCAACATCAGGACAAACCAGGGACTTATGCAAGGATATTGTTTGTGGATTTCAGCTCCGCTTTCAACACCATCATCACAACACTCCTCCAGACCAAACTAACCCAGCTCTCTGTCCATAGCTCTATCTGTCAATGGATCACCAGCTTTCTGACAGATAGGGAACAGCTAGTGAGAATTGGTAAATTCACATCAAACAGCCGCACCACCAGCACTGGCACCCCTCAGGGTTGCGTCCTCTCCCCACTGCTCTTCTCCCTCTACACAAATGACTGCACCTCTAAAGACCCCTCTGTCAAGCTTCTGAAGTTTGCGGATGACACTACAGTCATTGGCCTCATCCAGGATGATGATGAGTCTGCTTACAGACAGGAGGTTAAAGAGCTGGCTGTCTGGTGCAGTCTTAACAACCTGGAGCTGAACACCCTCAAAACAGTGGAGATGATCGTGGAATTCAGGAGAAAACCCCCTGCACTCCCACCACTCACCATCATGAACAGCACTGTGACTGCAGTGGAATCATTCAGATTCCTGGGCACCACCATCTCTTAGGACCTGAAGTGGGACACTCACATTAAGTCCATTGTTAAAAAGGCCAAGCAGAGGTTATACTTCCTTTGCCAGCTGAGGAAATTCAACCTGACACAGGAGCTGCTCACACAGTTCTACTCAACCGTCATTGAGTCTGTCCTGTGCACTTCAATAACTGTCTGGTTTGGTTCAGCTACAAAATCAGACATCAGAAGACTACAGAGAACGGTTCGGACTGTTGAAAGGATTATTGGTGCCCCCTGCCTACCCTCAAAGAACTGTATACATCCAGAGTGAAGAAAAAGGGCTCAGAAAATCACTCTGGATCCATCACATCCAAGCCATCTCCTTTTTGAACTTTTGCCATCTGGTCGGCGTTACAGAGCACAGAATACCAGGACAGCCAGGCACAAAAACAGTTTCTTTCCCCAGGCAATCTACCTCATGAACAGTTAATGTTTTCCCATTGTGCAATAAAAGTATGTGCAATAACCCAATACATATTTATTACCCTAAATCCTAGTACATCCCTACAACTGTATTTAAAAATTCTATCTATAGCACACCTGTACATACAATTTATTCGTTTTTGTGGTTTATATTTATGCATGTGTATTTTATTCACATCTTATTTTTATTATCTGTGTGTTGTTGTTGTCTCCGTGTACTGGAAGCTTGTGACACTATAACAAATTCCTTGTATGTGCAAACAAACTTGGCAATAAAGCTCTTTCTGAAACCGCTTTATGATTCTATTCTGATTTGATTATTACAATTATTATATCGGCTGCCAGTAGTAACTGTAGCAGAATTAAATTGCCATCAACCAATGTGTTAGTCCAGCAAACATTCAGTGTAAGGTTATATCAACTCTATGAAAGGATATTTCCGTGGCCACAGAAAATACTTTCATACAGTATTAATGCATTAGAGCATGTAGTAAGGATCGAAATCGTAAAGGGACATTAATTTGCAAGGCAGAATCAGAAACCCATGTAATTTGTGCACAAATTTTTTATTAACTAAACACTAACACACAACTAGTTTAAAGAAACAAACATACAATCACTCATACATGGGAAAGGGCAAATGAGGCTTGATGGATGAAGCCATCAGGAAAAAACAGAGAATGAAGCTATGAAAAGAGTCAGTTAACAACCTGAGTGAAACCATCAGCGCCTTTTTAGAACGGGGTTTACAGCTTATACGAAACCTCTGTTTCGTTTAGTTAAATGTATGATACTTGCATTGCCTTGGTCTGGAACGAGCATACAGATGCAAGGTTTACCCTAGGGTTTACTTACGGCTTTGGGGTGGTCGGGGGGGGCTTCCATTTTTTTTTCTGGACTCCTTTTTAATGGTTAAATTACATTTTATTAATCAAAAAAGCATGTCTAATTAATTAAAATCATGAAACTTAACAATTTAACATCAATTTATTACATGTTTAACAAATATTACATGTTTAGGGCCCTATGAAATGTTTTTTCCAACCTTATGTTTTATTGTTACCAAATTCTGTTTTAGCATGTTGTATATATTGTATGATTATTCGTTAAAAATAAGGTTTTAATCATTTTAGTAGTAGTAGTAGCAGCCTATTACGTACATTCTACTAAATAATAGTAATATACTTCTGCCGCAATGCCTTCAAGTTAAACCAAACTTTTATTTTGACGGGTTGCCGTGAATACCTTTACATTTCTGTGTGTATATGATATGAGGATAGTTTTACTCAAATGAAACGGTCAAATGCTCATGAAGTGACTCTCAGAGCAGTTATGGAGATGTTGTTCATGTATTTATGTCCTCATTAAGTGGACATAAATACTTCAGAACGAGTGGTAAAAGCGGTCTGCGCCATTCATTAACAGACACGCAGAATTAATTTAAATATGAATCGTTTTGCGGCTTAATGTTTACAAATACTATGGGAAGGGGGAGTGTGCCTCCACTTGTGTGTGTGTGTGTGTGTGTGTGTGTGTGCGCGCTGTGTGTGATACAGAGAGCGCAACCATAACGTAGAGACCGAAATGACATGCCGTTGTGTAAATAAGATAAAAAACATAAGGCTATTTAGTTTGCTTAATAAAAGAACAAGGTATAGACCTGTTATATCGGAAAGGTAACTTTAAATGACTTCTGTTGTGATCTGGCGCTATAGAGAAAATATAATTAAATAAAATTAACTTGACCTTCAAGGGGGGCGGGGGGTGCGGGCCGCTCCCCTAATATAATGGCAGGGAAAACACTGGAGCAGTATTCGGATGAAAGTCTTGATGGTTTGGAGGTTCGGTTGGGAGTTTCTTCCCAGTGGAAAGTGGAAAAGAGCTAAGAGAGACATCAGCTGAGATCCTAGGATCTTTGGTGAATGAAAAGTCAAGGCCGAGGCCTGGCAGGAACTTAGGGGTTGCAGAAGCATTCTAGCTCACATCCTCATCTTCTCAGAGTCTAACAGAACCGCAGACTGACTGGCTATGTCTTGGAGCCCACCGGGCATGCCCGCATCGGCTCAGGCTCTCCACATGGTCCGCAATCAGAAGGTTTAGCAGAAGACTTAGCAGAAGAAAAACATGGGTGGAACTGTGTGTGAGCCTTTTAAGGTCTGAGAAGATTCACACCTCACAGGATGGGCTTGTCCAATGAGAAAGGCTGAAATTCCAAGCGGGAGGTTGGAAATACTGGAAAGTTTTATGACCCTTTGTGTGAGAGCATGTTAATTTGCATATGGAACACAATTGGGTGTTGATGCAAAATTACTAAAGATTCTTAGAACACTAATATATTGCCTATGAGAACTCTCAACATGCCATTAGGTCGTAAAGGTTTATCTGATCTGGCTGAGGGGTCCTGGTTGCCATGGTAACCAGGGGCCTGGTGTCGTTCCCAGACATGCTGGCACCCAGTATGTTTATTGGGTGAGGGGTCTGTGATTATTTGTTAATATAATGAATAATGATGTTAAATCTAATGAACAAATGTGTGTCTGATTGGTCCAAATGCTACAATTGTGTAATGTTGTGGAATAAAACGTTGACCCATGAAGAGGTAATAATGATTGTCAAGCTTTTGGACTCCATCTACGTGTAACCCAGATCATTAATCTAGGTCACTAATATTTAATTGAAATTTTATTATTATTGCTATAATATTGCTATAATATTTAGAAAGGAAAGATAAATATGCAGAAAGATCACTCTACAAGTAAAAAGGAAAAAAAAAGTTCCTGAATGATTCTTAATGAGGGAGGTGAAAGGTTAGCTCCGCCCCTTGTGGGTGGTAGCGCACGAGCAGACAGAACGAGCGCGAACTTGAAAGAGAGAAGACTCAGTAGCGCAAATTTGATGAAAATACAGTTTAATAATCCAGCAATAGATTATTAACAAATTAAGACCCAGATTAGTGAGATATTAACTCTTAAAAGCTCACGCATTGAGAAAGACACGACAAGAAACAGCACTGAAAGAAGCTGATGAAATAGGGCCTAATCAGTATTTCTTCAGAGGAATACTTAATTTATTTATTTTTTCTGATACATTTCTCCTTGGCCGGTTTTAATTTTTTTTTGTCTTTGTTGAGATTTGTGATCCTGAATCCTGTCCTTGCTGAATACTCGTATTCCGGTTTGGACTGGCGAGCCATCCCATCATTTCGTGCCTGGAAATGGAGAAAAAGAGTGAAATTTGTCGATCTGGTAGGGCCAAACTATATTTGTTTAAAGTTTTTTCAAGTTTTGCTGCCTGGATTTTACCTGGATCAAACAATTTTTTTTCCTTTCTTCGTGGATTGAATTTTTCCAATTTTTAATGAACGTTGCTATATTTTTTTTATTTTTATCTTTTAAACTGAACTGGACATTGAGACTTTTGACTTTGCATCTGAAACTTAACTGGACATTGAGACTTTGAATTCAAAACTGAAATTTGAAATTGAGAATTTGATCTTGAATCTAAAAATCTCATTTTGAAACTGAGGCACTGATTTTGAGTATTTGAAATTTAATTCCAGAAACTTATTTGTAATTTGGAAACTGATTCTGAACTTTGTTTATTTTTTTCTTAACTGTTGATATACTTTTGATACTTTGGGGTTTTACTATTCAATTTATTTGTTGTTGTAATTGTGTTTTGGTTATTTTTGATCTAATTGCAATTTCAAAAGGGCAGTAATCCAAGTGAAAGGATAATCAATCAAAACAATATACTATTTTTCCAGCAACTGACTATTCTTTGAACTGTGTTATTAATTGACTGACCCTTGAAATAGGTAATACTCTTACACTTTTTGCTTACCTTTTGCTCTAGTGAGTCGACACTTGTCGGTAACGCTTTAGATTACAACCCGCAAAGAACTATGTAAGTATACTGAATTTACGGTGTACGTTTCTGTAATTATAGTGTACCTATAAAGAACATATGTGTAGGTATAAGGGAACAATGTGTTACATTTGGGTAATAAGGGGGTAACAGCCAGATATGCAACCTGCAAAGAACTGTGTAAGTAAACTGAAGTTACAGCGTAGCTTTTTATTTATTTATAGTGTACCTATTCAGTACCTCTGTGTAGGTATAAGGTAACAATATGCGAAGTTTGGGGAATAAAGGGGTAACAACCTGTAAAATTACAAATCATTTATACTGTATTTTGAAACTAAGAGGTGCTTATTCTAATATTACGTGGTAGTAGGCCCTGAACAACACTTTTTTTTTTTTCCTTATGTTTGGGAAGATTAGAAAGACGATAGATATTTTTGATCATTTATATTGGTCAGTTTATAGAGGCGTATTTTTTAACCATGGGGTACACATTCTATTATTAAAGGATGGACATGCTGGAGATTACTGAACAACAAAACTGGAAATCTAGTGAAATGAGTTAATGAGTTTCTGTTATGATTTATAATTCACGAGTCTACTGACTTTATGAAAGCTTATTCGTCGATTTCAGTAACTTCACACCAGCAACACCACTATCACCAAATAACTTTGCATGATATACCATCAAGGTTCAATGCAGCTTAAAACAAGTTTACCTCTTTCCAGCTGTTCGCAGAAAAAATACATGATACAAAATTTGTATTTCAGTGGATGTATACTGTGGTGTTTTTATAGCAAAAAAAATGTAGAGGGTTTAATTTGGCCATCGAACAATTAAAACTAGTGCAATATTTTTCTATGTAATTACTGTGCAAATATACACTTATTCTGTGTTTAAGTCCAACTTGTTCCATGTAGTTACAGGGTAAATACAACATTTGCGGGCTGTAAATTAAAGTGGTGCTTTGTTCCCCCCTTGTTCCATGTAGTTACAGGGTAAATACAACATTTGCGGGCTGTAAATTAAAGTGGTGCTTTGTTACCCATTGTTCCATGTAGTTACAGGGTAAATACAACATTTGCGGGCTTTAAATTAAAGTGGTGCTTTGTTCCCCCATTGTTTCATGTAGTTACAGGGTAAATACAACGTTTGTGGGCTGTAAATTAAAGTGGTGCTTTGTTCCCCCATTGTTCCATGTAGTTACAGGGTAAATACAACATTTGCGGGCTGTAAATTAAAGTGGTGCTTTGTTCCCCCCTTGTTCCACGTAGTTACAGGGTAAATACAACATTTGCGGGCTGTAAATTAAAGTGGTGCTTGTTCCCCCCTTGTTCCATGTAGTTACAGGGTAAATACAACATTTGTGGGCTGTAAATTAAAGTGGTGCTTTGTTTCCCCCTTGTTCCATGTAGTTACAGGGTAAATACAACATTTGCGGGCTGTAAATTAAAGTGGTGCTTTGTTCCCCCCTTGTTCCATGTAGTTACACGGTAAGTGGCTACAACAAATTGCTCTGAAACGATTGTTTAAACATTAGGTCATACATACATACATTATATATCAGGTAATGCATCAATAAACATGGTGGACTGTTTTATTTAATTCAAATATTGTTTGCAATTTACTATAGGCCTACTGCTGGGTAAAAATTAACCCAAAATGGGTTTTAAAATTAAAATCACACACAATATGACAACAGTAACAACACAGGCAACAGATAGCCTAATAAAAGATTAAAATTTATTACACCAGTTCAGAAAAAAAGCAAAGCAACTCCATACTTATACAGATTATACAGTTAAACCAAATTCTTTTGAAAAGCTTGTTTAAGGATAGATTTTGTTCAATTTGTTCATGTTTTTCACCCACTGACTTAATGACTAATTGATTAACTAGTAATGACTAGTTAAACTATTATGGCCAAACCATCACGCCAATAATAAACACTGAAAGTCAAGATTAAACTGTGTATTATAGCGAACTGACAGGATTTTACTGTCTTTGATTTACCGTTTTGATCCACGTCCTCAAGCACCATTTTGACTAACATATTTCAGTTCCCGGTTTTACCGCTCATCAATCGCTGCTCAATGTTGTGAGAACATACTCGGACAAAACCCTCCAGTTTTAAAAGAACATTCCAGTCAGTTTCAAAAATCTCTCCTCTTCGTGTCGATTAGTTTTCTTGTATTTTCTACACATATTCCTGTCATGAGGGCCGCAAACACGGATAGAATCGTCTCATGTGCCATTCCAGCTGTTTCCAGTTCGCGCTCACCACATTCACTGCTCCAGTTTTAAAGGAACACACTCCAGACAGTTTCAAAGTTGTCCCTCGTTTGCGCTTCGATTAGTTTTCTCCTATTTTCCACACATGTTCCCGTCTTAAGCACCGCAGTCACGGATTTCGTCACACACAGAGCCGTTCACGTTTGAACTCACGTGACTTGCTGCATACTCTCATTCACGTCCTCCACATTCATAACCCAACAACGTCGGGTTACTTATTACTGATATCAACCCAAATTGGGTCACATCAAGCCAGCTTCCTAACCCAACAGTCTCAACCGAGCGTTTGGATTGAAACAATTACCAGTGTGTTTTATATGTGTAGGCTATAAAAAAAGTACACAATGTATGTTTTTGCTTAATCGCTTGCAAATATAAGTGGTCATGCATACCCTGTAATATTAGAATAGGTACCCCTTAGTTTCAAAATACTTACAGTAGAAATAATTTGTAATTTTACAGATTATTACTCCTTTATTCTCCAAACTTCGCATATTGTTACCTTATACCTACACGGAGGTACTGAATAGGTACACTGTAATTACAAAAAAGTTACGCTGTAAATTCTGTTTACTTACGCAGTACATTGCGGGGTTGTAATCTAAAGCGTTACCCACTTGTCTTCTGATTTCTGGTCCAAGCAATCCCACGTAGTTACCGCTGTACCAAAGTTGTGGTCACATAGTAACTTAGTAATAGTGAATCAAGCGCTACTCAGTGCGTTACATACGTTTTGATTATCATTCTGAAGCCAATTCATAGTCTTTTTCAGCTTTTTGTTTAAAGAGCAGGTCATATGGTATTTTAAAGTGTCCTAATATTGTGTTGGAGTCCCCTAAAACAGGTTTAAATGCATCTAAGGTCAGAAAACATTGTCATTTTCTCAGAATATACATTTAATATTAGTCATTTGCCAATGATTTCTAAACGGTTTGTTCCAAGCAAGTTCGGAGCAAACCCCTCCCTTCCATAAGCCTACTCTGCTCTGATTGGTCAGCTGGCTAAACATGTTGTGACTGACACAGGGAGCGAGCACTACCATTGACAAAGCACCTTTATATAAAACAATAATATAGTGCTCCAATCCGTTCTTATAATAATGACATAAAATACAAAAACACTTATGCAAGCAAATCGTGCCCACAGCTAAAGTTAACACTTAAAAAATTATGTGGATATGGTAGCCAGTGCTACGTGACTAACGGATGAATAATACAGGTTTGTAACCCAAAAATAGTTTTTATACTGGTTACGATTGAAGAACGAAAGCCAAACATGCGTCGTCGGTACTTTTAATCAGAACGCAGAACAGCTGTATCACAGGCGAACCAGCCTAACTAACTCGCTCGTCTCTCCCGCATTAACCCTATAACTGCCGGTGCAGCAAAATAAACAGCAATTTCACAATGATTATAAAGTCTGTGTGCTACACTACATTCTTTATTATTAAACGAAGTAATTAGAACAACGTCAGTCTACATTAATCGACACATTCTTAGGAAATAGTGGGTTCACAGTGAATTATCAGAACTACTTCAGTAAGACAGTAATATCGAGCTTGACCTGGAAACCTAAAGCTGCACTAGGTATACATCACATATTAGCACAAAAACTAGATAATTTGAGCACTCAATTGAAAATGTACACATAACCTATCAATCGTACTTACAGGTTGTGGTTTGGAGAGCTTGTTAGTCCAAATTAAGAAGATTAGAAGCCAACAAAGATAAAAGCCAAGATTAGAGAAGCAGTCCTTGGTAAAATGACATGCACACAACAAATGATTAGAATTGTATTTCTGTGGTATCCTTGAACAGTGTCTTCTCAACATGATGTAAACACATTAACTAGTGGAAGTGTTTGTGGGCAGGTCACTTGTGGGCAGGCGGGGATTATGCAAATGTTTTACCCAGTGACGTATACCGGTAACAGGCAAAAGATTAGAAAATATGACGACTCGTTAAGGCGATTCAGAATCGACTCTCTCTTTTAAGAGGCAATTTTTTGATTAACAACTTTGCAGATTGTTTTCATTTAAGGATAGCTACGTTATAAACTGCAAAAGAGATATTTTTCAAAAACCCATATGACCTGCTCTTTAAAGTGTTGTTTATTTATTTCTTTATTTTTTTATTTATGAAACTTATCCACATTCAAGTATTTATAAAAAATAATGCATGAAGCTAGAATCAAAAGTTTTTGTTTACAAGCAGATACCCTGTTCTTCTTTTGGTTGGCTTTCCTATAAACAAAAATATATAAACATTCTTAAATAAGGACATAGTAGTATATTTAAAGTATGATGTAACGTTCACTTAAAAAACTTATGAGTATACTTGCAGTATAAAACTACTAAACTATTAGTTTACGGAGTATCTAATTAGTAAACTATCAGTATACCTTTAAGTTAACTTTTAGTATAGTTGCAGTACAAACTAAAAACAGAGGTAAACTAGTTGTGTACTCAAAGTTTACTACTGCTATACTTAAAAGTATACTTAAAAGTACTAGAAAGAGGGCCAATTTAGTCCCAAGGAGTATTGAAATAGTACACTACCAAGTATACTACTAGTACACTGATATCTGTATACTTACTACATAAAGTATACTTAAAAATATACTTGAACTTTACTTAAGTATACTTAATAAAATAAACTTAAAGTATACTTCTTTTTGGTAAGGGCTGCTATATACTGTATTTTCTGAGGAAAACACTCAAGTGAATCTAAGTCACACCAAATTAAAAATGCATGGTTGAGAGAGAAAAAAAACACAAATAATTTGCGGTAAGTCACATTTTAGCTGCAAATTTTAATGCAAAATATCTTTAAATAAAACAATAAAAAAAGATTATAAACACAAACATGTATTTTAGTTAACTTCACTCTACTAAAAATCATAAAATTTGCAGTTTACATAAGGAGAATGTAAAATATAAGCATCCAATAAACAGGCCCTAAATTATAGTGCCATTCGTTATAAATAATGTTTATTTCGAACACCAAGTGTAAACAAATTTAAAACATTGTATAGTTTGTGCTATACAAATAAACTTGACGCTTCTTACTTTCTTTACGAGCACAAACTGTTAAATTTGAATAAGAAGAAAGATAAAAACTGAAACAAAATATTTTTGTTTGAATGCAAGGACCAGGCTAATTCTAATTTACCTGCAACTGATTTGTTTGCCATATTTAATAATTTACTGATAAAAAGACAAAAAATACCCCAATTTAGCTGCAAAAAGGCAGGGGGTGAGAAACGAGATTCCCTGTGTAGTTCAGTGGAATAACTTGGGGAATATTGATAAAATATTCCCTGATAGATGTTTGAATTTTATTAAGCAGATGTTTTTGCAGCATTTACAATTGCTGAGCAAATTAGTTGAAGTTGGTTAAATTGTAGACATGTTCATTGCCAGCTATCCGAGTAACACATCTGGTTTAATGACCTTTGACGGGAACTTGATCAAAGAACTGATGTGGGTTACATCCCGATAACGCAAGATGTTATGTATGTATGGAACCACACATATGCAGTTTTCTGGCAAAGCATTACATGGGGTTGAATATATTTCCAAATGAGTGATGAAAACCAAGAAAAGAACTGGTTCTCCCATGAGTGAAGCCTGTGACCGGATAACACCAGATGGTGATTCAGTTGCAAGTGCCTATGGGGTTGTTAGCCGTATGGTGACTGAAAATCCTAAGATCCTAAGATAATGGGACTCATTCCCTCTGGCGTATTTATGCCCCCCCCCAAAAAAATTCACACAGAAATCATTATACAAATGAATCAAAAACTTCAATCTATACATTTTATATACATTTGAAATGTAAAGAATAATATGTTTATATTTTATACAAATAACATATACATCCATACATTTCCAAACCACTTATATATGGTTGCGCGGGGATGCTGGAGTCTATAAACGTAGTTCTATAAATTAAGCCTATAAATAAAATAAAATGGTAGTAGTAGTATAATAATATTAATATTGATTTTCTTTTATTATTTATGTATGCATACTGTATATAAGTAGATAAGAAATATATATTTTTCAGAGTGACAAAATTATACCATAAACAAAATGATGTCATGCTCTAGGACTCAGGTACCCAAACTTGAAGGGCCAAAATAAAACTTTATTTGGTTCAGTTCAGTTCAGTTCAGTTCAGTTCAGTTCAGTTCATCTTTATTCATTTCAAGAAAAACAAAAATCAGTTTCCTTCCTAAAATGTTCCTACCTTAAATTTAAAAACTTTACAGCTACTTTTACTAATAGGGGTTCTATAACGAATGCCAGAAGGGAGAAGGTGAAACTTGTGATACATGGGGTGGGAATCGTCTAACAAAATGCTCTGGGCTTTACCCAAAACCTGTCTATGATATAGCTGGGCCATAATCATCTGCTTCCTCCCCGTTATTTTACTTCCCTGGTTTACAATCCTCTCAAGACAATTGTTTCTCACATTTAGAGAATTAAACCAGCAGTGAAAAAGATAACAGTGACTTAACATAGGATCTGTAGTACA
Organism: Sinocyclocheilus anophthalmus; assembly: GCA_018155175.1. Lineage (NCBI taxonomy): Eukaryota > Metazoa > Chordata > Actinopteri > Cypriniformes > Cyprinidae > Sinocyclocheilus > Sinocyclocheilus anophthalmus. The sequence continues at coordinate 189,439 of JADLZN010001435.1, forward strand.
TGCACATCAATGTTTTATCCACATTAAATGACCTTAGTTTCCACAAGCAATACAATCTTTGCTGCCCCCTCTTACACAAAATATCAGTATTGGGAGAAAAGCACAATTTGTTATCCAAAACTGTACCCAAATACTTGTACTGTTCAACACTCTCAATACCCACTCCATTAATGCTTGTTTGCTTATACTGAATAGATTTCCTCCTAGGGTTAAAATCAATAGTCATCTCCTTAGTTTTAGAAACATTAAGTTTTAAGAAAGCATTCTGACACCACATACTAAAATCATCAACCAACCAACCACAGGACCATGCATGGAGTCCTCCTCACTCAGTAAGCTAACGATTACAGTATCATCAGCAAATTTTATAATATGCCTATTTCTATAACTACTCTTACAGTCATTTGTGTACAAGATAAATAATAAAGGGGAGAGGACAAATCATTGAGGTGACCCAGTAGATGACACCAGCCATTCAGAAAAACAATCATTTACTTTAACTCTCTGTGTTCTCTGCACAAGGAAATCTAAAATCCATCCTACAAGACTAAAATCCAACCAAAATTAATTAATGAGCTTCTCAACTAAAATATGTGACTGAATGGTATTGAAAGTGCATGAAAAATCAATATAAAGTAAGTTAACAAATGTTTTCGGCTTATCCAGATACTGAAGTACTAAGTGTAAGAGACTGTACTGCATCCTCTACACCTCACTTAGACCTATATGCAAATTGTAGGGGATCTAGAGAACTCTATGTCCTTTGCATAATTACTTTCTTAACAAATTTTTCAAAACATTTCATAACTAAGGATGTTAGCGCCACAGGTCTAAAATCATCCAATACCTGTACATTATGCTTTTTGGGCACTGGAATCACTGTAGACTGCTTCCACAGTGCAGGTACTTTTTGTTGTTGAAGGGACAGAGCAAAAATTTCACAAAATATTGGACCTAACTGCTCGGCACACTCCTTAAGGAACCTACTCCCTATATTATCAGGTCCAGGTGCTTTCCTGATTTTACACGGTTTAAAAACTATTATCACATCCCTCACATTAAAAAAGACACAGTCATACTCCCCATTTATTCTACATTAATTTTTCGACCCATCGATTTCCTGTTTAAAATCATAAGCATCAAATCTTAGATAAAAATGATTAAAATCCTGTGACAAACTGAATCCATTTAAAATAATCATATTATTACTTTTCCTACTATCCTGACCTGTTATTAAATACATCCCCTCCCAAGCAGAACCTAAATTTCCCATTCTCAATTTTACCTCAAGATCTTCCTTGTAGGCTGATTTAGTTCTCTTAATTTCACACTTAATTTCTTTTTTTTAGCCTAAAATACTCCACTGTATCTCCCTCTTTAAAGGCCCTATTTCTTTTTGACAGAAGAATCTTTGTGACCCATGGTTTGCTGTTAAGGTATTAACATATCCTCACAAAACGTCACATAACTACAAATTACATCTGGTAATTCATCAATGTCCAAACCAGAGTCCATAAAAACAGTCCAATCTGTACATTCCATACACCCTTTTAAATGTAGCATCACATCTTCAGACCAGTCCTTCATCTTAATTAACTGTGCCTTTTCACGTTTCAAAACAGTTTTATATGTAGGAACAAGTAATACTGTATCCTAAAGGTGGTTTACCAAGTGACTTGTAAGCTCCTTTAATCGATTCATAACACAAGTCCAAAATTTTATCCTTACGTGTTGGGCAAGTTACATACTGGTTGAAGAGGCCCAGTGATTTCTCCAATGTACAATTATTAAAATCTCCTACAATAAAACTGGGTGCATCAGGAGATACAGATTGCAGTTCATGCACCATGCGCTCAATCTCCCTTGCCGCATTGTCCTCGTTTGCTAAACAACCGTCACAAACAGCTGAGGAAACTCGCGAGGCAAATACTGAGATCTTAATGCCACAGTCAGCAACTCAATATCTTTCGTGCACACTCTCTCCTTAACAGACACGGATTTGCACCAGTTCTCGCTAATATACAGAGATACCCCACCTCCTTGCGCTTTACCGGTTTCCCTCGCATACCAGTTCATGCGAACAGGTACTCCGAAGTCATCCAGTCGTAGGCCCGAATCTGAATCCCCTTCGGAAAGCCAAGTCTCTGTGAGTGCCATCAAGCAAACACCCCTGTAATCATGCTGGAACTTCACCATACCTTGAAGCTCATCCATTTTTTCCCCCGTAGAGACTGCACATTCCCCAAAATAATTGTAGGAAGAGGGATTTTAGAGAGACTTAAACTTTTCAGTCTCTGACGAATGCCTCCTTTATGTCCTCTTTTCCGAATTTTAACTGTTGAATCATTTTGTCCAGTGCGATTTTGTTTTTGCTTAAAAGGTGAAAAACTTCCCAGATCAGGATACACATGTTCCACAGTTTGCTTCATGCTGTTAGGCTTATACCATTGTAAAAGAAACTCCCGGGAATACTGAATTATTGCCAAGTAATAGGGGGCATAACAGGCTGAGAATGGCCTTCAGAGAGGAAATTGGCACTATAATAACATCGCAATTGTGGGTGCCGACCGGCGACATACACCCCCTCGGCGTAACCTGAAGGGGACGTGACATTTAACTGTGGCTCCTTTGATGATTTTCTTCCCTCTGTCTACACAAGTGTCTTATTGAATCGCCCCTGAGAGCCAGCCAGCATCTCTGAAAATGACATCACTTCACCTGCGAGGGTGTATTTTCAAAGTGCCGGCTTTGTTCGCTAGATAACACAGCTGCCCTCACTTTGAAGGGTTTGTTACTGAAGAAAACAAGGGATGGAGCACAGGGAGAGGCTGTCTTTGAGAAGATGTGGAATGATTTGTAAATTATGAATAGCCTGGAGGTGGCGTAGAGGTTATTGTAAAGCGAGTGACCTTTGAATGGGACCCACAGGACTTCATCGCCATCTGTGCCTGCTGGGCATCTCTAATCCCTCTGCCACCATCCTCAGCAGTAATTGGTACCCACACATTGGCATTGTGCCTACACATTTGATTACCCTTCTACGTGTCTCACTCGCTATATATGTTTCTTACTCCCCCATTTGAAAATCATTAACATAGTTTTGCATGTTTCCTCCTCAGTGTCCAAAATGAATACTCGACAAGCAGCAAATGTTAAAAAAGAGTTTGTAAAAATAGTATTTGGTTTAAATTGCAAAGTGATAGCAAGAATGATAGCATAAATATTGCTTTTTTATCTGATAAAAAAGATTCTTGTCTCATTACAAATAAAGATCTAGATAAATTAATTGTCATATGGACAAAATATGTATTATTTAGAGATTAATTGTGAAATTCATGCACCACTAGTGGCACTAAAAAGAACGGCAAACAAAATTTATTTTTTTAAATGAAGGTCGGTCACTAATGCACTGATGAAGCTCACAGAAGCTTTTTACACCAGTCACACAGAGCTACACTGTGTTATATTACCATGGTGACAAGTATGCATTTTCTCGCATAAAATGATATTTCAAGAGCTGTCAACTTGTGCACTTATGGAAATGAGTGTGCATTGTGGAATACATAACCTTAAATTACAGCTTTCTCAAATATCGACATGGTGCCTACATATTGTTGCAAAACTAAAAGAATACTTTTCTTTGATTACAGACATTCAGGCATTTAAATATATTAACTTACTCATATTCACCCGAGTCTTAGCCAGCTGTATTATAGTTTAGCCCAAAACACCTCCACCTCAGCGACACGCCACAGTCATCAAAGACACGTCTTCTTCTGTACACAGCTGGTGGCAATTTATGCCACCCTAACCTATGAATACGAACAACATTTGAACCGTTTCCTGTACAGTATCTCCAAACACCTGTTTAATAGTAGGGATGCATGTGTTGCTAGGTGTGAGGTTTCACAGGGTGTTTCAGGTGAAGTTTAATAAGTCTAGCGTCCCACTCAATGCTGAGTGGTAATGTGGAGGTAAGATGATTTCAGGAGAGGTGTGAGTCAACATGTATTGCATTCTGAAATTTCTTTCTATTCTATAATACTACCACCATTGTTATCCTATGTAAAGTGCTGCTATCTGTACAGGTTTGATTTTCTCTTTGTTTCTTTTCAGCCAGTTATTCAAATATCTCCCTCAAACAAAAATACCTCCACCCTCACAAATGAGTAGGAAAGAAAAATCTAAATGATGATCTCTTTAATGTCTTTACCATCACTTCAAGACAGCATTGAGATTAAGATTTTTCAATAGTCTCTTGTTAACTCTTGCAATAAAAAAACACATTTTGAAGAGATCTCATCAACGTCTCAAACTGTTCTCTTTGTTTCCCAAAGACAACATCTGCAAATCTGTAATCAAAGTAAAAAATCTCAACATGAATTATTCCAAAACCAAAATATCTAGCATGTGACTCCTCTATAGTTTTAGTAGAGATCTTAACAATGTCTCCTATTGTGCTCAGACCTGACAAGACAACAAAGTCTGCAATTAAAATCTCAAGAAGATCCACTTTTTTCTCACCAAAATATTCCAAGACCAAATGGGTATCTCATATGTGTCTGCAAAAATAGTCGGCAATCACCTTTATTTCTATAGCATTTTATGTAATATTGATTGTGTCAAAACAGCTTCACAGGTACAACAACACTTTATTCCTCAACATAATGCAGCTCTAGCTGGGCTCTGGCCAAACAGCACTGAGATTTGCCCCCAAAACAGCATCTCTCTTTTAGCCCTGTGGAGTTGCATCACGGCAGGTCACATCAACACCTCTGAAATTACTAGTCCCAAACCATTCACATATAAGCCTTTTTAATTTAATTGGAGTCCAAAATGCCTAAATGTACATTTAGACTCCAAAACCTTTTCAGAACAAAACACTCTTCTTAGGTGACAAAGGGCTGCTTAATCACCTGTATTTGTAAATCTATGTTTGAACATATGGCCATGTTATATGCTGTTTGGATGAAGTGGAGTGTAAAATGAGGGAGGTGGTGAGGAGGGTTAAGTGTCTTCCTCTCCCACACCGTGCTGTGACAGATGACTGAGCTGTCGGAGCTCTCTGGATGGCTGCTGACAGGACAGAATTTCACTAGAGAAGTGGTCACTGCAGCGCCCCTGTCATTTTACAAGGAGTCACTGCAGAGCAGCATAGGGTAAAAACCTGTGTGTTTTTTGGTCTTTTGTGTTTAACCATGTTCTTGCTGCTCTTTTCCATGCATGAAAGTCAATGGAAAAATGACAAGAAGCTTTCCTTATACAGTACATTAAAAACTTGTACGTTTACCAATCTTGCGCAAAGCCGACCTCATACGTCATTCGGCCGGAACTGCTTCCATTTATAACAGTGAGCGCAAGCTAGATTCAATTGATTATTACGTTTAAAATATGGTTATTTTTCCTACAAAAACGCATCGATTCGCTACAGGAAGACTTTGTTCATCCCCCGGAGCCGTGTGAGACACTTTTTTTTATGGATGGGTGCTTTTTATTTCACTTATTTTGGACTGAAGCAATGCAACACCCGCTGACTGGCATTAAACAGCTTGAAAGATCAAAGACCATTTTTTATATAACTCCGAACAAGATTTTCTGAAAGAAGAAAGTCATATACACCTAGGATGCATTGAGGGTGAGTCATTTATGGGCTAATTTTCATTTTTGGGTGAACTAACCCTTTAATTATATTCTTTAAAAAAAAGGTTTTGTTTAATAAAAAAAAAGATTTCAAGGTAAAATATTTTAAAACAGTATTATGAATTAGCAATTAATAGCTTGAAATTTTGCAATTTCAACTAACCATGCTTTGTCATAAAAATATTTTCATTATATTTTTGTCTGCATTTTCTGTATGTTGGGGACACCACATTTTGTTGGCAGACAAAATGTTTTATTTTTTATTTTTTATTTTTTTAAACGAATCAGGTCTTTTGGAGAATATGCATTGGAGTTACAGGTAACGTCTCGGTTACGTATGTAACCCTCGTTCCCTGAAGGAGGGCACGGAGACGGCACGCTGGTGACCGACGAATTGGGATCTCACTTCGAGAGACCAATCACATTCGAGTGTAAACTAAACGAGCCAATGCACCACTGCAGGCTGATCGATTGCTCCCAGCTGCGTGATCAAGTGTGAGCATAAAAAGGCAGCGGTGTAACTCATACCAGTTTCAGGAGGAGCGACCGGTGACCCAGACGCTCAGGGTGGTACAGCAGACGTGCGTGGGACGTCCCCGTTCCCTCCTGTCAGGGAACGAGGGGATTACATACGTAACCGAGAAGTTCTTTCAGTCGATACTCCGGTAACATCGGTGATGAGAATTGGGATACATACAAGCACCATGGATGATGCACCGTCCCGTGTCTGTTGCAAAAGCCGCGCCCTTTGTGGTGAGGCCGGGGCTCGCAACTAAGAAGAAAAGGTCACGTGTCCCTAGACCTACCCCTCAGTTGAGTGGATAACAATGGGAAAACGTGCCCGTTCCACTTGGAACAGGAATGTGGCGGAACCCCAATCCTTCTCGAAGGAGGTTTCGGAAGCATTTACACATATGACATCCGTTTAGGTGCGTATGGAAGATTAGAGGTGATTGTAACTCTTGAAAAATGGCAGAACGTCTGCCGGGGAAACACGGCCTCTGAGGCTATACCGTGGACTTTACACATATAGGAACCACTTAGGCTTTTACATATGGAACCCAGCCCTCTTCCGGTTCTCACGGATTCAGCGAGTGAGGGACTGGCACCGGACGTTCCGCCACGTCTGGCTCCAGAGGGGACGGAGGAGCTCGACAGGGTCTACAGAACGGACACTCTGGAGAAATTTCTAGCAAGCCGACACTAAACCGGATCCTCTCTGTGCCTCTACCCGTTTGAGGTGAGACCACAGGCAGCTATCGAATTAGCGAAAGTGTGGGGGATCGCCCAGCCGCGCTCTACAATATCTGTCAGTGAGGCGCAATAGACCCCCAGCGCCCAGGAGGATGCAACACTCCTAGTAAAGTGAGCTAGCAGACATGATCGCGGGCAGGCACAACCTGTTGCTGATAAGCCAGGGTATGGGTTATCCACAATCAGGGGCATTCTGCTTAGAGATGGATTCCCTTATGCGGCCACGTAAAAGACAAGTCATCAGGTCCTAAGCTTGTGTCAGTCGACGTAGCACCTCAGTCGGACGGGACAGAGCAACGCTAGGGTGGGTCTGCCTCCTCCGAGGTGCAGGAGCTGCAGGGCTCACCACCTATTCCTGAAGGGAGTAGTGGGAACCTTGGGCACATAGCTGGGCTGGGGCCTCAGGATTACCTGGGAGTCAGCCGGCCCAAACTCTAGGCACGAATCGTTGACCGAAAATGCGTGCAGGTCCCCTACCCTCTTGATGGAGGCCAGTGCAAGCAGGAGCAGAGTTTTCATTGAAAGAAACTTTAGCTCGACTGACTGCAAAGGCTCAAATGGGCCCTTCTGTAGTGCTTTGAGCACTAGAGACAGGTCCCAAGAGGGTATAGAGGAGGGCCGGGGAGGATTTAACCTTCTCGCCCCCTAAGGAACCTGATGACCAGGTCATGCTTCCCTACCGAATTCCCTTCCACGGGGTCATGGTTAGCAGCAATCGCAACGACATAGACTTTAAGGGTGGAGGGAGAAAGCCTTCACTCCAACTCTTGCTGCAAAAAGGAAAGCACGACCCCGATCGGGCATCTCCGGGGGTCTTCCCGACGAGAAGAACACCACTCGACGAACAGGTTCCACTTCAAGGCATAAGCGTGTCTCGTAGACGGTGCTCTCGCTGAAGTGATGGTGTCAACTACCTCTTGGGGTAGGTCACCCAGAACCTCCGCGTCCCGTCCAGGGACCAGACATGAAGTTTCCAGAGGTCTGGACGCGGGTGCCAAAGGGAGCCCCGTCTCTGAGTCAGTAAATCCTACCTCAGAGGAATCGGCCAAGGAGGGGCTGTCGAGAGGAGCATTAGTTCGGGGAACCAGGTCCAAGTGGGCCAATATGGCGCCACAAGCAGGACCTGCTCCTCGTCCTCCCTGACCTTGCACAGCGTCTGTGCGAGAAGGCTCATTGGGGGAAACGCATACTTGCGCAGGCCCCGCGGCCAGCTGTGTGCCAGTGCGTCCGTGCCGAGTGTTCCCTCGGTCAGGGAGTAGAACAACTGGCAGTGAGAGGTTTCTGGAGAGGCAAACAGGTCTACCTGAGCGGCTCCGAAACATCTCCAAATCAGCTGGACCGTCTGGGGATGGAGTCTCCATTCTCCCGGGAGCATAGCTCGTGACAGCTCATCGGCTGCATGGTTGAGAAGACCCAGAATGTGAATGGCACGAAGGGACCTCAGAACCTTCTGACTCCAAAAGAGGAGGTGGCGGGCGAGTTGCGACGGGAGTGCAGACCACCTTGTCGGTTGATGTACGCAACGGTCGCCGTGTTGTCCGTTCGGACCAGCACGTGCTTGCCTCGTAAGCACCCTTTGAGACGGTTCAAGGCAAGGCGCACTGCTAACAACTCCAGGCAATGATATCTGACAGTGAGTTGGGGGCCGTCATACCCCCGACTGGTGCCGTGGTATGGGATCCCGCGGTGTTTGAGGCATCCGTGTGAACTACAGCATGCCTGGAGACCTGTTCTAGTGGCACTCCTGCCCGGAGGAATGTAAGGTCTGACCACAGGCTGAAGGTTTGGTGACAGGCCGGTGTAAATTGGACGCGGTGAGTGCCGCGCTGCCACGCCCACCCCGGGACTCGGCCATGAAACCAGTGCTGAAGCAGTCTCATATGAAGCAGCCCCAGCAGTGTAACTGCCGCTGCACCTGCCATATGCCCCAGGAGCCTCTGAAAAAATATCAGTGGGACCGCTGTCCTGCCCTTGAACGAATTCAAGCAGTTCAGCAACGACGCAAACATTATACTGTGAGCTATGAGCGACAAATCCCAATCTATAGAGAAAAGAGATCCTTTGCGTCGGGGAGAGTTTGCTCTTTTCCCAGTTGACCTGAAGGCCAAACCGGCTGAGGTGTGAAAGCACCAAGTCCCTGTGTGCACACAACTGATGCTGAGACTGAGCTAGTATGAGCCAGTCCGTGAGGAGTTGGGGAATGCGAAGGCCCTGTTATATCAGGGAACCACGGGCTGCCTCAGCAACTAGTTACGTTACGACAAGGGAGACAGGGACAGAGAGGGCAGGACTTGTAGATATGCTTGCCTTTGAATGCGAACGCAGAACTGTCTGGGCCACAAGAAGAATCGACACATAAAGTACTCGTCCTTCAGGTCGAATGCTGCAAACCAATCTCGGGGACGGATGCACCCGTAGATGCATTCCTGCGTCAACATCTTGAACGGTAACCGGCGAAGGGCCCGGTTCAAGACACGCAGATCCAAGATTGGTCGTAGCCCACCGCCTTTCTCGGGTACAATCAAGTAAGGGTTGTAAAACCCTGTATTCATATCGACTGGAGGGACCGGCTCTATCGCATCCTTTGCCAGTAGGACCAGTGATCTCCGCACGCAAGACAGGAGCATTGTCCGCCTTCACTGTCGTGAAGCGGATGCCACTGAACTTGGGGGGATGCCGGGCAAACTGAATCGCATAGCTGAGGCTGATGGTCCGCAGAAGCCAACGTCTCGTTGGGTAGCACTAGCCAGGCACCCAGATACCATGCAAGCAGGACCAGCGGAACCACCGCCGTACCCGCAGTGGGGCAGCAAGGTGGAACGCAGGGACCCAACTTGGGCTGCTTGTGAGAGGACCGCAGAGGGGTCTGAATGTGCGGTGCAATGCTTACCTGGTTCCACAGTGTGGCAGAGGGTGCGTGAGTAGGGCCTTTGTTGATGCTCTCGAACCTCCTGGGCTTTTTTTGGGGGCGGGGGGGGGGGGATTGGGAGGAGGAGGCTGGAGTGTGGTCCGGTGATGGTCCGTCCGCGACTCTCCATGCCCTCTTCCCCCGGGACCAGGGACAGAGGAAACCATTATCTCGTCGATATTTCCAGATTCTTCCACCGGCCCTCCTCGGGGGAGGAGAGGTGACTTCAAAATCCCCCAAAAAGGCAGTTTCTCCTCTTGGGTCACCCATACGGTTGACTCTTGCTCTTTCGCCCACCGCCGGTTTGCGGGGCCGGGTGGGTGGTCGGCTGCCTATGCCAGCTCCACCCCCCCCCCGGCGACGATTGCTGGAGGTCTGCAGATAGATGCAGGCGGGAGCAGGGTGGGGACGCGGGGGCCGTTTCGGCGACAGCAGTCTGCTTCTGCGGCGCGAGAACTGCTGGGCAAAGCTCTCGACCACGTCGCCGAAGAGGCCGGTCTGGGTCACAGGGGCATTAAGGAACTGAACTTTGTCGGCGTCCCTCATATCAACCAGACACAGCCAGAAATGGCGCTCCTGGACCACAAGTGTGGATATCGCACGACCCAGAGAAATCGCGGTGACCTTCGTCGCTCGGAGCACGAGGTCAGTGGTGGTTCGGAGCTCTTTCAGAACTTACGGATCATGACCACCCTTGTGCAGGTTCCTCAGTGCCTTGGCCTGATGAACCTGCAGTAACGCCGTAGCGTGTAAGGCGGAGGCAGCTTCTCCACAGGCCATATAAGCATCGCCGGACAGGCCAGACGAGTACCTACAGACCCGGTAGGGGAGGCACGGTTTGCAGGGGTGGAGACGGTATTAGGGACCCATTGCCTTGCAAACCGGACCGCTCCCTCGGGGGGGACCATTGTTACCCCCTAGCTGCAACACCGTACAGGGTGGGAAACGGCATCTTTAGAGTAGTGCGTAGTGCAGCCTGAAGAAAAGGGAACGACCACAGCTGAACGCCTGGCCGCAACACAAAAAAAGTCCCAAGACGCGCGATAGACTCGATCACAATGAAGCAGGTGTGGTAGGGCAGAACGATGTTGTCGCTCGGCTCCTCAGCGAAAACCTGGTATGCTTTGCACCGGCTGCCTTTTTATGCTCAGCTGGATGCAATCATCGCATGCCCGTGCATTGGCCCGTTTAGTTTACTGTAAGCGAAGGAATCCCAATTCGTCGGTCACCGACGTGACTCGGAGTGACCGAACTGAAGGGAAACAGAATATATTCACGGGAATCATTGAGAATTAAATAACAGGAACTAAAAGAAATAACCACAGTGTACAGCGTTACGTAATTAGAGATATATTAATATTATTCTATTATATGATTATTTCAGTGTAGTTACTTTTAGTAACTCATTTTATTCAGTCAGTAGCAAGGCAACATTTACTCTTTTTGTTTTCATTTTTAAGTTTTTCCTAATAATTACATTTAATATTATTGCATCTTATTTCAATTAACAAAAACAATTTGCAATAGTTTTTTTAAATAATAATGACACGAAAAAAAGCGTACCTAACACAATAATATAACAGTAACACAATCAATCAGTTTCACACCATGCCTAACAACACCCATTATTTATGATAAAATCACACTAATGCACAGTCTCTCTGCTTATTGCTTAAATACAGTAAGGCCCAGAGCTGTTCTGCCCTAGGTAATTTCACAACAAATATGTCAGTTACAGGTAAAACGGTTCTATATATCAGCTGAAAGAGCTTTGAGTTATTTTAATGATCAACCTCTCAGACACTCTAATTTTCTCAAAACTTTACAGTTTACTTCCATAAAATAGAAAACTGAAAGCATGGTCCATAAATCAGCTATGAAACAAATTTTCCCCACTACTGCTCCTTTCATTTTAAGGTTGGCTGTGCAATAACAATCCGCTTATGTCAGCGCGGTTCATTTTGCGGAGTGCTGAGTGTGAGGTGGTAGAGCGGTGTGGTGCGCTTGGCCCCGTGCTGCTGAAAACAAGGACTTAACAACCTAAAGAGCTGAAATAACAGTTCCTGTCTGTCCTTTGCCAGGCCAGACTTCCTGTTTGTCTGAAATAAATCTTTGCTTAAGCTGGACATTCCACCATGAGTCTGTTTTTCTCTCTCTATTCTTTCACAAGCTCTCTCTTCCTCTGTTTCTATTTTATTCTCTTATGCTCCCTCTCTTGAGCTGTTCGACTACGCCATGGGTGACAGAGCTGTGAGTGAGAGAGGTTAAAGAGAGCTGAAATAGAGGGCTGGAGATCAGGTCACAAAGAGATAACACCTCCTGAACGTGGGTAATTGAAAAGTTTAGGATGACAGAAAGGGAAAGAAAGATAGCTAGAAAATTACAGATGTGAAAGACAAACAGTACACGGTCAAGCACAGATGAAGAGGAGAAATCACACAAGACCAGCTGTCTATCATGTCATACATTCAACCAGTTCTCCTTTAAATTTTCTATAAGAGGTAGCCTGCAGCCTGCTTTAGGTGAGGATTAAAACAGTTCAAAGAACGAAAACAAAAAAACGCTGTGCTGTTATGCTTTACATACTGGTAAAAAATGTATAGCCTGAATGAACTGTAAGTCGCTTTGGATAAAAGCGTCTGCTCAATGACTAAATATTAATGTTAATATATTATATATATAAGCGCTATATATTACACACACACAACACGCGCACCACACACATACAGTATATACATATACACGTATACACACATACTGTATATACACACACACACATATATTATATAACAAATAACATTTTAAATGACTTCTGTTTCTCAATAAATAAAGCAATAATTTTTATTTCATCAAAACCGGCCTATAAGGAGACCTCAGAACTTTAGAAGCAAAGAAAAAAAAGAACCTTACTGGTTTTGCTCATAATAAAACAATTTGATTTTAATCCTTGATTTTAAACATAGGCCTACATGGCAAATAATGAATTTCTGCACTGCACTGGCTTCCTATTGAACACTGAATATATTTTAAAATCCTGCAACGCTCTAAATGGTTTAGCTCCATAGTACTTGACTGAGCTCTTATCACATTATAGTTCTTCACGTCCACTTGGATCTCAAAATTCTCGCCAGTTGAAAATAACTACAACTTTCCACACCATGTTTGTCTGGCCAGAGAAGATCTGGCCCCCGGACTGTTCACTTCACAACAGAAAGCATTTAAATCAGATTTGACTCAGTATATTTTGACTGACAAACAAATCAACTATTCAGTATGAGTTACTCGGCCCCAATCCAACAGTACATGGTCAGCAATTCTTCACAGTGTGAATCATAAAAGCACCCAACAATGAATCACTTGAGTTTTCAGTATGACATCAAGAAAGTGCCTAAGAGGGATGTCAGACAGACAGATAAATCTATAACCCAGAACTTTAAACATGAAAGGGAAATTTAGGATAATATATCCTAAATATATTATCCTAAATCCTATCCTAAATAATTTAGGATAATATATCCACACTTAGCATCTTGGGCTTGACTGAGACCTGGATTCGTCCAGAAGACTCAGCAACCCCAGCTGCTCTTTCGAACAATTTCTCTTTCTCTCATACCCCCGTCAGGTTGGCCGGGGTGGGGGCCCTGGTCTGCTCATTTCTAACAATTGGAAACACTCAACCCACTCTCCCCTATGCAATTACAACTAATTTGAATCTCATGCGATTACTGTAACAGCTCCTATAAAACTCCAGGTTGTGGTAATTTACCGCCTCCTGGGCAAATTCTATCCGCCTTCCTAGAAGAGCTGGATGGGCTGCTGTCCTCATTCCGGAGGATGGCAGTCCACTTTTAGTTTTTGGCGACTTCAACATTCATCTGGACAAGCCTTATGCTACAGACTTCCATTCACTCCTTGCTTCATTTGATCTCAAACGACTTACCACCACAAGCACGCACAAATCAGGCAACCAACTTGACTTAATTTACACACGCAATTGTATTGCAGAAAACAGTCTGGTCAAACCACTACATATCTCTGATCATTTCTTCATTACATTTCAACTACATTTTGCTACCTGTGTGCCACCAACCCCATACCGGTTACTTTTAGACTAAACCTACGCTCCCTTTCACCCTCACATCTTCCCTCTGTAGTATCTTCCTCTCTTCCCTCACCCACCCATTTCCCATCTCTGGATGTGAATGCAGCAACTAACACTTAATGCTCTACTTTAACCTCTTGTCTAGACAATATTTTTCCTCTCTCCTCCAGGACAGCACGGGCTGCCCCTTCTAACCCCAGGTTATCCGATGTTCTTCGTGAGCATCAAACCAACTCAGGGCAGCAGAGAGAAAATGGAGCAAATCAAAAGATCCGTCAGCTCAGTCTGTATCGTCTGTGTTGCCTTTCTCGCTGAAGGTACATACTGCCAAAATCTTCATTAACTTCCACCACAAGTCACAGCGCTCGCCCACGTATCTTTCAAAACTGTCCATCTCTCCTCTGTCCCCTCCACACTCCTACCACTCTATAACAGATTGATGATTTTGCCACTCTTCACAGGACAAACCCAACAATCAGTAAGCCATTCTCACCACCACACACACCGGACTTCAAACCAACCCCACCCACTGCAAAAACTCCCATCTTCTCCTTCTGTCCCTCACTGAGACAGAAGTATCAAAACTTCTAGACCCAATCCCCTCACACCTCCAAGCAATCTCTCCTACACTTTTACCAGCACTCACACACATCAACACATCTCTCCTCACAGACACCTTCCCCACTGCATTCAAGCAGACTCGGATAACCCCACTGCTCAAAAAAACCTACATTAAACACTTCACTTACAGATAGCTACAGACCTGTATCTCTCCTTCCATTCATAGCGAAAACACTCGAAAGAGTTGTTTTCAACCAGATATCATTGTTTCTTTCACGGAACAACAAACTGGATCCTAACCAGTAAGGTTTAAGGAGTGGCCATTCATGAGACGCGCATACTGTCAGTCACAAGCCTTGCGATGCAAAAAAAAAAAAACAGCTGATTCAAATAGCGTCCTTATTCTGCTGGATCTTTCTGCTGCTGTTGACACTGTCAATCATCAGATCCTCCTGTCCACCCTTTCATCACTGACATAACAGGGATTCCACTTTGCTGGTTTGAATCCTATCACCCTGGTTTTTCAGGGTGTCTTGGGGAGGGGAGGAATCCAAAGCACATCAACTTGTCACTGAGGTTCCTCAGGGATCAGTTCTTGGACCCTTCCTCTTCTCCATATACACAACATCACTGGGGTTTTTTTTTTGTCCCATCATACAGGCACATGGCTTCTCCTACGATTTCTTTGCTGATGACACACAGCTCTATCTTTCTTTTCAACCAGATGATCCAACGGTAGCTGCCCGGATCTCAGGCTGCCTGGCAGACATCTCGGCATGGATGAAAAAACATCACCTACAGCTCAACCTGACAAAAACTGAGCTTCTTGTCTTTCCTGCCACCCCAACTCTACAGTATGATTTCTCCATCCAGCTAGGTTCTTCTACAATTACCCCATCAACTTCGGTCAGAAATCCTGGTGTAACTTTTGATAACCAGCTGAACTTCAAAGACCACATTGCAAAGACCGCTCGATCTTGCAGGTTTGCATTGCACAAAATCAGAAAGATCAGGCCCTTTCTAACGGAGCATGCTGCACAACTTATTGTCCAGGCCCTTGTCATCTCTAGGATGGACTACTGCAATGCTCTACTGGCTGGACTCCCATCAAGCACAATAAAACCTCTACAAATGATTCAGAATGCAACAGCATGACTGGTCTTCAACGAGCCCAAAAGAGCCCACGTCACACCTTTCTTTATCTCCTTGCACTGGCTACCGGTTTCGGCCCGAATCAAGTTCAAGACATTGTTGCTTGCATATAGAACAGCCACAGGCAGAGCACCCGCCTACTTCCACTCATTACTACGAATTTACATCCCCTTCAGACGTCTGAGATCCGCTAGTGAGCGACGCATCGTGGTACCATCACAGAGAGGCTCAAAAACACTTTCCAGAACATTCTCGTTCACCACTCCTGGCTGGTGGAACGATCTTCCCAACCCTATCCGGAATGCTGAATCCCTGACAATTTCAAGCGACAGCTGAAAACTCATCTCTTTCGAAGCTAATTGACTCATCATAATAATAATAAAAAAATAAAATAAAAAAAAATTCTCTCTCTTTATTTATTCCTTCTCCTTCTAGCTCGTACTTATTTGAACAATGTCTAAGAAATTGGTATTACAACCACTTCTTGTGTCCATTTGCCTCTTTAAGAAGAATCGCTTTAAGTATCCCCCAATTGTAAGTCGCTTTGAAAAAAAGCATCTGCAAAATGACTAAATGTAAATGTAATGTAAAATTATGTACCTTTGCGGAACAATTCGCTTACAATTAAGTTATTCCAATGGACTCATCTAAAATCTTTTAATTCATTTACATTTATTCATTTTAGCAGATGCTTTTATCCAAAGCTATTTACAAATGAGGACAATGGAAGCAATTTAAAATCAACTAAAGAGCAATGATATGCAAGTGCTATAACAGGTCTCAGTTAGCTTAACGCAGTACACAAAGCAAGGTTTTTTTTAAATAATATAATAAAAAGAAAACAGATAGAATAGAATAAGAATAGAGCAAGCTAGTGTTAGAGACTTTTTTTGCTTTTTTTTAATTGTATAATAAATAAAAAGAAAACTAATAGGTAGAATACAAAAAGATTAGAAAAGCTAATTTTTTAAAAAGAAAACAAGCAGAAAATGAATAGAGTGCAAGTCTAAAAGAACTTGCACTCTAGAATTAGAATAGAGAGTGCTAGAGATAGATGGTCAAAAAAAGATGGAAGAGATGTGTATTTAGCTGATTCTTGAAGATGGTTAAGGACTCAGCTGCTCAGATTGAGTTGGGCAGGGGGAAACGTTTAATTTAAAAGTCCGTGAAAGTGATTTTGTGTTTCTTTGGGATGGCACAATAAAGCGAAGTTCACTTGCAGAACGCAAGCTTCAAGAGGGACATAAGTCTGAAGTAATGAATTTAGGTAAAGGGGTGCAGAGCAGTGGTGGTTTTGTAGGCAAACATTAATGAATTTAATGCGAGCAGCTATTGGTAACCAGTGCAAACTGATAAACAGAGGTGAGACGTGCATTATTTTCGGCTTATTAAAAATTAATCTTTCTGCCACGTTCTGGATTAATTGTAAAGGTTTGATAGATCTGGCTGGAAGACCTGCCAAGAGAGAATTGCAATAGTCCAGCCTGGACAGAACAAGGACTTGAACAGGGAGTTGTGAAGCATGTTCTGAAAGAAAGGGCCTGATTCCTAATGTTGTATAAAGCAAATCTACAGGACCAGGCAGTTTTAGCAATGTGATCTGAGAAATTAAGCTGATCATCAATCACAAATCCAAGGATTCTGGCTGTTTTTGAAGGAGCTATGGTCATGGTAACTAATGGATGGTGAATGACAGTATGATGAAAACGAGGTTGCTGGAACCACAAACAGTTCGGTCTTTTAGCCAAAAGGACACAATGCAGCAAGAACCTGTTCTCTGATCCTCTGAAATGTACTTCAAAAAACACCATGAAATTACTACTACATTTCCAAAAACATGGTATTACTTAGGTGATATGCATGTTAAATTAAAATGAATTCAAATCTACTGCAGTGCCTGAATAATATGTCCATTAGTTTTACTGAGGAAGGTTTTCCATTAGGTTTTATTGGTTCAATTCCAGTTGGCAAACACATACACAAACAAACACACATTAACACATACAAAAAATGCAATTATCCATGCCTGTTTATCTTTATCCTGTGCAGAAGGACACATGCTGGTACATTTGTAATCCAGGAAAAAACAAGGTTATTTTAAATAAAGAACAACAATGAATTATAAATGTATGTCAAAAATAGATAAATCATAATAATAAATAATAAATTAATAATTTTTAAAATAATTAAATAAAAAAAAAAAATAAAAGAGCCTTACGTATCAAATTTAAATTGTACAAAATTTTGTAGACAGTTGACACGTAAGCAGCCAATGAAATCAGACTGAATCTTAAGCTTGAGCGATGTCATAGTTTGAGTAATAATAGATCAAATCAACACATAGTCATGTTTAAATGATTAAATCAGTTAAAACATGGTTTGTAACAGTATTATTTATTATTATATGGTATATTATTTATGTAATCATTAGTTATGTATTGTAATAATTTAGGTTTTTAATTTTCTATACCTTTGTTTTATTTCTGTTTATTTATTTGTCATTTGTTTAAAAAAACATCATTTAGGATATCTATCTAATTGTATTTCAGCTTTATTTCAATTACCAAAAATGATTTTTAATAGTATTTAGTTTAAGTTTTAGTTAACAATAACAACACTGGTTTAGAACAAGGGAGTGAGTAAATAATATTGTTAATAGTAATAATTAGAGATTTTTTTTAGTAATTGAGTAAACTATAATTCATGTGCATTAAAGAACCTCGAGTCAGTTCTGACCAACAAGACCATGACAAGGAACCTTTGATTTATAAAAGATGTGATTAAATTGCGTAATTCTGTAAGGCTTTCCAGGACTTCACATCACAAAGGGAAACATCATTCATCTCTGAAAGAACAAAGACAGAGTTTTGAACAAGTGGTCAAGAGGAGGATTCTAATCAAAGATGCATTTGGTGACACATAAAGGGCTTATCGAACTCATTATCAGTAAAATGGGCATCAGATGAATCAATGTGAACCACAGGGAGGTGCTGCCTTAGCCAGAGCCCCTCTGCTCAGAGCCCTCACTGCCAGACAGCACTCATTAACACACCACAATACAAATGAAAGGGACTCAATTGTTGAGGACAACCGCGGTCCAGTGATTTAACATCATGGTTACGTTTTGTCCCCCCCCCCCCCCCCCCCCCCCCCCCCCCCCCCTCTCCTGGGCACTCATGCTTGTCTGGTGCTTTCACATCGCTCATGCAACTCTTGTTCTGTACAGCATACTTCAATTTAATGCCACGCTTCAACTCATGCAGCTAGTTCAATGTCAAGAGTTCAGTCGCTGCTCTCCAATGCTCTGTTAACTTCCTGGAACTCATACAAAAAAACTATTTGATAAACCAGACAATATGACCACACTGTCCTACCTACACCTACATTAGAGTAGTATAGTAAAACCATGTTTTATAGTGATATAAATTAACAATGTACTATAGGGTTAGGATTGGGGTTTGTTTAGGATTAGTTGCTTGTAATAATAATAAAATAATGCTATTAGTAGTATTGTAAGTTAATGTAACTTGTAACAGGGACACTGTAAAATAAAGTGTTACCCAGTTTTCTTTGAAGTACTTTTACTAAAAAAGTATCATAGTTATACCATGTTTAGGACATTGAAATGCCATGGTTTTATCATAGTAAATCTATGGTATTGTATCTTGAAGCATGTTATATTATTACTAATGCCATTGTAATATGATTTTGTGAAAATTTACCATGGTAACACTATGGTAATGCTATATGTTTGGACATCACTGTATACTTTAAAGTATTTGGCATTACCATGGTAGCACAAATTTAGAAGTAATAACACAAAAATGTGGTTAACAGGGATTAGATGGTAAACGTAAAACTGCAGTATATTCAAAATACATCATGGTACTATACCAAAATTTATCTGAAATTCATGCAATGCCATCACTGTACCATATTTACTACCACCATATTTTTCGTAAGAGTCTAAATACTATGGTAACCCAGATTTGTTTAAATTTAGGATTCTTAACTCCGTGCTGTAGATTTTTGAAAGTTTATGAAGACATTCTATGTTCACCAAGGGCTGCATCTTATTTGATCAAAAAGTTTCTAATACACACACTTGACTAGAAATCTTTGGTAACATTACAGATGTCTTCTTTGCTTCAAATGAAAAAGTATATAGGAATAGAGACATTAAAAATGTCTACTCAGTCCTACTCACATTCTCTAAAGACCATCAAAAGCTCATACGTCAGTTTCATAAGTGCAAATGATTAATTGTCAGTTTTTATATTGATTGTAAGTGAAAAACTGCTGATAAGGGGCATGCTGCTTGCTTGCATAAGCCATGAGGAACTACATTACTCTGTGTGATGAAGGCAGTGCAACATGGGCAACATGACAGGATGTGATGCGTCAGCAGCCCTGCAGCCCTGTAACCTCCTTGTGTCTTGGTCTCTTAAGTCAAATCCTGCTGTCTGCTAGTTAGAAGCGACAGCGACACCTCATCTGTCATCCATGAACGAATGATGACGCACATGGGTAGCCAACTGGAGATCAGGTGAAATCTGCCCTGACACTGTTAGCTTTGGGGAGAATCTAATGTCAGAATAGTTATAAGGGCATACCTGAAAGGATTTATATATGAGGACAGCACATGAACACACCACACAAAAAATACAAGATTTTCATTTACTAAATCATTATAATTGAAAACAGTCATTGTTCTAACAATTGTCTATTTATGTTAACTAAATTTTTTATAGCAAAGAGTTTTTGCAAATTGTTTGCATTTTCATGAATTTCAAATTGTGAGTGGGACTGAACCACAAAACCATTTTGTAGTCTGTCTTATTGAATTCAGAATATAGAATATATTCAGCTCACCTGCTGTGCTTGCTAGTTCAAATTAAAAATATGTATTATCAAAACTTCTAATACATATATATTTTAACAAAAGCTGCTTTGAGATGCATTGTTCCTGAAAGTTGCAAGTTGTTGAACTTCAGAGTTTTTGCCATATGAAATTAGATTTTTAGTCTAGTATGTAATAAGAAAAATTACAATAATAAAAAAAAAGTTAATGGTTTGTTTTAGGGTGATAGCGATTATAAATTTTTATCTAATTAATACATGAGTTGGAGGATTTACAATCGACTTAATCGACATTAATTTGGCTGAGAAGATAATTTTAAAGTCACTGTTGTGTAAAAGCATCAAAAAGACATTACAAAAAAGTCGCATCAGCAAGAAATATTTGTTTTCGATCAAAAAAAAAATGTGTTACATATCTATTTTGGATCATGAGGTGGAGTAAAATGATGACAACAATGTTATTTTTGGGTGGTTGACAATACCTTTAATATTAATTGTATTAAGGGTCTTATTAGTACTCTGGAAATATGAAATGATTCTTTAAGACATATACGTCTAATAAGAAACTAAAACTGCCAGTAGCGTGGTGGTAAATGTCTTAATTATTACGTGAATCGATGGGATTATTAATTTCATTTGATTCATTCAGAAGACGTAAATGGTCTTTAGGAATGGGCATTTCGCTTCAACTCCATCGGCCTCTGGCCAATGGTTCAAGTGCCAAATGGTTACTCACTCGTTCAACCCATGCAGTGTAAGAACTGAACAGTCTGTTTGTTATATTTCGTTGGCCAATTGAGGCAAAACAGACAAAATTGTGTCAATATTCCACAATATTAAGTTCTTATTTACTGAACTGTTGTATTAGATCAGTATCACATTTGCACTCGTGTGAAATTGCACTTAGCCTATTGCTCGTGTGAAATTGCTTAACTATCTGAAGTAAATATGAGACAAAAACTCAAACGAGGGATTTTTTACCCCATATCTTGAATTTTAGGGACATTATAACTATGTTCTCTAGGCTCCATCACGCAGTGAGTTGTTGCCCTGCCTCATATTTGTAATCAATTAACTGTATGAAATGTCAGATGAACCACGTAGGTCTGGGGCCCTAGTTTTGTTATATTTCAGCATCATTCAGCATCATCGTACTAAGTCTCTAAAGCTTACAGTTAAAATGCTTAAAAGTCAGGAACATGAAACCCATTTTACATCCTTGTATTTCTGATTGAAACTGGATATTCAAAGAGACAAAAATATTGCAAACTTGGTTATATCCATCTTCAGTGGTATTTATAGTGAAAAGAGGTGGTCACATAACAGAAAAGAAGTAGGTCACTGGCAGGCAAGGTTAAAAAATAAGAGGCATTCATTTACATTACATTTTTTATTTGGCAGACACTTTTATCCAAAACAACTTACAGTGCATTCAGGCTATACATTTTATATCGGTCATGTTCTCTGGGAATCAAACCCATGACCTTGGTGTGGCTTATGTTTCGATGAATTGTGCATGCTTATACATGAATATGCATTATAAAGCTAAATTTAGACTTTAAAAAAAGAGTGATTAGCAGTTGCTATGTGAGTTTGCACATACACTGAGCTAATGAGAATGAACATGAGATGGTGTCTGTTTGGCTGACACAACAGAGACAAAAGACAAAGATAAATGAAGATAAAGTATTTTAAACACCACGACCCCAAGAGTCACACTAGAATTTTCCACACTTTGAGCCACTGCAGTACAAAGCAAACTTCTTTTTAAGACGCTCCACGCAGTATTTGTTTCACCTTCTCTGTCGTGTGCCAATTTAAGCCCTCAAGACTATCAGAGCAGCAAATAAAAGGCACCTTGCAGGTGAGAACTAAACAAACAGAGTTTGGAATTAAAGGCCCCAGCTTCCAGTCTAAACTCAATCAGATTCCCTTCCCTCTCTCTCACTGAGCCAAAGGCACCCTAAATTAAACTGGATGGAATCAATGTTCACCGAACTAGAGACAAAGAAAAAGGGGCTTGAACTTGATGACCTCTTCATTATGATTTGAATATGAGTAACTTAAGAACATCAATTACGTGAAAATTATATCAGTACTAGGGTTGCAAAATTCTGGGAATTTTCAAGACTGGAAACTTTCCATGGGAATAAACTGGAAATTTGCTAAATGGCAGGAACTGGAAACTTAAATGTAGTTGAGAAAAAATCTTGCAGTATGTGGTTAAAACAACCAGATTTAAATGCAATTTCAGTTTAATTTCTACCCTAAACAAACACTGCTCAATCACATGCATACAGCACACTGCTTAGTGCAGGGCTATTGAGGCCACACCCCCTACATCCGCTGTGCTTTCCTCCATAACATGAACAGATAATTTCTTAAATCCTGCACACAAAATATCAAAATGTCCATCTTGGACAATTACATGAATATTACAAAAAATTGTTTAAAACTTCCTTGTGCTGTGTGTAATGTACTGTGCAACTAAATTAGGCTATACAATTGTAAAAACAAATACACTGACTGAACAAACATTAGGTGAGATAATAATAAAACAGAAGTCTAAAAACTGACACTCACACACACAATCCCCTTAGTCACCTAATAGGGCGATCCCCTCCCTTTTCTCTGAAGCACTTGCTGCATTTTGAAGCCCAGGTATACAATTTAAAGAAGGTTTTTCTGTTTAAACAATATAATTTAAAACAATGTATATCTGTGGCAAAGCTGACTTTCAAGCATTCATTACTCAGTATCAGTGTCACATGATTCTTCAGAAATCATTCTAATATGGTTATTTATTATCAATTTGGAAACAGTTGTGTGCTTAATAGGTTTTATTGCCTGTGATTTTTTTTCAGGATTCTTGGATGAATAAAAAGTTAAAAAGAACAGAAAAAAGAACAGTGGAAACATTTTTTAACAAATACATTAATCATTCAAAAAGTTGGGGTCAGCTCTTTTGTCGATTCCAATTAATCCATAAATTCCCAAAATTCCCGGTAGTTTCAAACTTCGATATTTCCAAAATTCCCCAGACGAAGTTCCCATAGAAAGTTTCCAGAAAATTTCAAACCTTCAAAACCCAAATAAAATTAAATCAAACTTTAATTATGCATGTAGCATGTATGCATGCAACGTGCCTTACGTTTGCATGTAAAACAAAAGTCCAAAAGTCTGGAGTCAGTTTTTTATATTTATTTATTATTATTTATTATTATGTTTTCAACTGCTGAAAAATTAATCTTTGCCATTACAGGATTTTTTTTTTTTGTATTAGTGTCTGTATTCAATAGATTTTTATTTGTATATATTTCACAATATTACTGTTTTTACTGTTTTTGATCAAATATTGCAGCCTTCCTGGTAAACATAAAAAAATATTACTTCTATCCAAAACATAAAAAAAATCTTACGACCCCAAACTTTTTACATAACTTAGATGGAATTATTGGCCCAGTGTTATAGGATACGTTTCACAAAATTTCTCAAGAACTCTAGAACATGAAATGGTCATATTTTAACCTAAAATCAAAATTAAAAAAATACATTCCAGTAAAAAAAAAAGAAATTGGAGTGAAATGTGACCAGGACATGTCTTTGTGAGTTTCACCCTAAACCAAATATCCTAGGTTGACAGACTATTACTCACCTCCAAGAAACTGCATGCCCCCCGCTGCACGTCCGATGGTTCTGGAGATGAGTTCTGATATGCAGCAGCCCATGACCGCGGTGAGCGCCACCAGCAGCAGCAGGCCACATCCAACTCCCGTCACGACTGTACAGATCCGCCACTCCATGCTCGGAATACCCTGAAAGCTTGCATAGCGCCCACACTGCTCCAGCATGATCGTAGCCTGCCTCTCTTCGTCCCGAATGGGGTACGAGCACCGCCGGAAAGTACCGAAGGACACTGGCTTATCCATTTGTGAGCCCAGCAGCCAGTAGGGCATGAAGAACCCCACGCAGGAAGCTGCTGCGCTCAGCAGGGACACCAGAGCCCAGATCATCCCCGTACACGTGAGGCTGGATGCCATTCTGGAGAAATGTCTTTAAATATTGGCCACAATTCCAGAAGAAAGCTTGGCAAAGAGGATATCAGACACACACACAAAAAAATCTAAATCAAAATAATGATTCCTTTTGCCTTGTTGGAAAGAGGATGTCTAGCTCCATACAGTCGTCACCATTGTTCTGTGTGCAGTCACCTGAGAAGACGCAATAAAACACATTGTCCCCTCAGTCTTCACAGTAAAGATTCACAATTCCTGTTATATATGCAACAGCATTCATATACACTACCAGTCAAAAGTCTGGGGTCAGTACATTTGTAGTTATCTTAGTATTAAATTAATAATTAATACTTTTATTCAACAGAATGCATTAAATTGATCAAAAGGTACGCAGTAACATTTGGATTGACAAACAACATTAATTTAGAAGGACATTGCATTTGAACTTTCTAGTAATCAAAGAATCCTGAAAGCCATAGTTTATTGTAATCAGCACAGTTGATTTATACAAACAGCCCCCAAACTTCTGAACAATAGTGCACTTTTTAAGTTTAGATTATGTGCCCAAATGTTTCTGGCCACTTAATTTGATCATTTTACTGCACATTTTCTTTCTTATAGTGTTAGTGATTAGTTGTGCATTTCAATATAATATGAAAATATATTAATCAAAGTTTTATAATATTAACTAATGATGTCAAGCTTCTGAAGTTTAATTTAATGTTTGTTATATTGTTAATTAAAGTTGCCACTCAACTTTTTTCATATAAGACTGAGTGTGGAGTCTAACATCTAATATTTACACAGAATATTACAGGTGGTTACTAGCAAAGAAAAAGAAAAAAAGAAAATGTCTAAAAAAAAGTTCCATGTGGTAACATCTACGTTCAACGATTTTATTAAAGTATTTGATATGACTAAACGAATCTGAATACAGTAAGTCGAATAGAAACTCAATTTAAGGGTCGGAACATTTTCACACATTTTCACTTTTCACTGCATGAATCTCTTATTAATAAGACATAATATGCATGATATATCAGCTGCGCTCATATAGCGTATGTGCATTTATATTTTAGGATGTTAAGAATTATTATATAATGTTATCATAGGTATTAATAATATGAATCTAAATTACTATGAAGTCTCAAACGTCTAATATTTACAGAAGATAAAGGGAGGAAAAATCCTACAAAGCTCAACCGACTGATCATCTATTATTAGTGCCACTTCATGACAGTCCTATTATAAACAGCTGCCATGCAAAAGACGCCATCATGCAAACCATAAATATTCATAAAAACATCGTATGTGATAACTTACATAGATCTATTCTGACTGGTGTGTTAATTTCAAATTCCGGTCCAGCTTCGTGGGACCGTGGAGAAGAAATAAACTTTGTCCGCTGAACGGAGCGCAACTAGCGGTACGCGCGCAGAAAACATGCATTACATTCCTTACATGGAGTCTGCTGAGATCTGCTTGTGTCTTTCTGTTTATTTCACTGTCACTCCTGCAGGAAAGCGCTCAAATAATCCCAGTGTATTTCAGAAGACAAGAAATATTGAGCTGTGTCCGTGTCCACGCACTGAGCGCTGTGTGGCAGCAGACAGACTACACGAGTCCGAGGCGCGCTCGCTTGCGCTTGGCTCACTCACTCGAGGCTCCTCCCACAGCCCTGCTGCCTTTCAATCAGCGGGGCTAGTTGTCACACTTTTTACTCCAGTAAATATTTCTCAGAGTAGATTTAGTTTGAAAGTCGGTCTCTGTACCGAAAAAAAAAATCATATGCCTAAGGTGAAAAGATGCAGTTCATTTACATACATGCACGCCGTTTCAAGAATCGAAATCAGAATGAGTTTTTTTGCCAGTAATGTTTACAACCTACAGGACTTTGTTTTTTTCATGACAGAAGCTTCCCAGTGTAACAGAATGAAAGTGTAACAGAACAAAAACACAGATAATAAAAAATGAAAAATAGAACAAGTAAATAAGGAATAAAAATATAAATCGACAGTTGTATGTGCAGGTATATAACAATAGACAGTTTTATGTACAGTTATATTATGTGCAAATTGAAATGTAGACTGAGTTTGTGTGTTAGATAAATAAGTGTATGATTGAATAAATAGTGTGTGTTCCACAGTTATTGTCAAGTGTTCGTGAGATGGATTGCCTGAGGGAAGAAACTTTTCCTGTGTCTGGTCGTTCTGGTGCTAATTGCTCTGTAGCGTCGACCAGATGGCAACAGTTCAAAGAGGGAGTGTGCTGGATTTGAGGGGTCCAGAGTGATTTTGCCAGACTTTTTGCTCACTCTGGATGAGTACAGTTCGTGGAGAGAAGGAAGGGTTGTACCCGATTCGCTCAGCAGTCCGACTACCCTCTGAATTCTTCTGAGGTCAGATTGGCAGCTGAGCTGAACCAGACAGTTATTGAGGTGCAGAGGACAGATTCAATAATGGCGTAGTAGAACTGTTTCAGCAGCTCCTGTGGCAGGTTGAACTTCCTCAGCTGGCGAAGGAAGTATAACCTCTGCTGGGCCTTTTTCACAATGTAGTCAATGTGAGTGTCCCACTTCAGGTCCTGAGAGATTGTTGTGCCCAGGAACCTGAATGACTCCACTGCAGTCACAGTGCTGTCCATGATTGTGAGTGGGGGGAGTGCAGGGGGTTTCCTCCTGAAGTCCACGGTCATCTCCACAGTTTTTAGCGTGTTGAGCGCCAGGTTGTTTAGACTGCACCAGACAGCCAGCTCTTTGACCTCCTGTCTGTAAGCGGACTCGTCACCATCCTGAATGAGGCCGTGTGGTTTCGTTTGCAAACTTCAGGAGCTTGACAGAGGGGTCTTTAGAGAGAGGTGCAGTCGTTGGTGTACAGGGCGAAGAGCAGTGGAGAGAGAACACAACCCTGAGGAGCTCCAGTGCGGATCGTACGGGTGCTGGATGTGTATTCCCAGCCTCACTAGCTGCTGCCTGACTGTCAGGAAGCTGTTGATCCACTGAAAGACGGAGGTGGGCACGGAGAGCTGAATTAGTTTGGGCAGGAGGAGGTTTGGGAAGATAGTGTTAAAGGCCGAGCTGAAGTCCACAAACAGGATCCTCACATAAGTCCCTGGTCTGTCTAGATGTTCCAGAACATAATGCATTCCCATGTTGACTGCATCATCCACAGACCTGTTTGCTCTGTAGGCAACTGAAGAAGATCCAGCAAGGGTCCAGTGATGTCCTTCAGATAAGCCAACATCAACCTCTCAAATGTCTTCATGACCAAAGACGTTAGGGCCACAGGTCTGTAGTTATTAAGTCCCGTAATTTTGGGTTTCTTGGGACGGGGATGATGTTGGAGCGTTTGAAGCATGAAGGGACTTCGCACAGCTCCAGTGATCTGTTGAAGATCTGTGTGAAGATGGGGGCCAGCTGGTCAGCACAGGATTTCAGACAGGCTGGTGTAACACAGTCTGGGTCTGGTGCTTTTTTTCTTTTCTGCTTCCGGAAGACCTGGCGTACCTCTTCTTCGCTGATCTGAATTGCTGGTGTGGGGGAGAGGGGGGTTGTTGGGGGTGTGAATGGTTGTGTGGAGAGGTGTTAAGGGCGGGTGTGGGGTGTCTTTTCAAACCTGTAGTAGAACTCGTTCAGATCGTCTGCCCGGTGTTGATTCTCCGCAGTGCTGGGGATGGTGTCTTGTAATTGGTGATTTCTTTTAGACTTTTCCATACTGATGCCGAGTCACTGGAAGAGAATTTAATCCTTATTTTTTCTGAATAATTTTTCTTTGCCACTCTGATCTCCTTTTCCAGTGTGTATTTAGCCTGTTTATACAAGACATTATCCCCCTTCCTGTGAGCATCTTCTTTGGCCTGACGGAGCTGTCTGAGTTTTGCAGTGAACCATGGTTTGTCATTGTTGTAAGTTAAATGAGTCCTGGTAGGAATGCACATGTCTTCACAGAAACTGATATAAGATGTTACAGTCTCTGTGAGCTCTTCCAGATTGGTGGCAGCAGCTTCAAATACGCTCCAATCAGTGAGGTCAAAACATGCTTGTAAATCCTGCTCTGCTTCATTGTTCCATCTTTTTACAGTCCTTAATACAGGTTTAGCTGATTTCATTTTCTGCCTGTAGGTCGGTATTAGATTAACTAAACATTGATCAGAGAGCCCCAAAGCTGCTCGGGACAGAGTGATATGCATTCTTTATTGTGGTGTAACAGTGATCCAATATATAACTGTCTCTGGTGGGACATGTGATGTGCTGTCTGTATTTTGGCAGTTCACGGGAGAGATTTGCTTTATTAAAGTCCCCGAGAATGATTAAAACAGAGTCCGGGTGTTTTTGTTCTGTGTCTGTGATCAGATCAGTGAGTTGCTGTAAAGCGGTGCTCACGTGCGCTTGCGGAGGGATGTAGACACTGACGAGAATGAACGAGCAAAACTCCCGCGGTGAATAGAACGGCTTGCAATTAATGAAGAGCACTTCTAGATCTGAACAGCACATCTTCTTTAACACAGTTACATCTGTACACCACCTTTCGTTTGATTTAAAAGCACAGTCCCCGCAACCCGCGTGGTTTCCCTTGTTGATTCTGCTTCGCGATCCACTCTGAACAGCTGAAAGCCCGGGAGACTCAACGCGCTGTCCTGAATGGCGTCTTTCAGCCAGGTTTACGTGAAACACAGAGCAGCAGAGTTTGAAAAATCCTTATTGTCCGGGAGAGCAGAAGAAGTTTGTCCGTTTTGTTGGGTAGAGAACGGAGGTTCGCCAGATGGATGCTTGGCAACGGCGTCCTGAATCCGCGCTGTCTGAGCTTCACGAGCGCGCCGGCTCGCTTCCCCCGTCTGCGTGTCCTGAAGCGCTTACTCAGCGCAGCAGCTCCCCCGACAACAATGTCCAGCAAAACATTAGAATAATCGAAAACCGGTGAAATATCCGTTGGTGTGTACTTCCGAATGTCCTGCAATTCGTCTCTGGTGAAACTGATTTTAGGGATATAACTAAAGACAGGACAAATTAACAAAAACATAAAAACAACTGCGGATCATGCCATGGAGGCAGCCATCACCGTCGGCGCCATTGTGCATAAAATTTTTTTTTTTAAGTGACTACCTGGGTTAAAAAATAAATAACAATAAAAATAAGAATAAAAACTAAAGACAGAAAGAAGAAAATAAAATAAATAGTCCACTTAAAGCAAGGGTTCATGGACCCCCAGGGGCCACAAGGGAGTACTAGGGGGTCAATAGAAAAGTTTAATGAAGAAAACGTAAAAAAGTAAAATCAAATAAGTAATAAATTAAGTTAATTATATTGAACTAACTTTAATAAAATTAAACTAACTAAATATACTAAACCAACCAACTAACTTTAAATAATAAATAATACAACTAAAATAGTGAGTAAAAAAAAAACAATTAAAAAAACATGATAATGTAATGTAATAAAAATAAACAATAAATATAATGTAATTAAACGTAAGAAACTACATTATTTTCCAAATGATATTTTACACACATTTACATATATACATTTTTCAGATAGAAATTAAAATAAATTCTCTAAATTAGGACTTGACTAATGAGTGCAAAATAAGCCATTGACTAAAAAGCAGTTTAGGGAGAGTTGTGATAGGGCTGAAAGGATGGAGGAGTATGTGTAAAGCTCAAGAGATGCTGGTGCAAAGTGGTGCATGCTGGAGGAGTGACCACAGCTGTGAATAATTCACAAAGGCTTCACATCCAGAAACACCACAGAGAGCGTAACCCTGTGACTCCCCTGCTTTCTCCATTTAATCCCTCTGAAGAGAAATGGGCTGAAATTCAATTGTTTTTGCCCTCTTGGGTGCAATATCTGTAGTTGTTGTGATTATTCATTGTCAAGGTAACTCCTCTTTTCCCTCTGGCAAGGTGA
>JADLZN010001436.1:0-18659 GCA_018155175.1 Sinocyclocheilus anophthalmus
CACACACCCGCTGTCCCCCCCCCCCCCCCCTCGCCCTGGTTTGACCTGTACCCCCCGGCTATGTCCATCACCCTCCTAAGTCCACTCACTTAGTCACCCCCCCACCGTGGGGGCCGCCCAGAAAGGGGTCCCTAAACCCTCCGAGCCGCCCCCAGACACCTCACACTCACCCCACACACACCCTCTACCCCTCCCATGCTTGGTATGAAGCAGGTAGGGCTCTTCCCCCGTCTCGTCCCCCCACTGCGTCCCGCCACCTGCACTCCGCGTGTTACCCTCAGCTCCAGGGCGCCGCACAGGCTTCCGCTCTGCTCCGCCTTCCTGTTTTCCTTTTGTTCCTTTCTAGCCTTTCCACTGTTGACCACCCCATGCTTTCATGTTTGATTTCTGTGCGACCTCTCCATTCCCCCACGCCTGCTTCCCTCCCCTTTCCACCACCCCCCCACTTCTCACACTTGCCCCACAGTTCGTCTTTGCGCATGGCCTTACTGTCCTTTCCCTCCACCCCCTCCTCAACGTTACCCCCCTCTGTATAACCACAGTCGGGCCTTACACCGCCGTTTCTCTCTCCTATACAGGTCTTTGGTACCCCCATTGCCTCCATGTTTTTCCTTCTTTGCCTTCCCACAGGAGGTGATATCTTCCCCTTCACACCCAGGCTTTTCAAGGCTCGTCTTCTTATCCGCTTCCTTGCTAGAGCTTGCATCTCTTTGCCCCCGTGCGCCTTTTTATTTACCTTCCCCTTCTTCCCCCCTGCTCCTCATCTTTGGCTCCTTGCTTCTCCCCCTACCTTCTTCTCCCCCTACCCCCGACACCCATCATTCTGGCACACCTCTCTAGATGTATTTATGGCCGCCCCCCCCCGTTAATCCGGGGCCGGGCCCCTTTACCCGGCTGTATGCGCTGGCCCCCTGCGGCGCGCCCCCCCGGGTTTCCCTTCCCACACCCGTATTTACTTTCTACCTCACATGCTTATCTAGTTAGCTCTGTCTCTCCGCCCATGTGTGCGCTTTTTGGTGTACTAAGTGCGATCATGCGCCGGGTATGTCCGCGGTCGAAACCACACACCTGAGGCGTCGTCCCAGAGAATCATCGGACGTGCCTACTGGAGCCAAGTGATTGGCTGCCGGATCCTGTCCCGAGGAAGCAAGGAGGTACAGGAGCAACACCATAATCAACTGCTTCACACTCGAGTGAGGTGCTCACCCCGAAGCCCGGTACACCGGCCCGTAGCGCCAGTTTGCTCACCTAAATCCATCCCCACCTCTTGGATCTCTGTGCTCTGGCCTTCCTTCCTACTTTGTATCCCATTACACTTCTCCTGTAGTCATCCGCCCCCCCTCCCTCTTTCTGTCTTTGGGCGTTGTCCGTCAGCGCTCTGGTGCCAAAGCTACTCCCAAACCATTTTGTTCCTAGTCGGCTTTTTCTTCCGATGAGTATAATTCCCTGTTCTTATGACTCTATTCAATGATCTCTTCGATCATTCTTTTCAACCTTATACTTTCTTTCCTGGTGTCCGGCGATCGGGGAGGAGGTGCCTTGGTCCCCTCCGGCGTGTCTGGATCCCACGCCGCCGACATGATAATATGCCGGCTATTCTTTGTGTGCCACCGCGAACCTTGTGTGTGAGGAAGTTGCGCGCTATAAGCCCCCCCGCCACTCCGTTGACCCCAGGAGAAAAAGACTCTCCTCATCTTACCACCAGGCCCCCCGCACAACCCCCCGCCCCTCTATTTGCGTGGTCTGTTGGACCGCCACTGGTAGGTGGTTAACCGTCCTTACCCAGTTTACTTTCTTATGCCTTTGACTTCTTTTCCCCAGTTCGCTGCCTCTACATACTTTCCTCGAACCTGCACCAAACTCCATTGACCTCCTTTACCTGCCCCCTGTGTCGCCGATGGCCCCCCCCCGTCCTCTTCCAAGTTGGCGGAGCCGATCGTGTTCAGGAATCGACTCCGCACCGTTGCCGCTCATCGTACGCCGTCCTTGACTCAGTGCCAGACCCCCGTGAGCTACCCACACTATATATAAGCTAGTATATGATAATAATCATCGATCGTATCATATATTCACAGAACGATATTTACATTTATTTCTTATTATATTTATTGTTTTTAATAATTTTTTATTTAACGAATTTGCCCACTTATGGCTAGCTGCCAGTAAATCTTTGAATTAAAATTCAGGTCAGTTCATTATTAAATTGATTGGATAGTGATTTGTTCAGTCTGCACAAAGAATCGTGCACAATAACACCAGGACAGTGTATTACATAATCAAATGGGGCCAGTTTTCATTGTGACTTTTCCAGACAGATCTGGATGTCTACTGTTAAATGTGTTCAGCTTTGTCCCTCCTCTCTTTCTGGATCGAAGGTCATTGGCCACAGTAACTTCAGCTCCATCAGAGCCACCACATGTGCTTACAAAGGTAGCCTTTCAAAAACTAAACCGTACCATATAGTGAAATGCTAATTCTATGGTGCTCTTCCGTTGGAGTAAAGTAAAACTTAGAATGACATTACCTGCGTACCAACACAGATGTTTTGACTGCTTTTGATGGTTCAGGGAAATGGGTTAAGACGTATCTCATCTTTCAATCTCACAAAGGGGCCTATATGAAAAGGATTGGTTGCCCCATGATACTAGCAGATAACCAAGAGGTTCCAGCCTCAAACTATCACCGCATTCGAGGTCAATTTTGAGAGTGCAGAGCCGTGCAACACCGCATCTTCACTCATCGTAGGGCTCGCTGCATGGGACGCTTCAAGCCGCATAAATAGGGTAGAGCATCTAGGTTACAGCCGAAACTGTTCGCTCTGCTCTCGAGAAGCACCTGTTTGAAGTCTGGGTTTGGCCGTAATCCCTGTGGAGATGTTGTTCAAGACGCTTTACTGGAAGATACGGAGCGGCTGGATCTGTGCTTGTGTTCAGGACGGCGTCAGGGGGCCGACGCCGGTCCACGTACGCTTCAGAGGAGAAACAGAGTCCGCAACTGGCCCGTGCGACCACTACGTCCTGCAGAGGGTGCCAACACAGCGCTGCACACTTGACGTCCCCGCGGTCCGGCTCGGAATATTGTGCTTGTGAATTTTATTTGCCGCTATTGAGACGTTGTTTCAACGTCTCAGATTGGGACGTAACTGGCACAGTATTCTAAAACAAGAGTTGACTCTCCATTCTGATTGGCTGAGTTCAGTTTGTATGAAAGCATGAAGCCATACAACCTTTTTCACAAAAGGGCTACATAGTACTAGATTTAAGAATGGTGAGCATATAAAGCGTCGGTGTCACTGATTATTGTCATTTCTTTCGCTATAGTCCGGGCGTGGGATATCGTCAGCTGCTTGATCGATTGGATGCGGGCACCATTCCATATTTGTCTGTAAAGTCTCGTTTATCTGGATGTCGTTATCGGTTTGCTTGCAGCAATGGAGAAAACTGACATCTCTGTTGGAGAGTGGGTGTTCTAAGCAGTATTTTTTGTTTTTGTCTTCCGTACTGGGCCCGTCTCTCCGTGTTGCGGTTCCAAGACATATGAAAGGCGGGGAGTCGGGGGGCGTCGCATATTTCCTGCGATCAGGCTTTCTTCAATGACTCTGATTCGCACTTGACTTCCGGCATGCCCGTTCTCAAACCGTTCTGTTTTCTTTATGCATGTACAAACGGTTTTATAATGGTTCTGTTCCCATTCTGTAATTTTCCTCTCTTTTCCTTTCTTTCCATCTTTCCACCCTCCCATCAATTCTTCTGTTTCTTTCTCCAGTAAATTCATTCTCTTTCTACCTTACCGTTTATATAAAAGCAAACAAACACACACCCACAAATTTAATATTAGATCGAACTAATATTAGTTAGGATTTTGCAAAGACCAGGCATTTATATATAATTATATTCATCATAGTATTTATATATATATTATGTAATGACTCTATATC
Organism: Sinocyclocheilus anophthalmus; assembly: GCA_018155175.1. Classification (NCBI taxonomy): domain Eukaryota; kingdom Metazoa; phylum Chordata; class Actinopteri; order Cypriniformes; family Cyprinidae; genus Sinocyclocheilus; species Sinocyclocheilus anophthalmus. The sequence continues at coordinate 3,938 of JADLZN010001436.1, forward strand.
AGATCCCATCGTCTAACTTATTTTATAAATTAACAATATGGGAAGCGGAAGTTTGATTCTTCCACAACCTACCGCATCACCTGTAACATGCTGTAATTATCTTTTGTGATATATTGAGAATAATGAATGACCCAATATTTCCAATCCGACTTGACACTCCATTCTTCATAGGATTTCCCCGCCTTCACCGTAGCTGTATCTATAAATTAATATTTCAGGTTTTATTTCTTAATAATCTAATGTAAGTCTTATTATACATTAACATTGTTATGTTTTTTATACTTTTTCCCTGGCCTCATCATTCTTCTTTTCTTTCCGTCCCATTTGCATATTTTCTCGGACCTTGGATCCCGTCGAGCCTCTTTCGCTACCCTGTACGTGGTCTCTTTCCTCTATCTTCGTTTCTTCTTGCCCAACTTATCTATCTATTACATTCCACTGCTGTTGTATTCCCTTCTACTACCACACGTTTTTTCAAGCCCGTGGCACGCTGCCCCACCCACTCTTTCGGTTTCCCACTTCCCTCGCCCCTTCCCTTTCTTCTCCTCCCCTCCCTTCCCCTCGCCACTTTCGACTTTCCCCCGCTTTTGCCTCACCCTTCTTTCGTCCCCGCCCCTTGGCCTCATCCCCCCGTAGCTCAGCTACGACCACCGTCAGCTCCCCTGTAATTGTCACCCCTTCTCTTAATCTCTTTCTGACCCAACCACCCATACCCTTTCGAATCATTCATGTTTTTAGGTAGCCTTTCACCCCGGTTTGTCCCCCTTTCCTTTCTGTTGGCCCCCCCCGCCGTTTCGCTGCAACCCTACTTACACCACCCCTGACTCCAGATACTACCTTACTTCACGGCCTTCTTGCCACCTCCCCTGTCTGTGTGTCGTGTGTGGCGCCGGGAGGACACTCCCTCTTCCCGGGCCTCCGGGCCTCCTAGGCCTGCGTTGCCTTTTCGCCTAAACATATACAAACCACAACCGGTGAACCATCGCATAGCCCCAACCAACCCTCACAGCCTTCACCCATGGTCCTCCCACCCATGGGGACGGGTACCTTCCTCTTCAAAGCCTACTCCACCCACTGATCATCCCCCGCCAACGGCTTCTGGGTACCTCAGAGACTAGGCGTCACCTCCATCGCCACACCGGGTCCAAAACGGGGCTGGCCCGCTGGCCCCACCCGGGGTGCTTTCCGCTTCGTGGAGGCATCCGTCATCACACGCACCCTTGATCCTCCTCTGCGCCGACGTGTGTTTTGTTTTCCTAGGCGGACCAGTGTGGAGAGAGGACAGGGACAACCTGGGCCAGCTCACGGCGCTCCCCCCCCCTCCTGGTTACCTGTGCCCAGTATCTTGTCCGCCGCACTTAGGTAGCCCCTCTCCTGGTAACTCCTCACGTTTCAGGAAAACTAACTGTTCCTGGTTTCATAACCGCGTTTATCACTGGCTAATGGGTGTGGTGCTGCTAGTGCCACCGTGTACTTAGGAGGGCTGTGCGGAGACCTTCTGTTGAGTTCTTGGAGGTGGAGGGCTGTCGCGAGAAAGACACATCTCGTATACAAACTGCTGCTGGTCTTTTCTGCTCTGTGAGAGGTACCGCCTCAAACAGTTCCCCGGTATGAAAGGCCTTTGATAGCATGAGATTTGCGAAGATGCGATTCCTTCTGACGAGAGAGTGTATTTTGTTTTTCCCTGCTCAGGCCCCGGTATGAGACCAGCGAGTGTCTGAAGCAGCTGATGATGTCTCTGCTGAGAGCGTATCGTTTCTCTCCCATCATCCCTGATCTGGGCTTTCAGGTGAGAAACCCTATGATTGCTCTCTCGTGCAAATCCATTTTCCAAGCTGTTGTAACGTTATGTCGAAGTTTATTGGTGCTGAGGACGATTGAGCCACTGACAGGAAGGAATAAAGAAAACATTCTTTCCGAGGAGCCTATAGGAGCATGCTGGGAACTCGTACTTCAAAGCATGTTCACGCTTTACGTCTGCTTTTTTGTCTAATCAGAGGCTGAGAGGTGTTGGCGTCCTCTTGGCCCATTGATGTTCATGGCTATTATCAGCAGGGACATGGTCTGTGTGCCCGTCCCACTTGAAATAAATGTCTTGTTATAATTAAAATGACTGAGGCACTTTGTTTCGAGCTTGCTGTAATGCGTTTGATGAGTTTGTTTGATGTCCACAGTTGTGAGAGGGAATCGGCAAAAACCGTTGACCGCCAATTATACTGTGGCAGCAGTAGTTAACAGGAGGAGCGTTTAGAAATCGGGGTTCCGTTCGCGTGTCTCCGAATGAAGTCCTCTGACCACAGCGATACTCCGGCATGAGAAGTCCAGGAAGTACCTGCTCAGCAACGTCCTATATCCTCTTTATTTATAACTTAGCAGGCTTTTATAAGACACTTTACGCTATCTTTTGAAAATCACTCCAGAAAGGCACAAAATGAAAAATCTATTAATAAGAAATGTATTCATAGTTAATACATTTTAGCATTCTTGAGATCATTGCTTACTGAACTTCACGATAGATTGATGGATGGATAGATGGATGGCTCGATGGTGGATGATGGGATAGTAGTAGATAGATGAGCTGGATAGATATGTAGAGTACGGTAGACTCGGCTGTAGAGAAAGGTAACGATCCCGTAGATGTTTCGTATACCTGAGATCTGGACATGTTGTACTAAGTTGACACCCAGCAAGTGTGACATGCTTTATTTTTTTTTTTTTTTTTTTGATTTTTTTTTTTTTTGTCTATTGTATGAACAATAGATCTATTGTGTTTTTTATTGGACATTTTGTGGGTTATTTCGAGGAGATGGATATAGATTGAATATAAAGCCTGTAAATGCATATGATAGGAAAAGGTGACATTTTTAGGAGGTGTAGATATCAGCTTTATATATGGTGGTTAGGTAGGTAGGTATGGTAGGTAGAGGATAGAAAATATGTGGACAGGTACGGGTAGATAGGTCAGTAGATCCTGGTATATATTTAGGTGGATGGGACAGTAGGTGGCTGGTAAATAGCAGGCTCGTAGGTAGGGCTTGGTGGGGGAAAAAACACTCGCATCTAGTGAGGGTATAATATACATACATATATTAAGATAAAGATAGCATAGAAATTGATGTAAGTAGATATAGATTAGTAGAGATTTATGTGGTGATGATTTATAGATGGGTGCTATTTAGGGACGACCAGATATGTAGATAGGTAGTGGGAGCTAGGATGTGTTGAAGTGTGTATAGGTCAATGGAAATGTGTAGGATGGTAGATATTAGATAGAGTGAAGATGTTAGAATAGGAGTGGGATGATGGGTAGCATTATGTTGATATGACTAGCTATTAGGTGATATGATTGGGATCGTATTTAGATGGGTATGATATTATTTAGATTATAGAAATTTTTTCTTATGTACATGAACTAGATTGGTAAGCTGGTATATAGTTGTGTCGATGGATAGCGTATTAGGGTGATCGTACAGTATATATAGTATATAGCTATCTATATATATAATTATGTGTGTGTGGATAGGTAGATGGCACCAAGGGAAGTATGAGTTAGATGGATAGATAGATTGATGGATAGATATTGATGGGTAGATATATGGAGAGGTGTGTTGATAGGTCGATGGATATATATATAGAAAGATCAATATTCAGGTAGATTGCTTTATAGATAGATATGTACATGAGAAGTTATTTAGGTAGTTGGATAAATGTGTTTATAAGTGATTAGATGAAAGTAGATCTGCTAGCTGGACAATTAGATATGCTGATAGATGTATGTATATTTTGGTAGATTGATGTATAGATATGTAGATGGGTAGACAGAGAGAGAGTTGTTGATGGTCAATGATACATATGTAGAAAGAACAATAATTAGGTTTATGGATAAATATGTGGATGGGTAGAGATTCAGCTTGACAAATAGATATGTCAATAGGTAGATGGATAGATATGTAGGTGGATAGATATATAGGTGGTCAGATATTTAGGTGGATGAATAGGTAAATAGATAAATGTTGATAGGTAAATAGATAGATAGATTGATGGATAGGTATGTAGATGGGTAGACAAAGATGTGTTGATGGATACATAGATGGTAGATATGTCGGTAGACAGGTGTATGGATAGTTGGATAGATGTATTGATAAATTGATAGATATTCTTTCACATAAATTTGTATCCATCTATATATTTGCTAATAGGTTGATATCTATGTATTTATGTTATGTTTAGATATAGTGCTGGTATGACCAAATATATATATCATGGTATTTTTCAAAATTATACCGGTTTCACGGTACATGACGGTATTCATGCCCTGACCTGTTTTAACCATTTTTCTACTGATTGATAGAGAGGAAAACTACAGTATATTGACTTTAGAATGCCCTATTTTACTGTCTTGATGAGTGAATATTGTCAAAAAATACCACACTAAATAGTGACTAAACATGACCCCTTTTAATGTTAACCAGGAGTCACTCTCATTTATAATCGCGGCATCGTCTGATAAAATCAACATGCATCTAACACTAAAGAGCGGCTATGTGGTTATTTTGGCTATATTACTTTTTTGTCTCATGCAGCGCACTGCCTATGTGATATTAACAGATGAACTACGCTCATATTATAAATCCAAACATTCGTAGTGACCGTCTAGGAAACCTGTTTGTACTATATTGACACGAGCGGCTTCGGTACGGCCACTGAATGCCTGCTTGCTCGCCGCTCCTGCACACACAGACTGCCGAAAGGTGACCCTTCTCGGGAAAGGCAACCTCGCTTCGCGGGACAGCACTGGCGCATCTCCACATGCACCATACGTACCCAAGCGGTTTAAAAATTTATCCCCAGAAGTTGCTAGTTTTTTGTCAGTATTATTTCTATGGCAAACGCTAAAGGGTCGAAGTGCTAAAGTCGTGCTTGTGTGTGTTTGAGACGCGGGAGCTGATGGCAGGGGTTGGTGGATATTTGTGGCGGTCAATGTGTATATTGTGGATGAGTTCTTCTGTGTCCTCACGTTCTATTAGTTCTACAGCTTCAGTTTCGGAGCTTTTACGCTTAGTAACACATACAGCTGTTCCCTCAACACAGTGCGACAGTGAAAAGGGACCCCTTTCAAAGTGTTGCGTTCCGAACATTGTTTAAGTGACATACACTGGTATTGCGGTATTTTTAAATGAATATCATAACAAAAATTAACACCGGTATTCGGTATGAACCGGTACACCGCCCAGCACTATTAGATAAGATAATTACAGATAGGTGGACCATAACTATGTTGATAGTTGATAAGTATGTCTATGTTAGTTGGATGGTTAAGGATTGAGTAGTGTAGATATTTAGCTGGACTGAATAGATATGTTTAGGTAGATGTATCGATTTTTAGGTGATCGGGTTATGGATAGATCTTTGCATAGAGTAAATTTAATTAGTTGATAGATGCTAGTATGGGTAATTATTTATGTGACGAATATATAGTCATATGGGGTAGCACCTAACGCCGTCAGGTTCCCACATACTCGGCTATTTTTGTGTAATGCACATGGACTGCATACACACTGCAAACAGAGTATTGTGAACCTGGTATGAGGCCGCCTCATACAGCGCACCAAATCAGGCTTGTGCGGTGTGTAAGCTATTGCGTAACAATTGCACGATTGTCAAAACAAAAATACAGTGCATGATCAAACATTTAGGTGAGATAAATATATATTTTATATTATTTTTCAACAGAAAACAGATTCATTTTGCTTACCTCATTGGCAGATTAATTTGCTTGTTTCAGGCAAAACGAACAATTATTGACATGTTTTTTTTTTAGAAAACAGCCAACTTTTTTACTGTTCTAGAAATCCTCTTGATTTACATTTTTAGAATTGTTGCTGTAAGAAAAGCATTTTTTGCAGTGTAACCACAACAGACAGACACTCTCACACGCACATCAAACGCACGACGTCCCACACCCACTCTATCCTCCCTTGAAAAAAAAAGTAGTACAGAAAACGAAACAAAATTATTCATAATACAAACATCAAATTACTTCTCAGAGTTCTCTCTGGTTTGATTCGAACCCCGACTAACATTCAATGCGTAATAGCTTAGATTTGAAGTTGGTTTCGTCCGTAACACATCACGGTTGACTGCGCCGTCGTGTCGTCTTCACCAGACCCCTCTGAATTGAAGAGCAGGGCCTGGAGGCGCTCATCCCACCCCCTGGTGGCCCACCGCTTCGACAAAGCGTTCAGAAACATCCCGAACAGATTAGGATAATATGCTGGCATCATTTATCCAGTCTTCACAAAAGCTTACCGAAATGACTCGTCAACGAACTGTAATCGGACTGAGCCCTGATTGAAGCGACATATGAATCTTCTCTGCTGTCTATCACTGACGTGTGGCCAGGGCAGATGAAGAACCCCGCGAGGAACGGCCGAGGAGGCTGAGACTGCAAGCGTACGAAGCCTCGGCTATACACACACTGAAGAGATTGAGTATGTCTCACCACACCCCACACCACACACACCCCACACACCACACAATATCAATCGGCAAGCATATCTGTCACGTGACACTCGCTGACCTGTGTGTGTGTTTGTGGGTGGGGTTGTGGTGTGTGTGGGTGTGTAGTTGTGGAGACTGCAGTTCATCCTGAGGTTAATGCTGACCAAAGACAAAGGGACGTATGTTATGCTTGGTTTTCCACACATCTGCTCACACAGTCTATGCTAAGTTGGTATTAAAATGGAATTTAGAAGCTAATGCCCATTACCAGTGAGAGACCATCGGCTTGCCTTAAGTGCTTTCATTCAGTTATTTTTTTATGTGCTAAACACTCTAATGTGGTTCATGTTAACTAAACTATTATAAATGATTGATACCAAAATAAGCTGGAAGCAAGTAACTATAAATATTAGCTGATAAAAAAGTTAGACAATAAATAGACATGCTTTTGGAACTAACTTACATAAATTGACTGAACTTTATTTTAGTATTTTATAAATCACACTGAAATAAATTGAATTATAAATAAAATAGAAATTATAATAAAATATACTAATGAACTGTAAAAAATCTTATAAATTATAAAGCCCAACAAAATTCTAAACTAAAATAAGCTTGAAATACTCAGTAAGCGTGTTATCATTATTAAATACTGGAACAGTAATAACTATACAACCTACTGAAATGGATACACCACAAAACGTGAATCCGACAAAAAATGCTAGCTATTAAATTTAACTGGATTTATGTAACGAATAGGCTATATAAATATTTAAGAAATATTAGATTCTTATATCAGTACTCACAGAAGTGAGATACACCCCTCACATTTTTGTAATCATTATTATATCGTGTCATGTGCAAACACTGAAGAAAGACACTTTGCTACAATGTAAAGTAGTGAGTTTACAGTAGTTTGTTTTTGGCGGCCTGTTTTAATTTTAGTTTTAGTCTAGTCTGTGTTGTGAAGCTGTCTTTTAGTTTTTTTATTATTTTAGTCACGTGTGTACTCTGTTAGTCTAGTCAAGTTTCACAACTAAAAGTCTGAGCTTTTAGGTTTATTTAGTCAAATTATCCATGCGATTTTTAGGTCTATTTTAGTCACTAAAACTGATGACTATTTTAGTCTAGTTTTAGTCAATGAAAATTGTATTTTAGTCTCTTTTTAGAAATGCAATTCTATTTAACCCAGTCAATATAGTATACGTACCTAGTAGTATAGACAAAACCAAAATTTTCTTTTAGCCAAACCCATTTCAAACAAGGTTATCTTATTATATTATTGTTACCTTATAGACTCAAGAATACATCCATTCCAGACACGGAAGACGTTCTGATTTGAATTTACAACATTTATTTAACCAACCAAACATGTTAGAAGTACATACACATAAATTTAAATAAAGACGAACCCTGGCCATCGGTCCCTTTCTCTGTGTCAGACTTAACGTTGTTTGGTTTTCGTCTTCTAAATCAGTGTTTCCCAACCTTTCTTTAGTCGCGGCACCCTTTGGAAATTTTAACAAATTTGTGGCACCCTACAAAATTAATTTTGTCACAATATTTGAAATTCTAACTTTGATGTGATAATTTGAAAAGTATAGATATTCGGTACAACAGGGAAGAACTGCAGAATATAATGTCATACAGATATTTTTAATATTATTTAAAAAAATGTGTCTATCAATGGTGGAAATCAGTAGGCTAATTTCTAATAAAGAGACCAACTTACATGACAGATTTTAATGTAGGCTTTTACACATATGTAAACATTGTGAGATAACTAGTTATAATGGTAATTAAACAAAGTTTTGCTCACTCATTTTGATAAAACTTAATAAGGCCCATTAAGCCAGTTTCCCTTCCCCCTCTCCCCGGTGTCATGTGACTCATTATTGTTACAAGGTCTCAGGTGTGAATGGTGTTAAATTTGGTGTTATCGCTCTCTCTCTCTCATACTGGTCACTGGAAGTTAAACATGGCACCTCATGGCAAAGAACTAAGAAAAAAGAATTGTTGCTCTACATAAAAATGGCATAGGCTATAAGAAGATTGCCAAAACCCTGAAACTGAGCTGCAGCACGGTGGCCAATACCATACAGCGGTTTAACAGGACATGTTCCACTCAGAACAGGCCTCGCCATAGTCGAACAAAGAAGTTGAGTGCACGTGCTCAGCATCATATCCAGAGATTGTGTTTGGGAAATAGACGTATGAGTGCTGCCAGCACTGCTGCAGAGGTTGGGGTGGGGGGTCAGCCTGTCAGTGCGCAGACCATACGCCGCACACTGCATCAAATTGGTCTGCATGGCTGTCCTCCCAGAAGGAAGCCTCTTCTAAAGATGATTCACAAGAAAGCCCGCAAACAATTTGCTGAAGACAAGCAGACTAAGGACATGGATTATTGGAACCATGTCCTGTGGTCTGATGAGACCATGATGAACTTATTTGGTTCAGATGGTGTCAAGCATGTGTGGTGGCAACTAGGTGAGGAGTACAAAGACTAGTTTGTCTTGCCTACAGTCAAGCATGGTGTTGGTAGTGTCATGGTCTGGGGCTGCATGAGAGCAGCCGGCACTGGGGAGCTACAGTTCATAAAGGGAACCATGAATGCCAACATGTCTGTACATACTGAAGCAGAGCTAGATCCCCTCGTCTCCCCTTCGGAGACTGGGCTCAGGCTATCCAACATGATAACAACCCCAACACCTCCAAGATGACCACTGCCTGCAAAGAGCGGAGGGTAAAGGGTGATGGATTGCCAAGCATGTCGCCATACCTAAAGCCGATGGAGCATCGTGGGGACTCAGGTCTCTAACACCCCACCAGCTCCGTCATTCGTCGATGGAGGAGTGATAGGACTCCGTGGCACTGTGAAGCTCTGGTGAACTCCCGCCCCAGAGGTTTAAGGCAGGACTGGAAAATAGGGGTGCCACACAAAATATTGCACACGTTGAGCCCAATGTTGGACAAGTTTTCACTGAGGGTGTACTCCACTTTGTGGACGCTCGTTTACTATTAATGACGGGGTGTGTTGATTTATTTTGATGGGACAGCTAATTTACACTGTTATACAAGCTGTACGCTCACTACTTGACATTGTAGCAAAGTGTCATTTCTTCAATTGTCACATGAAAAGATATTTACAAAAACAAATATTTACAACTGTGAGGGTGTACTCATATAGGGCGTAGCAATTAGACCTATCGAGTGATCGACTACTTCAACCACTAGTCGGCGCTGTCGGAAACAATCGACTACTCGAGCATGCATTAACCATAATGCATGTATAGAGTTTGTAAGTACGACGTGAATTTTAGGATTACAATATTGCGTGTAGCTGTTACTTTCTATGACTTTCTCTATGTTGCATGTAAAATTAAAATATGTAATGTAATAATTAGGGGTGTGAAAAACGAATAACAGACAAGGAATAATTCTGCCTGAATATTCGGCTGTGGCTGGCACAGTCTGGTGTTTGCTAGATAACAGCTGAGCCAGGGGATCAGCGCAATATTATACACAGACCTCTAAAGTCACGCAATAGAGTGTGAAGTAGGGATGCACCGATGTATCGGCCACCGATATTTATCGGCCGATTTTTCCTTAATTTACAATCATCGGCATATCGGCTATATAAGGAAAAATGCCGTTATAACAAACCGATGGTTTATTAATTAACTGCATGAAGACAACGAGCTGTGTAGGCTGTTGCATATCCTAGCGCTGCTGTCTGGCAGGTTAATGCAATCAAATACAAAAACAATATCCACACTATTCTGACTAAATACTTTTGTATCTTTCAGTAAGTGTAGCGGACCTCTCTGAATGATCCAAAACTGTACTGATGTTTTCTTACTTTTGCGTCCTTTTTCACTCCAAAAAAAGCACCATAAGAGACTAAACAAAACCAGCACGAGAAGTGCACATTAAACTCCTCTCAGTTGCATTATCATCAACAACAGCGATTTAACACAAAACCTTTGTTACAACAACAGAAAACAAATCTATCGATCTCGATGCCTTTTTTGGGTGCTTAAGAAACTGCCCAAACTTTCATCCGAAGAACTGCGTGCTTTCTACCCATATAGCTGCTCCGTAGACTAGTCAAAATAAGAGTCCCGCCTTAGTAAGGAGAGCTCATACAGCTTTAAACTTACAAAAATATGACAATGTATACAAAACAAATTAGAAGGTTTACATAAGAATTCTGTTACAATAAAGTACTGATTAATAGTAGTTAATTATACATGAATGTGATAATTTTCTGTACCTGAAAACTGTTAAACCTACATAAAAAGCACTGTTTATTTAATATGTACTTTGTTCTGATGTATTTATGTAGCCTTCTGAATGTTAAAGGACCATCCATGTTACATTGAATTATTTGATGATGCAGCAATAAACTGCTAGTATATTTTAATTCAGTTTTTTTGGAACTTTTCTGAGTTAAACATGATCAAAATACTAATCGATTTTGATGCCAAAATGTCATCAGAGAGGATGACAAATACGAATCGGGCATAATTTTTGTTAAAATCGTATCGGCCCCAACAAATCCTATCGTTGCATCCCTATGTGACAGTGAATGAATGGAAACTTTATGAAAAAAGAGCGCAAATCGAAGCACTGCATTGCTGTTGCCTCCCGTGCATCTCTCATAACTCAAAGCTTGGCAAGGTTAATATCACCTATAAAAATTATAACAATCATACACTTTCTATTAGTTGTATAATTTAAATCAATGATTTCAACCGTAGTCTCCGGTATGATACGCATGAATGAATAACCACAGGCGGTGCTACCATCAAACACCGCGTTGCGTGTCTCACATCTTCAAAACCAAACCAACGCTCGCTCAGAGTAGCTATATCACGGAGATTCAGATCCATTTCTACTAGGCCTACATGTGCATCTTAATCTTTCTGTTTTGGCATTGCACATCACATTTGTTTTAGTGAGTTTCAAAACAGATCGCTTAAGAGTGCTGTGTCACTGAAAATGGCGCCTGTTTATTAATTCAGATCGTGTTCATGATCACGAACGTTTGTCAGGACTCTCCGTGCAGATAATATTGTTTAGAATTATAATTATTTTAGTTAAACACGGTATATTTGTTCAGTGATAACTATGAAAAAAATAGATAGTCATAACGGTTTTATCAAGTAACTGTACGACGTTCCACCTGGTTTTATCCAAATGCAGATACGAATAATTTTGTGATTGTTACAAATACAAATACGGCTGTTACATGAAAATTTACATATGTTAATGTCATAATATAAAATTTTGACAATTTACATATTTATTGTATGCATTAGGCATATGAACTAATAAGCTTTTATTGATAATAATATTATATATATATTATATATTACATAAGACACGTATATATATCTGAGATTTCCTACCCAACAGAAACATTTTGGATTTTTACATTGTAACTAAGACATATTTTAGCACCATATTTTGGTTAGAGAAACCAAATTGAGTGAGCGATTAAGTGAAACTTGCACCAAAATCGGTGCCAATTCACAGAAAACCAAACAAATTTTTTTGTCTTTTCAGATTTTTTATGGTTGATTAGCAAATTCGTGTTTCACCTATGCCTGGGTTTACTGCTCTCGCTTTTCACAGGGCGAATCTCTCGATACATTTTCCGCAACAATTCCGCACGTTCCTTCAAGAGAACGCCATCAATAGAGGGGTCGGACCGAGGACATGTGCTCTATACGGCTCCTGTCCTCCTATTATAACTTGCACACATGCTTTCATATCTTGTATATCTAGATATTCTTTAGCTGGATGTGCGGATTTATTCTTTGCTATAGAACATTACCAAAATAAGATGCTAAAGATAAAATTAATTTCAGAATCATCTGAGAAGCTGAAACTTGAATATGTGAGTGATGAAAATTTGTGAGGCGTAGTTTATGGAATAATTTCCTCATCCATCCCAAGATATTTTGTTTTCGTCATCAATTGAAAATGTCATTGCATCACTTGCTCAGTATGGCATGCTCTCAGTGATTGGCAGCAAGAATGAGTCCAAACAGCTGATAAAAACATCACAAAATCCACAAGTAAGTCCCACCACTCAAGTCCCCATTAATTCTTGGATGAAACGCCCGTGTTTATAAGACACAAGAGGTTTTCCCTTCAAAACCAAGTCCTCTTTCCATAATATTTCCAAATCGTCTGAATTAAGAAGCAACCATCTACCCTTGATATGTACCTTTTCAGCAATTTTTCATTTTTGGGTGAGCTATTCCTTTACATGTGAGAAATAGATCATAAGACCACAGTTTTTTTTTTCTCGAAAGAAGAAGTAAAAGCTGCAAACTCGCCACACAGCATTTGGTAAGATTTAACAGAAGTTCCACAGAAGTTCTTCCAATTTTAATGCCACATACAGGAAATATATTACTTAATGTGCTTTGATGACTGAAATATTGGCTATGTTTTTTTATTAGTTCCAGTATCATATAAACTGGGAAACTGTGCTGGCAAAAAGGATGTAAAAACAAAATACATTTTAAATTTATCATGCTCCATGCACTCTTTCCCTGCTTACACTTCACAGAAGTAAATGAATATGGCCATTGTCTGTAACATGATTGTTGTCGATGGGATCGTTTCAGTTATTTTGCAGTGATCAGGGTTTTAACTGGAGAGTTTGATGTGTGTCTCATGCTTCGTTTGATGTGTTGTGATGTTATGTGTGTGTTTGTGTGTTCAGAACCCCACAGTGTTGTGTCCTCCTGAATACATGGTGTGTTTCATACACCGGCTCATCACGGCCATCAGGAGCTACTGGGATGAAGGCAAGAGAAAAAGCCCAGGATCCATCAGCAGTGAAGGTACACAACGCACACATTTTGTTCTTTTTATTCTGTTCGATTCAGGGTTCTTATAGATTTAGTTACAGTTAACTAAAACTAAAATCTTAAAAAAAAAACAAAAAAAGTTCAATCGTTGCCAGTGCACATTCTCATTTTGTTAGTTATCATAAAGCACTAAAACAATAGAAATGAATATTATAATTATAATTATACCGATATAGACATAAAATGACAAACACATTTCAAAAGGAAAAGTGCTAAAACTTTTCCTACAATTAAAGTGAAAATATAAATATACCAAACTATGGGAGTTAATCAATAATAAGAACACCCCGCTCTTTCATTTGTTCTTCATTATGATATTCAGGACAGTTGTATGACATGATATGTACTATTTGACGTTATGCACCCAAAATCAAACCAATTTTAATTCATAAATTAATAGCACGCCATTACCAAAGAGGCGCATTCAAGTACTGAACGTATGATTGCCTTTTTAATGGAGGAGTGGTTAGTCAGGCAATGTATTGTTACGTCCCAAGGCGTACTTGTTGTCTTGTCTCTTTGGGTTATATTGGACCAGTAGTTAATTGTTGATTAGTTTGTCTTTGGGCGTGTTTTGTTTTCTCTCTCGCGCTCTCACTCTTCTCTCTACTCCATGCAAAGTTTAATGAAGATCAGCTGGTCCTAATTGTCATCAACTACTGACTCGCTCTGATTGGCTGCTGGAGGGAGAGTGTGTGGATAAAGCTGGAAACTCGGTGTGAAGTAGGTCTTCTTGGCCTCTGGAGATGGTTTTTTTCGCCTGCCCCAGACAATAGCATGTGTGCTAGTTGTTGCCTGTTTGCATAGTTGGTGTATAACTGTGAAAATTTGGAGAGAGGTTGTTACTCTGTTTTGTGCAAGTAAACTCACTACGTGAGGTTTAAGCCAACCGTTTATAATTACTTTTGGTGTAGTAGGGAGGAGGATGCCGTTTCTTTTAAAGGTCCATGTTTTCTCCTGTTTTTGGCTAGAAAGGGAGTCAGGTAAGACTTTTGTTGTTTGTTTTGAATTTTGATTTGAGAGATTAGAAAGTACCCCTTTTTAGTAAATTAGACCTGTATGTTTGTTGTTTTGGCCTGGTCCCCTCCCGAAGCTTTATTTGCTCCGTGCTTAGTACTTTTTCTGAACTTGGTCAATAAACTAATTTTCTAGACCGTTACGAAAGTCTGTGTGATTTATGTGGAGTGCTGGGACAGGTGAGAAGACCTCCAGGTTGCAGGTAGAAAAGCGGTTTCTTTTCTTCTGGCTTAATTTGCAAAATTTCCTTGTTTCAGGCCACCCCTGACCCTAGACAGGGGAGGTATGTAACAATTGGGGGCTCGTCCATTTTGGAT
>JADLZN010001437.1:0-33213 GCA_018155175.1 Sinocyclocheilus anophthalmus
CTATGCGTTGTTTGTTTGGGCGAAGAGCAATCACGCGACAAGGCTTAGGGGCGGACTCGCGACTCCCCCCCCCCCCCTGCGGGTAGGGGTAGGAAGAATCGCGGGTCAAAGGAAGGTAGGCAAGACCTAAGGGATGTGATCCAGACAAGGAGTCAGCACTTTCGTCCAGATCAGAATGATACTTGAGTATCTACTAATTTCCCTCGGGGGGTTTAACATCTGCCCTAATCTTCCCCTTCCTAATTCCCCTGTAACCACCATCTATCCACCTGACCGAGGTTAGGTGGAAGTTTCCTGCATAACAGTTTCCTTCTGGACCTATGATGTTTTGGTTGGTTCTATGGCTTCATAGTGACCATCTTACTGATTGTCCGGTCTAGAGGCTTCTTCGGACAGAGCTCTGATGCGGGAACCATGGTGGGTGAGTACTATCCATGTCTAATATATAAGTAGATATAATATATATATATATATATATGTGTATGGGTGTGTGTGTATTTAATGCCGCTGGTGGTTGTGGATAAACCTTCTGCTAGTTTCTTTGCAGTGTTTTCCGGGATCTGTGTGTTTCTGTCCTTTTCTAGGGAGGTTCTCGGTGAGCACCCCCTCTGCTGGATTAGAAACCGGGTGCTCGACTCGCAGTGTTTCTCACTCATCGATATATGTCCACACGGTACGATAAGCCGGGTTTCGGCTTCCTACTTCCTGGATCATGCGGCCAGAACACAGGCTTCTGCGGGAACCTTCGTGATCATCAGGCCCCCCGCGCATCACTGCAAAAATTTCCTGGACGTCCGGGCTGGGCTTATGCTTTCAGGCTGCCCTGTCTGGTCTACCGTATCTAGGTCGCCCTGAGGGGCCTCCCGATCACTAGGATATCCCCTGGGAGGCATCAGAGTGGAAAGATACAGTGGGGCAACAAAGTATTTAGTCAGCCACCCAATTGTGCACGTTCTCCCACTTAAAAAGATGAGAGAGGCCTGTAATTTTCATCATAGGTATACCTCAACTATGAGAGACAAAATGACAAAATAAAATCCAGAAAATCACATTGTAGGAATTTTAAAGAATTAATTGGTAAATTCCTTGGTAAAATAAGTATTTGGTCACCTACAAACAAGCAAGATTTCTGGCTCCTTCATGCTCTCAAAGACCTGTAACTTCTTCTTTAAGAGGCTACTCTGTCCTCCACTGGTTACCTGTATTATTGGCATCTGTTTGAACTCGTTATCAGTATAAAGGACACCTGTCCACAACCTCAAACAGTCACACTCCAAACTCCACCATGGCCAAAGACCAAAGAGCTGTCAAAGGACACCAGAAAAAAAAAATTGTAGGCCTGCACCAGGCTGGGAAAACTGAATCTGCAATAGGTAAGCAGCTTGGTGTGAAGAAATCAACTGTGGGAGCAATTATTAGAAAATGGAAGACATACAAGACCACTGATAATCTCCCTCGATCTGGGGCTCACGCAAGATCTCACCCCGTGGGGTCAAAACGATCACAAGAACGGTGAGCAAAAATCCCAGAACCACACGGGGACCTAGTGAATGACCTGCAGAGAACTGGGACCAAAGTAACAAAGGCTACCAACAGTAACACACTGCGCCGCCAGGGACTCAAATCCTGCAGTGCCAGACGTGTCCACCTGCTTAAGCCAGTACATGTCCAGGCCCGTCTGAAGTTTGCTAGAGAGCATTTGGATGATCCAGAAGAGGATTGGGAGAATGTCATATGGTCAGATGAAACCAAAATATAACTTTTTGGTAAAAACTCAACTTGTCGTGTTTGGAGGAGAAAGAATGCTGAGTTGGGAAGCATGGGGGTGGAAACATCATGCTTTGGGGCTGTTTTTTTTGCAAAGGGACCAGGACGACTGATCCGGGTAAATGAAAGAATGAATGGGGCCATATATCGTGAGATTTTGAGTGAAAACCTCCTTCCATCAGCAAGGGCATTGAAGATGAAATGTGGCTGGGTCTTTCAGCATGACAATGATCCCAAACACACCGCCCGGGCAACGAAGGAGTGGCTTCGTAAGAAGCATTTCAAGGTCCTGGAGTGGCCTAGCCAGTCTCCAGATCTCAACCCCATAGAAAATCTTTGGAGGGAGTTGAAAATCCGTGTTGCCCAGCGACAGCCCCAAAACATTACTGCTCTAGAGGAGATCTGCATGGAGGAATGGGGAAAAATACCAGCAACAGTGTGTGAAAAACCTTGTGAAGACTTACAGAAAAACGTTTGACCTCTGTCATTGCCAACAACGGGTATATAACAAAGTATTGAGATGAAATTTGTTATTGACCAAATACTTATTTTCCACCATAATTTGCAAAAAAATTCTTTAAAAACCTACAATGTGATTTTCTGGATTTCCCCCCCCCATTTAGTCTCTCATAGTTGAGGTATACCTATGATGAAATTACAGGCCTCTCTCATCTTTTTAGTGGGAGAACTTGCACAATTAGGTGGCTGACTAAATACTTTTTGTCCCCACTGTAGGTGGTATTTGAGAGAACCTGCTGGTGTAATGCTTGTCTCAGGCAGGGATCCCATCACCTTAGAGGGTGTATTTGACTTGCCTCTCCCATTTGGCCCAGTACTTCCGGGTATCTGTAAACAGATGCTTGGAAAACTCTAAATATTCCTTCAAATTATCAAGTATTTATTGATTGTTCTCTAATTTTGATCTCCACTGTATATATGCTATTTTAATTACTTCATGAGAAAAGAAAGGGTGAAGAGACATCTCTCTGATACAGTTTTGGAAGCAAAACAGACACATAAAGGTCCTGAATTAATGATTTGGTGAGATTAAATATATTTTTGTTTCATTTTAAAACTTTTGTGCCTATTTGCCAGAAGTAGTCCTGTGCTCCAGTCCATCCCTGCTCACTTTATAGCTCTGCAATATAGTGGCAGTACAGTGACACTCAAACATTTCACTTTTAACCAATGGCATAGCATTTATCAATGACACATAGAAAAACAGGTAGGGCCTACTTCAACATCATAAATAATGTTAAACAAACTCAAAGTGTCCCATGAGTTGAAATCCAGTCAAATTTCCCTTAACCTCCAGGAGCTTCAGGTCAGACATGAAGCAGAAGTTGAAACAGGCTGGTGTTACTATGGCAACATGCTGGTGTTACTATGGCAACAGATGCTGATGGAGACCTCGTGTGGTGAACCTGAGTAAAGACAGAGATCTCAGTCTCATCATTTCAGAACAAACTGAGCTGCTCTGTCCGCAGAAATGTTTTTACAGACTGCAGTAATCAGTGAGAGCTTTAAAATATACTTTTAAACCACACATGCAGGCTTTAAAACTGACATGATAAAAATCCTTATGACGACTGGTTTATTTAGCATCATTTTCCTGTATATTTTGGTCATTTTGTCCCCTCGTATTTTTGTTTCAGGGGTTTAATGTGGGGAATATTCAAAAAAAACTTTAGAGATCCTAGATAAGCTTCAAATGGTAAATGAATTCAAACTTGGGTAAAAGTGGACAGAAGACGTGCAAATTGTGAGAGATATTTTCGTAGATGTTTGTTAGCAATCGGTTTTATTCTCACCACAGACAAATTTTCCTTGTGGTTGCACAAAGGCAGGAAAGCACGTGTCTGTGTTAGTTATTTTTGTGTTCTTGTGCAAGACCTTCAACACCAAACTGCTCATAATGATCTGAGCTTCCTCTTCTCTGACAGAAACTGTGCAATAATTTAATCACTGTATCGTGAGCACAGCTGAGTGTCAGTCGGCTCTTCTGTCAGAGGGAAAAAGCGACTGTGTGACTGAAGCAGCATTACACTCTTCTGCTGGGATTGGGCTTCTTCTGAAACTGGACTTTAGAGAAATGATGCTGATCTTTGTACTGATGCTGCTGCTGCAAACTGCTGCATGTGAGTCACTTTCACATCAAACTCACGCTGCTGATCAATCTCTCAAATAAAGACACTAATATTACATTGCAAAATAGTATGCAGTAATCTAGTAATAGTGCTTTCTGTAATAACAGCTTGAATAACAGTGTAGAGTTAGTGGAGTATTAATTTGTGAGACAGAAGAGTTTCAGTCACAGTAATAGAGTTCAGCATCTGTGTTAAAGACCCATGAAACCAAAATTAAAAGTGTGTGGCTTTAAGTTCATTATGTGATTGTAAAGGAGTTTGAACTCACCCACTCCTTCATCTGTATAAACTCTTAGAAATACTCCTCCTTTTAAGGAGCTTACAAACTAAGCTAATGTAATTTTAATTTGGTTCAGATACTTTTCCAGTTTCTTTTTTCTTTCTTACAGAACTCTAACTTTTCTTTGCACGTCATTGAGAGCGGTTGTGGAGACCTCAGTTTTCAAATATTTCTGTAATTTTTTTCCCCCACATTTTTTCCTTTTTCACCCTCACTGGGCAGTCTTATAAACAGTGGAAACAAATTGTCTTGTAACGCTTGCATGGCTTTCAGATGTCATTTGACGTATGCTAACCCTGTCATTAAAGGGTGCAGGTTTGTACCAGAGCCCGCAGTGGCAGTGGAAGAGCTGCTCCTAGTTATAGGAGAGCAGGTGGGTTTTGAAAATATCATTTCGACCTCATGAATGAATAAAGCTGTCGTTGCGTTTTTAAAATCAGACCTACTGGTAAATCAGTTGACTGTGAGCAGAATATGGGTGAAAGAAACATTAAAGTAACCCTGCTATCTGCTCCAGCAATGACAATCACAATCTAAAATGTTTCGTGATTTATATCTAATGAGACTATGAAAGAACTGCAGAGGTTTGGAAAGATCGTAAGTGCCATCAGAATGAATCCCCTTGGATGTAAAAACATTGCACTAAAATGTTCTTTCTTTAAAGGGATAGTTCTCCCAAAAAGGATATTTGAGTTTATCTGCTACCACCGCCTCCAAGATGTAGGTGACTGTTCTTCAGTGAACACAAAGATTTTTAGCTCAAACCGTTGCAGTCTGTCAGTCATATTACGGAAGTGATGGGAAACACGGCTTTGAGAGTAAAAAAAAAACCATACACAAACAAAACCAAATTAAACCCTGCGCGGGCACCCCCCCCCCGGCGGGGGGCTCGTGATGATACATTGATGTGTAAAGACACGAAACGATCGGTATGTGCAAGAAACTGAACAGTATTTATATATTTGTTTACCTCTGATGCACTGCAATGTCTGAACTGTCCTGAGAGCGTCCTGAGCGCTTTCTCAACAGCCGGCACGTGACGCGTTTTCTTCTTGCTTTACGGCGGATCGCAGACTTATAAGTGCATTACCGCCACCTATCTCTCAAATGGACCATTGACACTCCTAATTGAGATATAGATATAGTGTCAATGGTCTGGAGATTGGCTTTAAAACTGGACATGAGATCAGCCTGGGTGGCAGAGAGACTGTTGACTCAAATATATTTATAATAGTTTGTACCACCAGACTACACACACTCTTTACAGACATCTGTTGGGTAGGTAGAGACTCCTGTCTTCCCAGAGCTGAATTTCTCAGCTGATATTAGAACATGGCAGGAAATGGACAATGGTTTACGTTCTTTTAAGACACCTCAGCTGGAAAGAAAGTGTATGGGACATGCAATTTTTTTATAGTTAGTCCACAAGTTTTGATGCATATCTTTCTTGATGAACTGGCTTACTCACATCTCGGGAGTCCATGAAGTCCTTTTTGTTTCTTCATCACATTTAACACTTCTTACAGTCTTCTTACATAAATCCACTTGGGTTGCAACAACTTATTTGTTGTATCTTGATGCATTGTAATTCCAGTTATGATTATTTTCGATCACCATTAATTAAATTAAATTCAAGTTTCTTTGTACAGCGCTTTTTACGATTTTGGGAACCAGTGAGTGTGCACTTTACCTTCAGCTAACGTAACACGGACGTGCCGGACGATGGAGTCTCCAACGATCACAGCGTCACGCTCCGTCTCGCGATGGGGAGCGAAGCAGTTCCGGGTGGAGAACTCGAAGACCGGAGGCGGCGGAGGGGAAGAGGTCGTCGCCCGTGGCCTGGCTCGCGTCTACCGTGGCGGGTGCTGCACCCAGGGTCCGTGATGTCCCGGCGCCGGAGTGAAGGACATCTGGGAAGATTGCATCCTGGGTGCACGTGGCCTGTGCGGAAAAACACACGGAGTAGAGGTGGTGGGACTGTTAGCAGCGTGCTGTATACTTACCCCGAACTTGTGAGCGTCAGCCCGAGATGTTTCCAGCACAGCTCTCCGCTCCCTCAGCTGGGCCTGCTTCTCCACCAGGTCACGGATCTGCTTCTCCAAGGCCTCCAGCTCGACTTGCACCAAATGCAGCTCAAACGTGTCCTCACCTGCACTCTACAAGGTAGACATACATCCGCCATTAAAGCAAGTAACAGTGAGTAAAACAATGGTAATGTGTGTGAATAGAGTATGAGCAATATAAGCGAGATTAGCAGCAACCACGCTGGCGATGCTAACGGGCTATAAGCTAATAGCAGACTCGGGAAATCTAAATAAAACTAGTGATAACAAGGTGCTCTGATTGTTTTTGTTGTAGAATACCATAGAGGATATATTCACACGTTATAGAAATACATTATGGTGTATACAATTTATTTTAGGATACAGTCCATTTTTGATGCTCCTAAAGCAAAGACAAATATTCACACACCCACCACTTCCCAAATAAGTCAGCAAGGTACTGAATTTGCTTCCATTTGCGACCTTCATATATGTGCTCTTTTTTGAGAAGTACAGGAGGCAAGTTTGGTTGTCTTTTCCTTAACAGAAGGTGATTAGGTGTCAAGGGTTCCAGACCTGTGGGATCATCCGTAGCAGTGGTAAGTGTCACACTCTCACGGGGAGCAAGGGAACGAGGAAACGCGGGAGTTGCTCAAAACCAACAAACTTTAATAATATAAAATAAAACAGGATACAGCTCAGGAACACAGGAGGACATGAAGACATTTAACACCGGACACTCGAGACTTCAAAACAGAGCTTAAGTAACAAGGGAGAAAATGAGGGAATTAATCAACATAACGAGGAAGCAAGGGAAACACAGGTGGAATCAAATTAACATAATGAGGACAGGGACAGTAAGACCAACAATGGGCATATGAGGGAGGGAAACACAAGACACAGGAACACAAGACTGACAATTACTCCCCCCTCCCGGAAGGTGTGTCCCGCACCGTGACAACATCCAAAGGGGAGGGGGGTGGGCGCTTTGGAGGCCTCTAGGGACAGGGTTACTGGACAGAAGGCCTCCAGGGCGGTGCCCATTCCGGGACCAACAGCGGAGCAGGGAGCTCGGGGGGCCATGGCGGAACAGGGAGTTCGGGGAGCAATGGTAGGAGCAGGCGCTATGGGAATCCACGGCAGAGCAGGTGACCCGGGACGGCCATGTCAGAGCAGGGCTTGGGGAGCCACGGAGGAGCAGGGTAGTCAAGAAGCCATGATGGTTTCCGGCAGTCAGGGGCCATGGTTAGAGCCAGCCTCGAGGCCGCGGGCCACAGCCTCCTGCCACTATGGTGGATCCTACTACCCCCCCCCCCCAAATACTTCGGAAGGATAACGGGCTCCAAGGCCCTCTCAGGGCCAAAACAGGGGACTGCAGCCCTCCCTGGGCTCAACGGGGGATCAGCCTCCCTGGGTCAACGGGGGAAAGGAGCCCTCCCTGGGCTACAACTCGGGGGCAGGGCCCTCACTGGGATGAACATGAGGCAGGAGCCTCACTGGGCGAATCGGGGGCAGGAGCATCAATGGGCTGAATCGGGGGTGAACTTCTTGGGCGAAATTTGGGGATGGAGCCCTCGGTGGGACTAAACATCGAACAAGGAAAGCCCTCCTGGGCTATACGCGGGAACAGGAGCCTACGTGGTATACTCGGGGAGCAGGATCCCCTACATTGAGGAGGGGGCTTGTACCGGGTACAGGAGCAATACGTGATCTAAACTCGGGGAATGGAGCCTAGTGGGATAGATCTCTGGGGCTGGAGCCGACACTGGAGAGAGCTCTGGGGCAGGAGAGACACTGGAGCCAGCTCTGGGGGCTGGAGCCGCACTGAAGGGAGCTTGGGGCTGGAGCCCACAGTCTCTTTTCCGCAATATCGCTTTAGGGCTGAGGAGGCGAGGGGAGAGGACCAACGGGCTGACGTGGATGAGGAAAGCGAAATTGATGCTGAACGGTCAGCGGGCTTCCATTCGGAAGAGGCCGGCCGCTGACTGAGGAATGGCGGGTGGGCTGTGTGAGCAGCAGATGGCGGGCTTGACATCGTGAGAAGGCAGAGGAGCTTGACTGAGGAACGGCCGGCAGGCTTGAGAATGCTGCGGCCGGCAGGCTGGTTCTGGCTCGGGACCGGACGCTCTGCAGATACCGGAGGATCCCTTCCCTCCAGCTTATTCCAGTGGTGGGAGGTCCACGGGGCGATGGTAATTGGTCCCGTGCCAGAACAAAGATTTGATGGTGGCGTCATCTAAAGCCGTCGCCGTGGCGAGCCTGCAGAACTCCCAGCCATACTCGACCAAGGAGAGATCTCTACGGGCTAGGGAAATGAAGCGAGCAGCTATTTCCATGGCCGTGGGAGAGACAAACAGGGAAAACAAAAGACTTTAAAAAACAAAAAAAACAAAACGAAAACAAAACGGGGAGAGGGGGCGCCACTTACTTTTTTTGGTCCTGTGTTCTGTCACACTCTCACGGGGAGCAAGGGAATGAGGAAACGACGAGACGCGGGAGTTGCTCTAAACCAACAGACTTTAATGATATAAAATAAAACAGGATACAACTCAGGAACACACGAGGACATGAAGACATTAAAACCGGACCCGCGAGAATTCAAAACGCGGGCTTAAGAACAGGGAGGGGGGGGAAAATGAGGGGAATTAATCAACATAAGAGGGAGGAAACAAGGGAAACACAGGTGGAATCAAATTAACATAATGAGGACAGGAACAGGAAGACCAAAAATGGGCATATGAGGGAGGGAAACACAAGACACAGGAACACAAGACTGACAGTAAGTGGTCGATCATTCATTATTGCTTCCACCTCACACAGGAATGTATGCAAGCTCTCAAGTTAGTGTTTGCTCTTTCAGTACAGATCTCAAGATCTGCCGTTCCCACATTCCTGAAATGAGACCTGGAAGGTGGGTTGAATATCCACTGTATTCCTTTTTGCATGAGAGTGCATAAAATTGATTCCACTGTTGAATGGCTTAACGCAGTTCAATCTCAGCACATATGAAGTTAGTGCCATTGTCACTTCTCATGACTGACACCTGATGCCATCTGCACACAAAGCGTCAAATGGTATTCAAACAGGAGTCTGTGTCCAATGAATGTGCAACTTCAATATGCACAGCTCTTGTCAAACCGGTAAACAATACACCATACCTTTTAACATTACTTATACCTTGTCTGACATCAAACGGTACAAAATAGTCTCAATTTTCTCATGAATATCTATTAAGATTAAAGTAGTGACATGTGAGTTTTTCGGTATGATAACTGGATGCTTTACATGCTCAGGCATTGTAGATTTACCAAGACATCCTCCAAATCTTAGCATTCCATCCTACGGTATTGGATCCAGTTTGGAAAGGCAACTGTCCTTTTTTACAGATGAATTACATTTTGCAACATTGAAATTTCTTAGAATTTTTGGCTTTGAATTAACTTTATGATTTTATTTATTTTAATAAAATAAATAAATATTTTGTTTTTTTAGAATTTTTTTATTTTCTGCTCTTGTTTAGTCCTGCATTGTTAACTCAGCCACTGGGGTTGCACAAGCTAGTGCAATCCCAAGCCCGGACAAATGGGGAGGGTTGCGTCAGGAAGGGCATGCGGCGTAAAACATGTGCCAAATTAAACATGCAGATCATAAACAAGATTTACATACCGGATCGGTCAAGGCTGCAGTTAACAACGACCACCACCGGTACTGCTGGCCAGCAGGGTACTGGTGGAAACTATGCTACTGGTGGTCAAAAGAGGAGAAGGAGAGGAGGAAGGTGTGTCCAAAGACAACGAGAAAAGAGGAAGGGTAGGAAAGTGGATGTGAGAGTCGGAACGTTGAATGTTGTCACTGTGACTGGTAAAGGGAGAGAGCTGACTGATATGATGGAACAGAGGAGGAGCATCGGAGGTGGATTCAAACTGTTCTACCATGGTTTGGATGGAAAGAGAAATGGCGTAGGGGTAATCCTGAAGGAAGAGAATGTAAATAGTGTATTGGAGGTGAAGAGAGTGTCTGACAGAATGATGATTTTAAAGCTGGAAATTGAAGGGGTGATGATAAATGTCATCGGTGCATATGCCTCGCAAGTGGGGTGTGAGATGGAGGAGAAAGAAGATTTTTGGAGTAAGTTGAATGAAGTGGTGGTGAGAGTACCCAAAGAAGAAAGAGTGGTGATTGGAGCGGACTTCAGTGGGAATGTTGGAGAAGGGAACAGAGGTGATGAGGAGGTGATGGGTAGGTACGGTGTTAAGGAAAGGAATGTGGAAGGGAAGATGGTGGTAGACTTTGCAAAAAGATTGGAAATGACAGTGATAAATGCATATTTTAAAGAAGAAGGAGGAGCACATTGTGACATATAAGAGTGGAGAAAGGTGCACACAGGTGGACTATGTTCTATGCAGGAGATGCAACCTGAAAGCGATCAAAGACTGTAAGGTGGTGGCAGGGGATTGTGTAGCTAGAGAGCATCGGATGGTGGTTTGTAGGATGACTTTGGAGGTGAAGAGGAGGAAGAGAGTGAGGACTGAACCAAGGATAAAATGGTGGAAGTTGAAATAGGAAGACTGTTGCATGAACTTCAGGGAGGAGGAAAAGAAACTGAACGACTGGGCGACCACTGCAGAAAGGGTGAGGGAGACAGCTAGGAAGGTACATGGTATGACATCTGGACAGAGGAAGGAAGACAAAGAGGCTTGGTGTTGGAATGAGCAAGTACAGGAAAGCAGACCCCAAATAATTGGGATAGTCGGAGAGATTAAGAAAGTAGCCAGAAGTACAAGGAGATGTGTCGCAAAGCAAAGAAGGAAGTGGTGAAGGCTAAGGAAAAAGCGTATGATAAGCTGTATGAGAAGTTGGACACTAAAGAGGGGGAAAAGGATCTGTACCGATTGACTAGACAGAGGGACAGAGCTGGCAAGGATGTGCTACAGGTTAGAGTGATAAAGGATGCAATTGGAAATGTGCTGACAAGTAAGAAGATTGTGTTTTTTTGAGAAATGGGACAGTTCTTCTCAGGGATGTTAAATTGCTCGCTTAAAAAGTGATTTAATTTTGCAATGGCTACAAGCCAACGGTTTTGTTCATATTTTACTTATAATGTTAAATGACAAATGTTTGTTTTGTTTTTTCTCTCTGTGACACTTTTTCCTATTGTGTTGACAGCAAAATGTAAAACTAATTTGAGTTTTACAAGACGAATAAAATAACAAATATGGCGATAAGCCGCCAAACCGCATGATTTGTTGCTTCTTCACCGAGGTAAGAAAAAATCCCATACCGTCACAGCCCTATTATCAATTGAAAACAGTTGTGCTGATCAATATTTTTGTGGAATCCATAATACAAAAGAACAACATTTAATTTAAATAGAAATGTAATGCATCTTTGCTGAATAAAAGTATTTATTTCTTTAAAAGAAAAAAAAACTTGCTGACCCTTAACTTTTGAATGTAATTGTATATTGACCAATATTGGATATTTTATTTTTTACTTTATTTAGACGGATTAGTATAGATTTATTTTTGTATAAAATTTATTATTTATCAATTATAAAAGCAGTAGCATTTAAATAACGAAAAACAAAACCTAAAACCTGACTCCAGTCTGAAATTCTAGTAAAATTACAGTAAAATCATTGTTTTATCTCCATCTTTTTCATAGTGACAACAGCCATGTTTACCATATTTAGTGAATTATCTACCTTTTATGTCATCAATAATTATAATACATCATCATCAAGGAAACTAGAAAACGGCTCATTTGATTAGATAACTTTTTATGTATAGCATTAGTAAGTGTTATAAATCAAACATCACCACACAAACCATGAGCCTGTTGTTTTTATTATAGCCTTCATTAATAACTAGCCCATATCTCAGTCGGTGACTCCGACAGTGAGCATGGACATTGAATTAGCAATCCTAGGGCCAGAAGTAATTATAAAGCGGCTATTTTCTGACATCAAACATGACCAGTGTTATGCCTCTAATTTTGTTACCGCTAATAATACCGGTGTCAGTATTTAAAGCTACTCACTCCTTTTTATTTGCTGCCACCTGACATCTCGTCTCCAGTCGGTGTGTCAACACCAGGAACCAGCCACACATTTATCCTTAATGAGTATATCTGTCCAGTGTAGCGGAAAAAGAAAAGAAAAATGAAATTCACACTGGACACAATTATAATAAATGGATGCAAATGTATTATGGTGGGGAAAAAAATACTTTCCTCTTCATCAGATAATATCTTTGACACCCCTGCAGTAGATTATTAATGATTAGATTTAATATCTGTTTTACTTCCTTCTTCCTGTCTGTATAAATATATATTTTTCTTTCTCTCTGCCTGTTCCTGACCCCCACATTTTCATTGCTCTACTTGTTTGAAGTGTACGTGCATACGAGATATTTATTTTCATTCACATTTTCCTTCTGAGTGGGTATATACACGTATGATTACATTTCAACCTACGCACAACTCTTAATAACAGCCCATCCGTTTTGTTACTGGATTGTGTTCGTCAACATTACGAGCATTTTCCAGAATCAGTGAGGCATTATTATTTATTGAACATTAAAATAATGACGTGGCGTTTTCGTAGTGTCTATTTACACTAAGTGCAAATAACCCGCCTTGTTGGCATAGGCTATTTACACTAACTCCACCCACAAACGTGTGATTGGAGTAGTCAACACTACAAAAAATGGCCATTAAACATCAGTTTTCATGGTAAGCACTGGGATCGACCGAGTTCGAACCGTCTTTTGCAAACTTTTTTTGCTCCCTTTTCAATCTCATATGAATAGGAAAGGCATTATTTTCAATAAAAATGACAGGAACTAATCAAATATAGTTGAAAATTAAAGTATTGGGTAGGTTTAAGTTAGATGTCGGGAGGGCGTATTGGTCCCAATAAGGTGGCAGCCTTCTTTAATAATTTTTTAATTAAAATGATAATTTACACTCAATGCTTTATTATTGCGTACTGTTTTATAATGTACGACAGTAGGTGCAGATAATTGCCGCTATTTGCAATTAGTAGAAAATATTACTATTTTAACATAGCGTAAATAGAATCTATAACTATTTTCACTTAGTGTAAATAGCATATACTTAAAAAATACTGCTATTTTCACTTAGTGTAAATAGAATCCATTGCTAATACGATATTTACACTTAGTGCCTGTTTTTTACTCCAGACGTTTTGTAAAATTCACAGCATCGCAGTATACTGCAGTTTTGCTGTCAGTGAAATCTGCGATAAATGTGCCAATTGATGCTTCATTTACAACTGTAAACTGTAACTACAGTCACTCTTGACATTTATGATTCGCCATTTGAGATCCAATCAGGTCTAGTGTCAGTCCCAGACGGCTTCTGTCACTGATTTGCCCAAATTTTCCAGGTCCATGACATTTCTTCAGTGTCTTTGTAAAGTTTACAGTGATGTCTGCTGTGTATGGCACATAAGTCAAGGACTGTCATAGATATAAAAAAATGTGACAGCTATTTAATTGATTTATGCCAAATACTAACAGGACATATAATGTGTGTGGTTTTCCCCAAAAAATTGTAATAGCTTGCAGCATGTTTTAATTGTCATCAAAAATTAACAATGAAATCTCACAAGCAAAACATTAACCGTATCATATTTATTTCATGTTTTTAATGTCATCCACACAAAATTTAGCTTTATTTATTTCAGCTATTTTTTTTTTAATTAAAAGTAATTTCATATTTTACTTTATCTAATAGTTTTTGTTTGCAATTATAACCTTTCTTCAATATTCAAGACCTCAACTCCTCAGTTACTCATTTTTAGAACTTTCTCCATCTGTCAAAAAGGTTTTAAAGAGGTAAAAAGAGAGCAAAGAGCAAAGGACCATCATCAGCTGACAGTTAATTTAACAGCATCAAGAAGTCTAACCTGTGGGTTGATTTCTTGAGCAAGACTTCTAAGT
Source organism: Sinocyclocheilus anophthalmus (assembly GCA_018155175.1). NCBI lineage: Eukaryota > Metazoa > Chordata > Actinopteri > Cypriniformes > Cyprinidae > Sinocyclocheilus > Sinocyclocheilus anophthalmus. The sequence goes on from JADLZN010001437.1 coordinate 14,201, forward strand.
TGACCATGTTTCTTTCCTTTCAATCTCTTCTTCTCTTTCTCCTCTCTCAGGTCTCAGTCTCGTTCCCCCAGCCGCAGAGACAGACGAGCTCGCTCTTCAGACAGAAAGCGTGATGAGAGAGAGAAGGAGAGCTACGGCCCAAGCACCTACCGCCTTGGCAGCAACCCAGCACTGGGCAGGAAGCGTTCCAGATCAAGGTGGGGAGGCACTTAGGTCACATCAGGCTCAAAAACACAAACAAAAAAAAATATTTTAAATAAAAAGTATTATTTTCTAAATGTATTTTATACACTGTTTTAATAGTTTGGGGGGGCGGTTTATTCAGTATAAATTAACTTTAGCGGATGCATTAATTGAAACGTACAGAAAGACATTATAATGTTTCATTTAGTTTTTTGAGTTCCAAATAAATACTGTCTTTTTACTTTCTATGCATGAAAAAAAAAAAAGTATCATGGTTGCCACGAAAATATTAAGGACAAACTGTTTTCAACATGATAATACACATGATAAATATATTAATAATATAGTATAATAATAAGATAACATAATAAGAATTTTCCGTGAAGCACCAAATATAATATTGCATGATTTCGAGGTAGTGCCATGCATACTTGAGTCATGGCTGCGGAAAATTCAGTTTTGAAACAACAGATAAATTAACATGTGACCATATTGAAGAAAACAGTTATTGTAAATTGTAATTATATTCATATTCCTGTTTTTTACTGTTTTTGGTCAAATAAAAGCAGCTCGTGAGCATAGGAGACTAAAATACATTTTAGAAAAATGTACCAACCACAAACTTTTGAACAGTAGTGTACATATACAAAAATATGGCCTATATATATTTTATTTTATTTATTTATTTATGTTTAATTTACAGTGGCACACTGCTGTGAATACCAAATATAATGACAGCAGGAAGAACATGTGTTTGTATTAATGGCAGCTGTGATATGGCCTCATTTGAAACCCTCTAGCTGTATATCATCACAAGGAGCAGTTTGGCTGATTGTCAGCATGCATGCTGCTGTTCACAGTGGGTAAAAAGTGCTTTCCTAGTGTTTCCTCAGAGTCTGCAGCAGGCATGATCTTTTCATTCACTGTAATCCTTCTATTGAAAAGTCCTGTGAGACTGCTATCATCACACTACCCTCTCTCTCATTTCCTCTACCTTCCCATTATTTTCTTACCGACACCTATATGGTGCTAAAGCACCACAGAAAGAAACGGTCATGGTGACTTCTCAGATCTCACCCGGCTTTTATGTCATTGGTTTTTATCTGAGCAGCCCACTCTCTCCAGTGCTCTTTAAAGCTTAGCTGAGACATTTCTTCATATTCTGCTGCCGAGGAGGTTGCAAAGACTTTTTACACATCTCCTACAAAAGATAAAAAGTTCAGCATCTTTCATTACACCCTCAAACCTTTCTGGTTTGAACTGAGGGAAGAATTGAGATGGAGAGATGGATGGTTGGATCACTTACAGGGTTTTAGTGAGGTTTGGTTTGTTAGAGTGATGATAGAAGCGTCTCAGATGCAGAACCTCGCTTACATGCAAGCAGAGGAAGATTGAATGCCTGTCTTGGACTAGGCAGCAGCTGTTGTCTTGGAAATATAGCATAACGGTTGGATTACGGAAGTAAAATATAATTTATTCTCTCCATAGGAAGATATATTTTTACAAAATATGTAGCCTAAATCTTTCAAGACAGACCAGCCACGAGCTCTGAGGTTAAGCGATGGTATGTGCTTCTGTAGAAACCATAAGTCACAGCGAGTCACTGCTTCACATTTAAAAAAAGAAATATTTTATAGCCTAATTCTTTGTAATAACTACACTACCCATGATTCTAAAGATTCATTTTTCAAAAAAATCATAATCCTTTCCATTTTAATTCATTCATTTGTATACGTTTAAATGCTTTAGGAATGTATATAACTTGTAAGCATATATGTGTGATATTGCATTACAATTATTAAGTATTACTGGTTTAAAACGTCTAAAAGTCTATAATTATGACTATAATATAATCACAATTATTAGCATAATATTTACAGATGTACAAGTTTTATCAATAAAAATTCGTATCATAAGATCTACAATATATATATATATATATAAGTTACAGATATGATTTATAATATTATAAATTATCTGTTATGATTGTCATTCACAGTGGTTTATGAAATGAGTAGTTTATTCCCTCATAAAATATGTTAAGTACACAGTGTTTAACCTTTTCCTTTTTTATGATTTTTATTTTTGGTTTAAACTCAAAGTTTCTGCTTTCTGATTATCTCAGAGCTGAATGGCTTTGGTTCGTTACTTTTATTAAAGTTTTTTTTTATTTTTTTTAATCCGTTTTGAAAAAATTAATGGGGAAAAATACATCCGGAAGTCTCTGTTGATCTCCATACCGCTCTCCTGTCCAATAAGCTAAAAGATAATCTTAATCATGCCAATCAGATAGGGTAGGTGAGAGGACTTAAGTGTTTCTGTCTTTTTTGCGTGAACTTAGCTTGATTTTCCTGTACTGATTCAATTAGTCATAATAGTTTATGCCTCGGGTGGAATTCTTGGCACGTCTGCAGCAGCGCATTTTTAACCTCATTGTGTCTCCTAGGACTGCTTTGATCCACTCTCCAAATATGTCTTGTCATTTTGCTACAGTGCCACAGGTAATTAGAGGTCACTATGCCCATTTACTGAAGTTGGGTGCTCCTTTATAAATGTATTTTTCCAACTAAAGGACATGCCTAAGGTATTCAAATAAAATATTCATAAAGGACAGCCTGGGAGATAAAGGCCCCTTGATATGGACTGTGTATGTGCTTTTTCTCTGGAGAGAGCGCACACGCTGTGACTGTTATGTGCGATTGGCCTATTCCAGTCACCTCGCTGATGCAGTGCTGGATCAGGGGTCTTGCTGAAGGGTCGTGTGAATGCTTTAAAACACCACAGTGTTACCTCCTGTCAAACAGTAACTCTCACTTCACTGCTACATCCACAGAGCTGCAAAAATCAATGCTTGTTTAGCTCATAAAATAGTTAGTGAAAAGTGAAATACTTTATATTTTGTATTATGTATTGTTATTCTAAACCTATGACTTTCCATCTTCTGTGGATCAAAGAAAGAAGAATTTTGTGAATGTCAATGAATTCAAAAGAATTTTTCCAATCCAACAAAAGCATATAGTGGCATCAAAAAAGCAAAAAAAACGTTTTGCAAAATTCCAGTCTGTGCGCAATATTCCAAATCTTCTAAAGCTATACAATATACAATAACAATTTTATTTATATAGTAAATTTGATACAGAGTGGTAATTTACATAAAAGTTATTTTAAAAAATAGTAAACATAAAAAAGTTCGAAGAAATAATTGAAGAAAATAATAGACTTATTTAAAAATGAAGGCAGACATGCTGGTATTAACCTAAAATGTTCCCCTCTCAAACTGTATTTGCCTTTTGATGCAAAACATGCATTAAATACAAATTAATGGCAGTGGTTCTTGTAACAAACAATGCAGCAGAATGTTTTTGAATGAGCTGATCTAGTAGTTTAGTAACTTTTTTTAATATCTCTTTACAGATCACCTCATGAAACGGAGAAGAAGAAGGGTTCAAAGTCATCGCACCAATTTAAGGGTTCCTCCTGTTCGCCCTCGGCATCCCCTGACAGAGGCGGAGCCATGGCCAGAGTCTTTGCAAGCCCCTCCCCTGCCACAAGCCCCGCCTCCAGCCTGGGGAGGTCCAGGTAAAGGGCATCTCGCTCTGGTCCCATTACTAAACAATCAGTCAGCGTGAACCTCGCGAGAGCCGCCCATCCTCTGAAACTCAGTCCGCTTCAGTCAGAATCATAGATTTCAAGCATATTTTTCCCCCCACTTTGTTGCAATATTAATTTAAGATTTGCCAACAGCATTGCGCGTGAGACACAAAGACGGTCTGCATTGTAGCTTTTTGATTTGGAAGTTATAATGGTTTTATATATGATTTGACAACTTGAGTTAATTAGCTGTTGAACAAAGCATGAAAACTGAATTTTACAAGATTTTTGTATATTATGGAGAGGTTTTGATTCAAAAACCTGAGAAAGCACCACACTGCAAAGGGTTATTGGGTACTCATACAACTTCTCAAGTTTCATCAAAAAGTTGCTCTAAACTCCCTCGGCCTTCAGTTGTTTTTGTTGCTTCTTCTTTACCTCCCACTGTGTGTCTCTCTAGACTTTGTTATATTTGTGCAGTTTTTGTGTCTCCTCCGGCATTGGGTGAATATTTCATGGCCTTCTGGTCGCTCAGTTTCAGCCTGAGATGTCTGCGGTGGTTACGTAGTCACCAGTCGTCATGAATACTGTATTAAGGTGTTTTTCACAAACCGTGCCAATTGGCAGACCTCTGTCTGTCTGTCACTGTCTCACTCCTCTCTCTCTTTTTTTTTTTTTTGTTAAACAGGGATGGCTCTCAGGAGAAAGACAAGCAAGTGTCCTCCACTATTGTCTCTTCGGTCCAAAGCAAAATCACTCAGGTATGTCGTTAAGAAATTATTAACTTCCATATAGCAACAAAGCTTTTGTGTAAACTAGGGCTTTCACTTGATTAAAATGTGTAAATGAATTAATTAAAGTAATTAATTACATGTCCCCTAATTAAATTTAATCACAATTTTATGTATATCGGTATTTGCAGAGAAATATCATAAAATGAAAATATTAATGAAGACATTGCATTTTTTATTTATATTTTATTTATTCACTCTTTATTATATAGGACACTAGAGATTTATAAGGACTACTTTCTATGCCACACTTTGACCAAAAACATAGTTTTTTTTAATGTTTTTTTTATGTAAAAATTCTAGACAGCCATAATTGACCAGTGTGCCATAATTTATTTAATGTAATATAATATAATATATGGGCCCATAAACCCTCAAACTTCAGGGATTTTTTTTTACGTTTTTTCCCCAAAAATGTTCAAAACAGACTTTTGTGCCTTGACAAACTTTGATTTTCTAGTTAAAAATTATGTGTGTATGAATTTCAGTTCATTTTAATTCTACTTCATTATATTCCATTTCGAATTGAATTCTGCATCACATAAAGCATTATTTTTTTTTAAAAATATTATCAAACCCTGTTTTTTTCTATGTAAAGTGCTAGAACAGCTGTAATTGACCATTAATGTCCTACTTGCTGCTTTTTCAGGTGTATCGCCCATTGAAAGTTAAATAATTTTGTTATTTTTTTTAAGAACTTGTTTTGAACATGCTGCATTCTTGTTCATTCTTTGGTGCATCCAAGTTTTCGTTTTAAGCAACAGGTTCTATGCAATGCCCACTTGACTGTGTTTTTCAAATAGTGTTGATTTAATTTTACATAACAGTTTTCGGGCTGAATAATTTAGTAAGTTTGAGGTTTAGAAACCTAGTGCTGTCCAACATTAATCGCAATTAATCGCATACAAATAAAATTTTTGTTTGCATAATATATGTGGGTGTTTCTTGGTACAGTATTTTATTATGTTATATAAATACACCAACATTATATATTTAAGAAAATATTTTACATGTATATTTTATTTCAAGATTTTATATTATAAATAATATATTTAATATATAAACATAACATATTTTTCTTAAATGTATACATGCATGTTTTTGTATTTATATATACATAATAAATAGACACAGCACACATACATATATTATGTAAACAACATTTTTTATTTTGGATGCGATTAATCGCTATTAATCGTTTGACATCACTAGAATAACCCTCACCAAATGCTTTGAGAACTATCAATACGTGCTGCTTTTCACCACTATCATCGCCTAAAAAAACTCAAAACTTTTGCTACCTCTCTCATTTTAATTCAGCGCCTAAGGGGAAAACAGACCGAAATTGTGTAGCAGAGCTGATGAGACGCTTAGTATAGCTTTAATATATGTAATTTAGAGCCAGACGGTCTCAGTGGTCTCTGTTTGCAGAGCCTTACGTGCTGAAACTGAGAAATACAGTGATTTGGTTGCATGACCCTGTCGCCAGGGGTGGGTATGTAGGTGTGTGTATGTTTATGGGAGAAAGAGAGCTTGTCGCTATCGCATGCTGATTCAATGCAGCTGTCAATCCCTGCATGATCTCTGGTCTTGTGCGGCAAGGATGAAATGCAGAGTGCTCTCGCTTTCCTTCCTTTTGCTTATTGATATACAAAGCAGACGAAAGGTAGCTACTATATGTATTTAAAAAATTCAGTTGTGTCAGAGAGAAGAGGATGCGAGAAATGCGAAATGTAAGAAGATAAACAAAGTACACTGTACTGTGTTTCGCTTGTAGCCATCTGGTCTTCACCAAAAATAGAAGTCAGCAGGATAACAGCCTTTTTATTCACCCTCTTTGTACTAAAAAGTCCACAGTCTTGACATGGTTTCAGACCTTTTGGAAACCTAATTCACTTTCCTTTTCTCCCAGTGCATGAAATCACTTCTGACACCTCAGAACTGGGGCAGGACTTCCAGGGGGCAACGTCTTGCAAAAACGAGTTGGCTCTTATTAAAACCAGCAGCTGCTGCTTGAATCAATAGAAGTGTGGTTCACCTTGACAAATAACTACCGGCAGAAACTTCTGCATGCCTGTGCATGCTTGCATTTCGGTTGCGTGAGGAAGTCTCTTCGTCCCCATTTCCCCCTCTAGCCCAGGCAACGAAAGCTCTGGGCCGCACGGACCACCCGTAGATCCTGCGGTAGAGAAGCAGGTTTCAGCTCGGCTCAGTTTGATCTTTTGCCCGTAGCCCTACCTCACACAACTGCATCGGATCCTCCAGAGGAGAATGTTCCAGCTCTGACATGCACATCCCGACTATTGATAGAGGAAGAAGTGCTTGCATGAGGCGCCCTGGTAGAGACTGGCGGGGGTTTTTACAACCGGCAAATGAAAAAGCTGTAACATTAAAGGCTGAGGAAGCCTGTTCTCGATCTTAGCACTACTCCCCTGGGATTTTACGAACCCTCTATTTGCTTGTCAGACGAACAACAAGGGAGGCTGGTTTATGATTCTCCCTGAGGAACACAATAGTCTCTTTTTCTTTTCTAGTGCTCTGTGCTGTCCTCCCCATGCTTAAAATTTTGGTTCTCCTTTCTTATTTGCCACTGTTTCGCATGGGCGGCGTGTTAAGAGTGGCAGGTGACTGATGGTTTGATTAGGAGGCGTTTATGTGTTGCAAAATGCACCCTGGCAGGTTATGAGCACATTACTGTTGTTGTGTGCAAGATAAGAAACCAAAAAGCATTGCGTTCCCGAGTACCTCCCACTGTGACTCTGGGGTAAAAGGCATTTCTTGTACTAACTGATGTGAACAACATGTTAAGGTCCTCACTTGTATAGTTAACTCTAAAATGAGACTGTATCAGAACTGTGTTCTTTCCACCTTACCTTGCGGCTCTTAATGTTGGAGAATGACAAATTACAAAATTACAAAAAATGACATTAACAAACTGTAAGGAACCTTTAAAGAATTCTGGAAATCTCCTAGCCCAAAACCATCTCTAACCAACAACTACGCATTCAGTGCTAGCAAGAAAGAATCGACTCCATCATCATGAGAACTTGATTGGAGATGAAAAGGCATCACTTGGATTGGCCTCTTCTGGAAACCAGAGGGAAAACGAAAGAGAGAAAACTGAACAGTGGAAGCAGAATTGAAGCTTCTAAACCACACCTGGGACACCATTCTGAAGCTGGCCTAAAACAGACAGGAGTAAAGGGCCATGAAGAAGGTGACTAAATGACTGAGTCAGAATGTTTTCAGAAACATGGAATGAGTTCAGAGCGATATTGGATGTGACATGTGAGTTTTCAAAATTGCTTTTAAATGTGCCGGGCCTGTGATTGAAGTGCAAACTCCTTGAACTGAAAGTGGGGTGATCCTCTGAACTCTAAAAATGTAGCCACAAATGTGGGTTATCTGTCAGATTGGTTGGAGGTCTGGACCCAAATGGCTACAAAGAAACCAGCCAACTACAAAAAGCAGTTCTCAGTCCCAATTACGACTATCTCTTGTTTGGTCATTTGATGTCAGAAAGCAACATCTCTTAGGTTTCCGTTGAGCAAGAGTAGACTAAGGTAGCCATATTTTCAGATGTCCCCAGACTTCAGCCAGCTGTGGTCTCGTAATGAGCACTAATCATACTGAAGATATCCTCCTTTCATTGCAGTAATCTGCTCGGGTCAGCTGGAAGCTTTGAAAGCCCTTTATCCCAGCTTAGTCCTGTCACTCTAATGTACTGGATCAACACACTATGATCAGAGAAACATATTCTCACTGTATATGCATTCGAATAGTGGTGTATGTGTGGGAATTTGAATTGAATTAGTCAGACAATACAGGAAGCTGATGTGGAATTTAAAAAAAAAACTAATTTTATCCATCCATCCATTTATAGGTTTATTCTGAATTGTGCTCAAACCTGGTGGGTGGTGATGTGCAAAATTCCCCAACCCAGACCCCGATTTAGTCTGTTTTAGTCACAGTCTCTGTACACTATTTAATGCCATCCATGTAATTGTGTGGTTTCACTTCCCCAAAACTACTTTAATAATGATTTCACCCCATGAAGTATAACAGCAAACCCTTCTCTCTAGAGGCACGTTGGTCCTTGCCTGCGTTGTTTGTGCTTTTCTTGACCACTTGTTTGTTTAATGATTAATTCTGCAGGGGCTTTATTGGAAATTCAGGGTTAATAACTTTCCTTCGACTGGACGAGGGGATGGAAGGCAGCGGTGACTTTAATTCTGCAAACGTCAATGAGCAAACCTTGCTTCTATGACAACCATGCAATTCAGCCACCTTTTTTAAAAGATTATTTGCCAAGTTGAGCTGCTTTCAAATTTAAAAGAACTTTGAAGTGATTTTACGTTGGTGGCAGAGAAAGGCTTCATTTTAAGGGAACAGAACGAAATTTATCTTAACTGTAGCTTAACTGATATGCTCTTGCACATTTTTTTAACGTAATCAACATTATAGAGCTTAACTTCTTCTGCCCCCGCATATCTGTCATTAACGGGTTAGTTCAGCCCAAAATGAAAAATAAAATCCCTTACATTACTCACCCCAGAGGGTTCCTAGGTGTATATGACTTTCTTCTTCAGACGAATCCAGTCGGAGTTATATTAAAAATTGTCTTTGTTGTTTCAAGCTCTATCATTGCAGTCAGCGTGTGTTTGCAGTGCTTCAGTCCAGAATAAGTTAAATTAAAAGCGCCCATCCATAAAAAAAGTGGCTCACACGGCTCCGGGGGGTGAACAAAGGCCTTCTGTAGCTAATCGATGCATTTTTGTAAGACAAATATCTATACTCAAAACGTAAATAATCACTTTAATCTAGCTTGCGCCAACCGTTGTACACGGAAGGCATCTCCGTATGCTGATGTAGATGTCGGTGTTGCGTCTGCGCCGGTGAGTCTCGTGTAAACCAACTTTTGTTTACAGGAGCAAAGGAGCAAGTTTTGTACTTCTAATTAGTGACGTTTTGTTTTGTTTTGATCCTCCCCTGCTCTCCCGCGTCTTTCACTTCTGACGGCGCATGCGCAGAGACGACCTCATACGTCATCCGCCCGGAACTGCTTCCTGTACAACAGTGAGCGCAAGCTACATAAAAGTGATTATTACGTTTTGAATATCGATATTCTTCTTACAAAAACGCATCAATCCGCTACAGGAGGCCTTTGTTCACCCCCAGAGCCGGTGATACATTTTTTTTTATGGATGGGCGCTTTTTATTTAACTCCTTTTGGACTGGTGCATGCAAGACCTGCTGGGTGGCATTAAACAGCTTGAAAGACCAAAGACAAATTTTAATATAACTCCGACTGGATTCGTCTGAAAAGAAAAAGTCATATACACCTAGGATGCCTTGATGGTGAGTAATTTATGGGCTCCTTTTTCATTTTTGGTGAACTACCCCTTTAAGATCGTTTTTTGTTTGGATTTCCTTGAGGCAAATTCCCATTCCTATGAAACTCAGTGACACCAGTTAATGCATATTCATTGAGCAAATGTTTATTCAAGTGCCAAGCTGTGAGTTCTCTCTGCTGTCACATTTTCCCTATGGGCTCTTAGCATGCTACCAGCCTTGGGTAAGGTAACCTGAGCCACATAGAATGAGGGGAGGCATTTGAAGAGCAGGAATCCAGCTCTATTTGCCCATGGCCTTCTCTTCTGTAGGATGCCACTAGACATCCGTATGCATATTTAGCACATTGGATTCTCATGCATACTAAGCAAATCTGAATTTCAAATTGCGAAAAGTTGTCTGCAAGCTTATGAATTAGTGTTTCTGTTTTCTTGTCCTGTGTGTTTATATACTATGATTAGTTTCTCTCTCAGCTCTGCTCCCCTGCGAATACTGTACTAACTTTCCCTCCATTTCTCCTTGCTTGTAGGACCTCATGGCGAAAGTGCGAGCAATGTTTGCTGCCTCCAAAGGCCTTCAGCCGAACGCCTCCTGAGAGAGTTCCACCACATCCAGACATGGATCAGTCTCCAGCTACATCTCGCAAGGCAGCAACAGCCTTCTGGCTAACTACTGGACTGCTGTTCGCATGACAAGCTGCACAATGCTGGACGCTTTTATCCCTTTATGTATGCCTGTTTGGACCTTGCGTTAGATGTATTTATTTTGCCTCCAGATTAGCATTAGGCATAGAGATCTCCTTTATTTTTGTAAATGGTGGCATTTGTAGAGGAAGGACACCTCAAGCGTAATTTTCTCAGTGTAGGGCGCTCGTTTCTTGATCTTTCACTTCTTCTCTCCCTTTGTATTTTATATATAGGTGCATGTACTCCTGCCTCAGTAAAGACTGTTAGATGTGATCTAGCAGTTCAAGAGTGAAGCCCAGATAAAATCTTATTAGCGTAGTCTTCCTCACTTTACCCTCAATAGAAGTGACATTGCTGAGCGGAAGTGAAACATGGGTCAGTATCCCACAGCAGGAATTGGCCATTAATCCTCAGCAGCCAATGAGAGACGCCAATAAAGCAGCTTAACTTTACAAGACTCAAGCTAACTTTCACACTCGCTGACTAGGAAGAGCTAATGAGATCCAGAAACTTGTGTAACTGCAAAGGCTACTTAACTCGATTTCGTTTTCCGTCACTTTCATCTCAGCTGTCTGTTCTGCTCGGCTTGGTTCGCTGATGTGAAGTTTAATGTTGTGGGTGGCAGGACAAATTGCTAGCATTTGTGCAATGTGAGAAATGAGTTGTCATTCATTTCGCTTTGATTAAATCGCCCCTGGCGTCGCTGTGTTCATTTAATTTGGGCTAAAGTAGCTAGTTAATTCACAAGTCTTCAGTATGTGCACTTACAGCAGCTTTGAGAATCTTCTCACATGTAATTATTGTGCTAATAATTTATCATTTACTTGAGTTGTCAGTCTGGAGGTTATTGAATATGCATTAACCAGGTTGTGTATTAAAGGCAAAAATGCATTTGAGATAATATATGGCTCCAGAAGCTTGTTTGGACAATAACATTGTTATTCAAAAAAAAAAAATGCAATAGACCCAATAGGATTGTAAACGTTAATGGAAAATTATATTTTATTATTTTGCAAACGTGTAACATTTAAAAAAAAAAAACGTTAGACGAACGTCCAACTAAAATGTTTCAGAAAAAAGCATTCCATGAATGTGCATAAATCCTGTTTTCGGCTACCGTTTTGATAACATTCCCGAACAAATAACTCTGAATGAAGTTTTGTTACTTGAGTCATGTTTGTTTATAACTTTGAGAGAACCTTGAGAGAACGTTAGCCAAAGTTCTGAGAATGTTAGCATAAGTCCGCTTCATGATTCTTCTATGGCTTTGTTGTGAAATCCCCCTTTTGGAACTTTTATTAATTGTGAAACGAGACCGGTCGGGAGAAGCAGATGGAATAGAACTCTAGTTTGGAACGAGCAACCAAGTGCGAATTTACCAGACACTCTTTGGGACTGGAAGGAACGATTTCCCTTTGCAGTAGACATATGAGGGGTATTATGGCCATGACGTCCTGGGTCAGGCTTAGGGCATGGCGGTCACCCAGGGAGGGATTTAGCCTCAAGCGCTCTCCAGCCTGCTAAGAGCCAATGGGACTAGAATATTGGGCTTCAGCACAGCTGCAGAGAACTGAACAGCCTTTGAGAGCCCCTGAACACTAATCCTGATCAAATCTCACTATATACAGACAGATAAATATTCCGTAATTTAATACACACCGAGAACATGACTGTATAAAGTCATTTAACTGTGACTGATTGTTATGTTTCAGTGTCAAGAGCCATTTTCTTGTGTTACCCCCTTTATTATGTTTATAGTGAGGTAATGGACTCTCAATTGCATTCGACACGGCATCATCAACACGCAATATTACATTTGACATGCCGTAAATCAGAAACCAACCTCCAACAAATGATGGCCATTTCTCCATCTCCTGAAGCTCCATCTCCATCTCATCAGCGATGATGTGTACGTTTAATTACTGTGATTTACGACGCAGTGTAACTCAGTCGTCATCGCGGGGTGTAAAGTCGTTAGAGGCAAAGCCATTTGGAATGAGCTGTGACCAGCTCAAGTGTTAAAACATAAACTGGCAATTAGAAAAAGATAACACATGGCTCACGGGGAGCGCCGGGGAAGTCTCCAGCCATCTGGGACGAATGGAGCATCCGGGAACTGGCCGTTGAGTTTGTGCTAAGTCTAAAATGGAGCCCTCTGGGTTTTATGCTGGATTAGAATGGTTTGTTGTTGAAGGGAAGCACCAGGCATGCGGTGTGTCTGGAGAAATGTGTATTTCATCTGATAAAGTGTTTTTACTGGATTGCATTAGTAATGCACTGTTGCTTATCCACCTTGGTGCTGGAGAATACGAGCTCTCAGCTTGGAGGAATGAAAAAGTTTTTCATGTACGCAAGCAAATCACAGCTTAAGCTCGACAGAATTCAGCAGTTTAAAGCTGTACTCTCTTTTTTTAGATTTCAAAAACACTTCCCACTTCGGTCATTGTTCAAACAAACAGGTAGTCTCACTCCAAACAGACACCGATAATGCTTCTGTAGCTAACAATGCAGCTAATGGCATGCATTCAAAGCAGTAATCTTTCTTTCCAACTAGATTGAGTCTGTAAATTTAATTTGCAACATAATTTTATCATAAAGTGTGATTCTACCACACATACTGTACATTTTCTATTTTGCATAGACAGTATAATATACAAAGTGAGTTATACTGACAGCATTTGAAACATAAATCAATTATGTTTGAACAACTTTACAGATGTTCACAACTTCCTTATTTATAAATATTAAATTCATCGTATTTATGATCATTTAGATATTTTTTTCAGTCGCAGTTGTATAACACAGTTGACTTGTTTACTTTGCTATACTGAAGTTATAGCATGTTAAACAAGACCACAGTTTAAAACCTTAAAATTAATAACTTGTCTGTAATCATTTAACCATTACTTATCATGCAATATTTATTTTGTTTGCTGTGGGACACAAAATTAATTTTCCCAATATGCTGTGACTTTAAAAAATTACCATAAAATACACCAAAAAAACTATAAATTTTTCATTCATGCACTGTAATTCCAATCTTCAGAATCCATGTGATTGCTTGTTTATGAGAAAAAGACCCAAATGCAAGCCTTTATTTAACTTTCATCTCTATCCATTCAGTAGTGACCGCAATATCAATAATGTTTCCATTTGAGATGTTGTCGATAATGCATCCATATTGTACGTTTCAGTATCTATCCAAACGTACCAAAAAGTAGGCTATGTTTTTGCCAGTAAATGTTAGAACAACCAGAATTTCATAACCGGAGTAGTCTGATTCATGAATGAATCATTCAGAATTATTTTGTGAACTGGATCAAATGAGACATTGAAAAGATCTGACTCAAAATAGTAATTCACAAATCTGACATTGAATGCATAAGTCGCATGGACCGCTTTAATGATGTATCATTTTGTGAAGGCTTTTTTTTATGTACAGCATGCAAAATAGACTTCAGAATTTGGATTTGGAAACACATTAATTATTTAGTTTCTTTAAGATGGACTAGAATAACATGCACACCAATATATGTGCCTTGCTTGCAAGCTTCTTATGAACGTTTTAAGAAAGGACATCCATATCAAATTAAAAATCAATGACAAGCTTCATGTAGTCGGAGAAATTAATGCAAAAACTAAGAAGGGAGATGTTGCAGCAAGCACTTTGATTAGCACAACTAGCATGTAGCGCGTAGCTGATTAACTCTTCCAGGCGTGTTCAAAGCAACTGGGATTATCTTCACAGCTATTCTCTTTAAAGGAACTTCTCACAATCTGATTTCCCATGTGTAACTGCTTAGAATTCCATCTGAGAAAGCCGCAGAATGTTAATAAAGGTGCATAGACCTATCCGAGCCTGCTAGAGTAATTTCTTTTTTTTATGTATCGATGGGGTTTTTCAAAAGTCAGTCTGTCGCGTCTTAATAGCTGCAGCTCCACTTCAGAGGTCCTTCCGCAAAACCTTCTAAAACCTCTTAAGTCCCTTTTCCCTCGTGTTTGTTTTTAAGCATTGTTTCTGTCTTTGAGCGAGTTCCACGGATGTCGAGTTGATGGGATGAAAGGCCAAAACCTCAGAGAAGAGGGCTGTCTCATCCTCAGCCCTGCAGCGATGGCTCAAAGGGGATTGTATCATTCATCTCCTAGACTTGACAACATTAATTTATCTGTCAGTCACTCCAGGAGCCCGAGCCACTTTGATGAACCCCCTGAGTCTCAAATCATTAAGGCAGTGTCACACTAAACTTTGCAGCATTTAGTGCATAACAAGAGCACATCTCTAAAGTAATTATCCTGGACAATGGCACTTTATCATGCCTTTATGCAATTACGCATTCAAAAACACTTAGCAGAAGGAATTTGAGGGCCCGTCCCCTCCACGCTCACCTTTCACTCATGTTAGATATACCGCAAATAAGTCAAACGTACTGTATGTGAGTACTAGATATTCAGAACTAGATTATTACGTTGCTCTTGCCAGAATGTTGCTTTTTTTGGTGTTGTAAGTGGTTTTGCCATGCAGTTGCTAGGTAATTGCATACTACCATCTAGCAGCCCAACTACAAATATTAAAAAATTAAATATATAAGTCTCTAAATATAGCTCTTACACTCTTTAAAATAAAGGTTCTTTACTTGTTCCATGAAAAATCTTTAACATTCATGGAATCCTTCCATTCCACAAATGAATCTTTATATGAATCATTGAATGAATCATTCAGAATTGTTTTGTGAACTCATTGAAAGATCTGACTATAAAAGAATGAATCGTTTACATGTTGTACATTACTTGCATGAGTTGTAAGGACCACTTTTATGGTGCTTTTGCATCCTTTTATGAATTTGAAAGCTTTGTTCCCCATTTGTTGTGTTGCAATGTAAAACATTCTTTAAAATGAGGGGTTTTAAATGTGGTTTTTGCAGCAATGCCATAGAAGAACAATTTTTGGTTCCACAAAGAACCATTCAGTGATCAGTTTTGTAAAAGAACCGGGGTTTTTTTTCTAAGTGTGCGGAATATTTTTTAATCGAAAGAACCTTTTTCCACTATAAGAACTTTTTATGCAATGGAACGTTCCATGGATGTTAAAGGTTCTTCAAGGAACCCATCAATCCATACAAGTTTGAAGGTATAGATTTATCAAATGTTCTTTCACACTAAGACAAGAAAAACAATTATTCTTTAAGAACCTCATTTAAATTTCTTTGGGAAGACAAAACAAATAGTGGTTCAATGGCATCACGTGCAAAAAATCCGGTTTCTAAAGTGCCAGTTGCCTGGTGTTTTTTAGGTGGTCGCTTATTGAACTTATACTAGTCCATAGTGGGGAAGTCGTGAGCCTAATTGTTAAGCGTCGGATCAACACCGGACGAGACTCGGAACCCAAAGGTTGTGGGGTCGAGTCTCGTACCGGCAGGGATTGTAGGGGGAGTGAATGGTACAGCGCTCTCTCCACCTTCAGTACCACGACTGAGGTACCCTTGAGCAAGGCACCGAACCCCCAACTGCTCCCCGGGCGCCGCTTGGGCACATGTCACGTCACGCCACTTGGCCGCGTTCACTTAGATAAAGCTAGTCACATGCTAGTTGTGCTAATCAAGGTCTAGCGTCAAGTGTCTCTGTTTCTTTTTTTTTAACTATATTTTAATACACTTGAAGTATTTGCAATAATAACATTTACATTTATGCATTTGACAGACAATTTTATCCAAAACAACTTACATTGCATTTGAGGTATACATTTTATCTGAATTGCCTGGAATTGACCCCTGACCTTGGCTACAGTCATGCTTTACTGTTTGAGCTACAGAAATGCTTAATGCTCTATGTACAGTGGGTATAGAAAAGAATCACCTTTAAAATAATCACATGTTGTTGATTTGCATCCTGATATGAAGATGGACACAGTTTTTGTTTTATCCTGCTGTATTTACTCAGTGCAACTTATAACAATCAAGTGAAAGATATAACACCAACATATCAGAAAAATAAAAAAAACAGAATCATTGAGTTGGAACACCCCCCCTTGTGTCAGTATTTGTTGAACCACTTTTTGTTTTAATTACAGCCTTTAGTCTGTTGGGATATGTCTCTACTAACTTTGCACATCAATATTTACCCACTCTTTGCAGAACTGCTCAAGTTCAGTTCAATTTGATGGTGACCGTTGGTGGACTAAATATTAATGGCTAAATATTGGCTAAATATTACTAAATATACGTAACTCTAAAACTTTCTTAACTTTCACATTCATGAATTCTACAGTATGCTGTTCCCTTGCATCAGTCACTGAAAAAAGGGGGAGAGTGTAAAACTGCAGTGTGTCTCCATAAAGAGGACTTGGCATGAAAATTGGGCTCCTTTCCTGAAGGGCTCTGCTGTTTTAGATGATAATTGAAAATGATGTAAAAATAGTGGTCTGCTGCAGACCACAGGTCATATCTCAGAGGAAAGGGCTGGCATTTGGCCTCTTGTTTGAATTTCTGTATAATTAACTAGACTTTTATATTTCCTAGCCAAAATATAATTGGCGCTTGCCTACACAAATCTCTCCACCAAAGTGTTGGTGTTGGCAGGGAATTGCTTTGTGGTCGCTAAGGTGTTCTGAATATTTTCTAGCAATTAGCTATAGGTTGCTAGTGTGTTCTTGGTGGGTTTTAGATGTTTGGGAGTTAAGCATTAATATTTTATATGTAGTGTCAGTTAACTCAAAATCTGACCTTTTGTAAACATCACTAATTTCATTAGAATTTAATGTAGCATTTTAAAAGGTGTCTTAAAATGTTTTGGCACGTTCGGGAAACCGTCTTGACCTCAAGTGAGTTGTATTTATAACCTGTGAGGAGGACTTAAATGTGAAATCATAATTTTTCAGTATGGTGAAAACTGATAGCTGATGTTTTCCTTCCACGTCACTGATGATAATCAATTCTCAGGTTCAAATCATGAGAGGAGTCAACGCAAAATCAGAGCGCTATCACCAATCAGCAGTCAGCGCCGCAGTCGATCCTACTATGTGCTTGGTTACTATGGACACAAGAGGAGAGTGCACCGGTATGAACATGTCAAATCTGGAGCAGACTGACTGTAACGGGACTCGTCTCAGACATGCATCGGTCATTGTTTTACACAACCATTCGTTTGATTATTTCTTAAACAGACCCCTGATCCTTCGCGTAAGACCACAGAAAGATTAGTCGGCTTTGATTTTTGAAGTGATCGCGGCAAGGAGATTGTATCAGCGTTTGTTGGGATTAGTGGTAATGAAGAGGATCAACAAGCATGTAATCTTGTAATTCAGCTGCAAGGAAACACTTGATACTGGGCTGTTGGGTTAAAGATGCAATTAACATCATATGACAGTCAGTACATTTTGAAAAGATTTTGAAGTGAGTTTTTTTGCTCAGGAGTTGTTATGTGATTCCTAGTTATGTTCCGTTCAGTGGGATAGTTCTTCTAGAAATTGCTCAAATTTACTCACAAATTTAACTTGTGGGACACAAAAGGAGATACTTTGAAAAATGTCTCAGTGTCAATCCATGCTATGAATGTCAATGGGATCCAATGTTGTTTTGGACTCCACTGACTTCCATTGTGTGACAAAAACTGTTGAAACGTTCTTCAGTATCTTGTTTTTGTGTTTCAGAGATGAACATAAATAATAACATTTCTCCAAAATTTCAAATGAGACCATTGACATTTTAAGAATGTATATAAAATCGTGTATACCTCAGATAATTTGTAATTAAAAGAACTGGATGAGAATGTTTTGAGGAGATTATGCATTTTTATTGAAGACTTTGGTGTCTTGGTGAATATGAGCACAGTGTGAGACACTTTTGAGATCTCTTCTGAAACTCTATAGAGGAAGTGGAGATTGCAAAAGTTCTTGTAATGCCATCTAAGAAGTAGGAGCCATACACTTTTAAAAAATAAATGTTCTTTATTGGAATCAATGGTTCCATGAAGAAGCTTTAACATCCATAGAACCTTTCAATTGCATAGCCGGTTTTTATCGGGGGAAAGGTTCATTAGATAATTAAAATTTTTCACAATGTTTTTCTTTTAATTAGCTTTCAATAAAATGTTTCTTGGAACCAAAAATGGTTCTTCTGTGGCATCGCTAAGAAAAACCCCTCTTGGAACCATTATTTTTAAGAGTGTAGCCAAAATCTCGATTTCCTGTCTAGGATAACCAACTGAGATATTCAGGAGATTTAATTTCATTCTCTTTTGAGAGTTTTGGACTTCTTGTACAGATGAATTCGCTGGTGACAGGAGGTGCTGTTGGCGTTGCATTTCTACTTCTGTTCGTTGGCATTGACGGAGGATCTACAACATTCATGATTCTATACAACATCACTGCCTAGTGGGAGTGTGAATCCGACTATTCACTAGCAAATTCTTCTCT
>JADLZN010001438.1:0-94967 GCA_018155175.1 Sinocyclocheilus anophthalmus
CCATGTCCTCCGGGAGTCGGTCCTCAAATTTACTAAGCAAAGTCAGCAGGTCGCCTCCCACGTAATAATCCATCACTAAGTACTGCAGGAGGAGACATTATCATCCCTTATCACACAACACCATTCAATTACACAAACACTGACTCAGCACTTCATAATATCAACTGAACGACATCAAAGAGTAGTATAATTAACAAATATTTATCACGGAACGAATGCACTGTGCCCTAACCTCCAGTACTCTGTGTTAGCGTGTTTGAGGGCTGCGCTATCAGAGTTTGTGCTACAAATAATCATCAGTCACTCTGATAAACATGACATTTTCATCATGGCCATCATTTACACTGATAATTATTTAAACATCATATAATTACAGATTAATTACATTAAATATGTATGGCTTAGAGGTTTTTTCAAGATAGCTTACATTAAATACACCCAGAATGGGTGCTATTTATGCATTCAGTGTTAATTAAAACTATTCAAAATAGTTTTCTTTAATTAAACTAAAGCTGAAATAAAATAAAAGGTAAAACTATTCAAAAAATAGTTTTCTTTAATTAAACTAAGCTGAAAAAAGATTTAAAAATACATATTAGATCAAAAAAATTCTAGTAAAATTCACAATTTGTTTAAGTATTATTTAAGTATTTAAATGGAAATATTAAAAACTGAATTAATGCTGAAAAGCCTAAATAGACTAAACTGAGGTATTCAAAATAATATAATAATAAAGGACTCTAAGCATCATGTAATTCAATAAAATAAAATTACAAACTTCTGAACTAAAATTGTAAAGGAAAGCTTTATTTAAAAATACACGGGGGGTATACAAAGATAGTTAACAAAACCTTAAGAATATTACGTTAGCACTATAATATAAAAGTGCCTAATGCGAATCATTTGCATCTTATGATTTTATATCCGGTTCGAATGTGACGGTCTTCTTTCTACTAAAAAAAAAAAAAATGTGCGACGTTGTGAGGGTGAACAACCTCACAATTGACAGCTAACGATTCAGTATGTCCTAAGGAAAAGTGTATGGACGAGGATTAGAATGGATGCCAACACCAGGGGTAGTTTGTCCACTGGAAAGCATAATGCAGGGGTAGTGACCACTGGCAGTCCCATTCACCAGGACGTCCTCTGCTTCCGGAAACCACGCCTCTACATAGATGTGAGGAGGACTATTTACATCAAAACATCAAAAAAAAAAAACGATTTTGTATTTCACACCCTTTGGCTTGGACAACCTTATAAGGAAAAACGGGAAAATTAGTAACCTTAAACATAAAAATTAATTAAAACAAATTTTATTTGTGCAGCCCTAGTTTTGAATCAGATCACAGAATGGAAGGGTAACTCATTCAATAAATAAACACATCCAATGCAGTGATGAGTACATGGGTTTCCATTTTAGTGTTAGTCTAGATCTGATACTGTGAATGGGGACTCTGGACATGTGAGGAGGAAATTAAACGGAGCCCAGTTGGAAGCTCAAAGAGGTTAAGGGACAAGCCCAAGTGACCAAAAGTGTCTCCTGATATGCCTATGGGATGTCCTGTGGGCACGTCAGGACTATCAGGCCTGGAAACCGGGGAAAGAAAGAAGCTTGAAGCATAGGAAGGAAAATGACCTTGCGCTCCGGATAAATTAAGTCGAGAGGGTTGATTGCAGTCCGCGAAGCCCGTAGGAAGAGGATTGCTACTGACTCTATATGGGAAAATGCTATGGCGATTCTAGGGAAAAACTAGGATAGCAACCAATGGTTTCTTTACAAACAATGCAACTTGTTAGTTGCCAAATTACAGAATCTTGGCTTCAATATAGAGGATATTTTGGCTGTTCAGTTAGATTAATTATAGGGAGCACCAAATTTTCAGGCACCGAAAAAGAATATTATTCAACCCCAAAATGGCATTTTTCAGTTTCGCGCACAACAAGAGGAAAAAAACTGAGCGAAAAAATACGCGCGCCGAAAAATCTTAGGCTACAGAGAATAATGATATAGTGGCCTATTGCTCCTGACGTATATCTGATTCTGGTACATAGAAGTGAATATAAATAATATATTGATATTTAATATTAAAGTAACACTTTTCAATAAGGTTCCATTAGTTAATGTTGGTTAATGTATTAACGAACATTGAAACTAATAAATTTATACAGGATATTATGTTAGTAATGGAAAACAGTTGTCACTGTATGTCAGGTTATTCAGAGGAATAACTGTGAAAGGGGGGTGGGGGGGGGGGGGGGGGGTACAGGGGGGGGGGGGGGCAAGGTATGGGGGTACGGTGGGGAGCTTTTATTACGGGGGGGGGTACGGGGGGCTAACAGGTTACAATGCTGTTTTCATTCGTGCATTCAGAGTTGTTTACACTGTTAAAGAGTTTGATTCTCATGCTAAGCATGGACAAAGATTAATAGCGATGCCGATTCTGATGCTTCAAGCTTTATATAGACCGTTTCATCGGGAGCACGTGCCTGGCCCGAAGTTAACTTCTGGTCTGTTTTTGTTTATCAGTCTGGCTATGGCACCAGCTACAAACGCACTTAAAGTTAAGGTGATGAGTAGACTGAAATTGGTCTCAGGTGGTTGTGCTGTGGGATGTTTCCCAAACATTTATTTATTTGTGGCGCTCACCACAACATCAAAACTGACGGATTTTCCAAAAGACTTGGTTGAATAAACATGAGCACGTACTGCACATTTAAAAATGTGACGTTCATAAAAGGCGGATAGGTTCGTGAGAATAGGCTAAATAGTGAGTACGGCAAGCATGAAATTTGATTATCGGTCCGATAACCAGATCTCTGGTGCGATATCGGGAGAGCATCCCTAAAAAATTTTTATTTTGCTAGCAACTACTTTTTTAAATGCTAGATATATTTTTAACACCTTTTCAACCATTTAGTTGCCGCTTGAAAATTGTAACAAATGATGATGAGCCATGAACAGAAATCTGTTTACCTCAGCCCTCTTCAGCATCTCCCACTTGTTGAGAATCTTCATGGCGTAAACACGTTCGGTATGTTTCATCTTCACCACAGCAACCTAGACAGATGAGATGAGGATTTAGCCAATGCATACAAACAAATTAAAACTCAGCATGATTTAGAGGCTGTGGTGAATTTGAGCATTTTTATTTCCCTCATTTATTCATTGCATGCACTTGTGGCCCACTTAGACCGAAACCCCACGGGGAAAGAAACTCTCTGAATGAGATGCTTTTGATCTCTGATGCCTCTGAAAATCAGAAAAAGGAAAAGCTGAGACATAAGACTGCTTACTTTTTGCATTAAAAAAAAGAGATGGCACTCAAGAACCGGTTAATGTAGGTCATAAGACTGTAGCACATCAAAAAATGTCAAGGGTGACTAAGGTCTTCCCTGCAGGGGTAGTGACTCAATATTAGGACAGGGACAGGTTGGAAAGGAGTGTCTTGTTGGATATTATTCATGTGGGGTGGGGACAGCAAACACCCTGCCTGAAGGAAGACACACCAGTCAGGGAGGAGAACCATAAATGCAGTGATAATGCAGTGAGAGACTGTGATATTGGTGACTGAAATAAGTGAACAACTAACTTGTTACCAAAGATCAAAAACCAAAGCTTTAAAAACAGACAGGAACGGTTAATGTTTAATGAAAGGTTAAGGCTCGTTCAGGAACAGTTCACTCAAAAATAAATGATGAAAAATTAATATTTTTTTAGTTTAAATCACACACCATATTGTTTTAATTTTGTACTTGGAAAGACAAAAAGAGAAATTAATATTTTAATAGGGGTGTGCCAGACAGACGGATCGGCCACTGGTATCGACGAATTGTCAGAACGTGTGGCTGATGCGTTGGACGATATAAAGACGATGAATTATTATATCATCATTGACTAGTATATGATTAATTAATTTAGGGCTTCCCTGTTTGTACCATCATATTTCGTTTATGTTGGTTTTACAGTGTTGTGCGGTATAACCAATCACACATGATTCTGTTGAGCTTATAAATGCAATGGCCAATCAGAGGCATTCAAATGAGTCATTGCCTGAAACACCGACTGGAGGGTTGTTTGTTGAGTGTGCACAATCAGATGATCCTCTCTGTGGAATTCTTTATCATATCCAACAAAGGGCAGATGTGATTGCGATGAAAGGTAAGAGAGAGCTTCATATTAGGAGGATTTTAAATACTGAACAGTACACTGATATCAGCCATCATGGGGGTCCGGTAATTTAATCAAGAGTTTGGCCACAGAGAGAGATCTTTGGTAGAGGACTGAAAATAACCGAGTGATGCCGCATATGACTCAATGAAAAAATACTATTAGAGTATTGACACAGGAAGGGCGGCATGTTAACACGCCTGGGATGGCAAGCACGGGATCCTTATGCATGGACTGTCACATGTCTTGTGTACCAACCTACTTCTGCCCTGTCTGAAAAACCCGCGCCGTAGTTACACCAAAAGAAACAGAATGCATGACAATTTAAAGTAAAGCGTTTGTTATTTAAAAAGTAGTGAACCCTGATCCGCACTGATGTGTTATGCCTAATCTCTCTAATTATATATATTATATCTATTATTTATATATAATATGATATAATAAAAGTGTGTGGTGTGTGTGTTTGGTGATGGTTTATGGAATCTATGTATTTTAATATTGCCTTTATCACTCTTTGTAGCCGACCAAAGAATGTTATGCGGGTAAGAGATGTGAAAGTTTATTTTAATATAGGGTGAAAGCTGGGTTCTATTCGGTCCCGAACATGGTGGTTTAGTGAAATTTATTATGGTAGTCATTCCTATGTGAGATAACTTTTATTAGAGAAGTGATGGAAAAATTACAGAAATACGACCCCAGGAGCAGTGCTTGAGTGCTTGAAACAAAAAAAAGCCCTGTGCAACAGCGGTCCTTCAGATTGGAAAATCGGTCGTGGGGCGGACCAAAGGTTAGCCTGCTTAAAATGGACACAACGCTCTTGCTCGCTGACTCGCTCTCTCACTCTAAAGAACTTTTGCTTTCACCTTGGTGAGCACGACAAAGCGCCCCACGCCGTACCATCTCACCAGCGAGACCATCTAAGAACTCAAACACTTCAGTTGAAGCTTCACAACTCTGAGAACCAGGGCCCAAGCCTGTGCTAAGCAGCTCTTCTCTCTCAGAAGAACTGCTCAAGCCTCTGCTTCATCAAGGGACCAACCAATCCAACGAGGGGTTTCCCAAAAGAAAGTCATTCAAACGTCATTCCGACGCCACAGCCAATCAGCGAAGGAATTTCCCTCCAGCAGCCATCCAGTAGCCACGAGGAACAACTCAGCTTTCAGCTGTCAACCAAGCAGAACGCAAGTAAACAAACAAAATGTTATCTCTGCTGAACTGGTGTTGAGCTACTTTAAGCAGTAAACAGAAGCTAAAATTCTCTGCTTCAGGAATTCTCTCAGGTGACGGAAATCATCGTGAAAAAGAGGTAGAACGTGAAACTCCGTCAAATTCATTTCTGTGCATCTGAACAAATGTATGGTGTTGTATGTGTGTTTAGTTTACGTTTTGATGAATCTAGAATATCCAAATAAAATTCATGTTTCATTTAGAGAAAATTCAGTTGTGTCACATAATTTTTAAGTTGTTTAACACCTTTGCCAAACAGATCCTTGCTACCTAGCTCGTAGCCTTAGCTTATAAGAAAGCTAAATAGCTCTCTTAGCTGTTGACTTATAAAATGTGTGACCGGTGGCAGGACAATAGTCAGATTCCATTTGTTTTAAAAATCTACTGATGGTCCCGGCCGATGGACGACACTTGATTTAAAGTGGTAAAAAACAAATCTGGATCAGGGAGATAGGCTTTCAGATCCTAGTTCCTCTAAAAAACTGGAATTAAGAAGAATAATAATTCCCTTATACAACGGATGTTAATTCTTCAATTATATTATAAGGGGAGTTGTATGTTAAAGTGAATAAATCATGCTAGACGGAAGTCAAGGTGTGCTCTTTTCAACCCTCTACATTGCGGGTAAATCACTCGCATATGTGACTAAATATTCACTCTGGGCGACTAAATTATGTTTAATATTAGCCAATTGCTAATAAATTTTCAGATTTGACTTGCCAGTGTGTGAGTTGGAGACTAAGTATAAGTTTAGCAGATATATTTTCACTCGCCGAAAACACTTACTGAGCGCTTCAGAGTTTCACTCTCAGTCAAACGATCTGTGCTATTTATCATTTAATCTCAATGGATGCGCAGCGCACCCGTTGTAAGGGTCTGCGAGGAAATTATTTTTTTTGGTCCCGCCCGATAACGCAAGGTGTACTATTCGTGAAAGCCCCACCGCTGCACTGCTTTATATATCACTCTTCACCCGCTTTCCGCTTAGAATAATTTTCTTCCCGACTGACCGTTCCTGCTAAATGTAGATCTCGTTTCCAGAATCTCACATTTATATTTCCGCTACTGAAAGAAAGAGAGATAGATTAACAAACAAAATTGTAGTCTGCAAAAAATTGTGTTATTTTATTCGTCTTGTCGATAGTCTTGAATTTATTGACTTTGACTTTAATTTATATGAATTATCTTAAGACACTAAATTTGTTTAATATTTTATGCAACAGTAGGAAAATAAAGTGTCAGAGAAAATAATGTTGTACAAAAATTTTTATTCGTCATGCCAGGACACAATTCGTTTAACATTTACAACACAATAGGAAAACGTGTCGCAGAGAGAAAAAGTTTTGAGCTATTATGCAATTGTCAACATACTAAATTCGTTTGACATTTTTCTGTTAACACAGTAGGAAAAGTGTCGCAGAGATAAATAAATAAATATGACATCTTTCATTTAAAATTATAGGCCAAGCAAAACATAAACAAAAAACGTTTCTTTTGTTTTTTGAACGTCCTTCAAGGACAGCTCATCCACATTTTTCTCTGTCACTCATGTTCTGAGGGTCGTATATTTACCACCGGTACAGCCTTGCTCTGAGCAACGTTATGACACATGCGCCACGTCCCGATGCAGGTATGCACCGGTGTGTGGGCAATAAGAATAAAGCGCACATATGCTGATCTAAATGGACGTCTAATACGACATATTAAAGACGCACGATGCTGATCTAAAGGGGTGGATCGTCTGGGAACACGTGATATGTCTAGAACGCCCCCACTTCCGTTCAAATTACACAGAGTTACCGACGATACTGACGTTTTATTCTGTGGAATTGACTCCCCCGGCGCAAAAAAAAAAATATGTGTGCGGGTCTAGAGGTTATGCAGTAGGAGACCCGGGGAATGAAGACCACCAAACCTGTGTTTATTAAGGTACCGGTAAACGTAGTGTGAAGGCGCACAAACTCGCCGTCGCTTGTCCACACACCAACGAAAGAGTTTCAGAGAGAGAGAGAATTGACGCCCTACATGTAAACGATATTCTTTGTTGTATTTTCCTGTCAAAATAACAGCGTTCCTTTGGAATTAAGAACTGCCGCTTTCTCCCGGAACTACAGCACAAACGGCAATCTCATTGGCTGGCACTCACCTATTATCGTCTCTGTTTTGATTTCAGCAAATCAGTCGAGCGAACGCACACAACCCAAATTATATTATGAATCCAGAAGCTCATAATCTTATTCGTTATTATTGTTATAGTAGAATGAGGAATCACTATTGATCTGATTCAGTAGTTTGGTTAGTTTGTTTTCTCTTTACCGCAAACACTCAGTAACAAAAAAAAAGCAACCACCAGTGAAGTAAATGACTAATATACATTCATACATGGTTATCAAGTTAATTCTAATTACTAAAGTGCTATCATTAAATAATACTTGATTATCACATATTATAATGCTTGACTGACTGATATTAACAGTGTACTTTCAGATATTTAAAAAGCTGTGCCAAGTGAAAAAAACATTTATATATATATATATATAGTGGGGAAAAAAAGTATTTAGTCAGCCATTAATTGTGCGAGTTCTCCCACTTAAAAATATGAGAGATGCCTGTAATTTTCATCATATGTATACCTTAACTATGAGAGACAAAATGAGGAAAAAAAAACAGAAAATCACATTGTATGATTTTTAAAATAATTAATTTCCATTTTATTGCATAAAATAAGTATTTGATCACCTACCAACCAACAAGAATTCTGGCTCTCACAGACCTGTAACTTCATCTTTAAGAGGCTCCTCTGTCCTCCAATCGTTACCTGTATTAATGGCATCTGTATGAACTCGTTATCAGTATAAAAGACAACTGTCCACAACCTCAAAACAGCACACTCCAAACTCCACACATGCGGAAGGACCAAGAGCTGTCTCAAAGGACACCAGAAACAAATGTAGACCTGCACAGGCTGGGAAGACTGAATCTGCAATAGGTAAGCAGCTTGGTGTGAAGAAATCAACTGCTGGAGCAATTATTAGAAAATGGAAGACATACGAGATCACTGATAATCTCCCTCGATCTGGGGGCTCCACGCAAGATCTCACCCCGTGGGGTTAAAATGATCTCAAGAACTGTGAGCAAAAATTCCAGAACCACACGGGGGGACGTAGTGAATGACCTGCAGAGAGCTGGGACCAAAGTAACAAAGCCTACCATCAGTAACACACTGCACCGCCAAGGACTCAAATCCTGCAGTGCCAGACGTGTCCCCTGCTTAAGCCGGTACATGTCCAGGCCCGTCTGAAGTTTGCTAGATAGCATTTGGATGATCCAGAAGAGGATGGGGAGAATGTCATATGGTCAGATGAAAAAAAAATAGAACTTTTTGGTAAAAACTCAAACTTGTCGTGTTTGGAGGAGAAAGAAAGCTGAGTTGCATCCAAAGAACACCATACCTACTCTGAAGCATGGGGGTGGAAACATCATGTTTTTGGGGCTGTTTTTCTGCAAAGGGACCTGGACGACTGATCCGTGTAAACGAAAGTATGAATGGGGCCATGTATCGTGAGATATTGAGTGAAAACCTCCTTCCATCAGCACGGGCATTGAAGATGAAACGTGGCTGGGACTTTCAGCATGACAATGATTCCAAACACACCGCCCGGGCAACGAAGGGGTGGCTTCGTAAGAAGCATTTCAAGGTCCGGGAGTGGCCTAGCCAGTCTCCAGACCATAATCCCATAGAAAATCTGTGGAGGGAGTTGAAAATCCGGTTTGCCCAGCGACAGCCCCAAAACATTGCTGCTCTAGAGTAGATCTGCATGGAGGAATGGGCCAAAATACCAGCAACAGTGTGTGAAAAACCTTGTGAAGACTTACAGAAAACGTTTGACCTGTCATTGCCAACAAAGGGTATATAACAAAGGATTGAGATGAAATTTTGTTATTGACCAAAAACTTATTTTCCACCATAATTTGCAAAAAAAAATTCTTTAAAAATTCTACAATGTGATTTTTGGATTTTTTTTTCTCATTTTGTTTCTCATAGTTGAGGTATACCTATGTTTAAAATTACAGGCCTCTCTCATCTTTTAAGTGGGAGAACTTCCACAATTGGTGGCTAACTAAATACTTTTCCCCTGTTAATATTAGGATGCCGGGATAGACGGTGCTGACAGTGATACGTTGTTAAGCCACAACACGGGTGACGTCATTGCACACGCGGCACGGACACCCACGTCATTTTGATTTTTTTGTAGTATAAAATCATTAAGTTCAGTATTAAAAGAACAGACATTACCAATTAAAAAACTGAAAGCGGATGCTCAATGGAGGTGTGCCCGAACGACAGTGCATCACAGATCAGCTTTATTTATCCAGTGAGGAGAGGCGCGAGATGACTGAAGAGTGGGGTGAGACAGACAAGACGACCGCGGATGATTTAGTTTAGAAACGAAATGCAAAAGCACCTGTTTTTCATTTTGAAAAGCCTGTTGACTTTTGCCATTTATCTAAGATGATTTTGGAAGTTTTTTTTAAACATTCGTTTTTAATTTAATTGGTTCCACATTGTTTGCTGTTTTTTACTTTATTTAAACTTTGTGTCGTTTATTTATTTATTTTTACATCAAGGTGTATGCAGCGCCTCCAAGTTTTCTTACTCGTTTTTCTAATAAACTTTTTACGTTTCTTATTTATTTGGTTATATATTATAGACTATGTGTTTACTTATTTCCAGTTTTGTATACCTATTTAAACTTTATGTAAGTTATTTGTTATTTTATATTAGGCATAGGCTGCCCTATAGCATGGTGTATTTTTATTTTTTTTTTGTTAATAAAAGTTCTATGTTTTTATATATAGTATGGCGGGGGAGGACGACAAAATGAAAGGACAAATGTGGGTGTGGCGTCCAGGCTCGGAGAGGCTTTTATTAACAAAAATAATATAAAAACGTGTCCACGAAAAAAGTGGAAATAAGTGTCAAAATACAACAGGGGCTGGTTGTACATTCGCGTGCTGCGGGGTTAGGGCAGGGCTAAAGGGAGGCAGTTGGTCAGGAACGGAAGGGTCCAGGTAGGGCGGAAGCCAGAGCCGAGACGCCTTCCCTCTCAGTCCGGGCGCGAGGGGCGGAGGGAGTATTCAGCGGGCGGCATTCTTCTCGCCTTGGCAACGGCGCTGAAGGGGAATACCGTAGACGGCCAGGCATCCTTGCCCGATGGCCGTGTAACGGGTGCGGTTCTCGTCTGGACCGTGGGTCCGGTAGCTCACGACTCTGGCGGCATGGGAGTCCCTCTATGCACCCCTCCTGGACCCACGGGGACACCAGCGTGCATGCACGGGGAATAGACCGGTCTCCCGAGGAGAGGCGCGTTCGGGATTTAAACAGCGGCGGTGATGAGGC
The DNA here is from genome assembly GCA_018155175.1 of Sinocyclocheilus anophthalmus. Lineage (NCBI taxonomy): Eukaryota > Metazoa > Chordata > Actinopteri > Cypriniformes > Cyprinidae > Sinocyclocheilus > Sinocyclocheilus anophthalmus. The sequence goes on from JADLZN010001438.1 coordinate 10,797, forward strand.
TTCATTCGGTTCAGGTGTGCCCCATCAAACGCTGCCAGCCCTGGCTATTTCAGCTCCCCTCCTCTCACGCGCACCCACTCACGTCGGGAGCCTGGCGAAGGGCGGCGATTAAAGGACGGGGTGATGCTGATAATTAGGGCGAGGCAGCCGACTCGTCACAATAGGGCTAAGGGAGTTTGACGCGTGTATTTTGTGTTCCATTAAGCAATGCCGCCGAATGCCCGCTTACGGCGAAAAAGTGAAAGGTAAAATATTGCACGCCATCTTTGTAAGCTATTTAAAAGCAAAAGGAAAGCGAGGAAAGAGGGGAACACCCTGCAAACATGGTATAACCGGTAAGATAGTGTGGTCACACGGCGATTAACCAGTGGGAACATTTCCACCATCACAAACTATTATATTATACAGTTGGGTACGGAAAGTCAGAACCCTCTAATTTTTCACTCTTTGTAGTGCAAGCATTTGCAAAAATAATTAAGTTTAATTTTTTTCTCTAATGTACACACAGCACCCATTGACAGAAAAAACACAAGAATTGTTGACATTTTGCAGATTTATTAAAAAAAGAAAAAATGAAATATCACATGGACCTAAGTATTCAGACCCCTTGCTGTGACACTCATATATTTAACTAAGGTGCTGACCATTTCTTCTGATCATCCTTGAGATAGTTCTACACCTTCATTTGAGCAAACTGTGTTTGATTATACTGATTGGACTTGATTAGGAAAGTCACACACATGTCTATATAAGACCTTACAGTTCACAGTGCATGTCAGAGCAAATGAGAATTATGAGGTCAAAGGAACTGCCTGAAAAGCTTTGAGACAGAATTGTGGCAAGGCACAGACCTGGCCAAGGTTAAAAAAATTTCTGCTGCACTTAAGGTCCCTTGAGCACAGTGGCCTCCATAATCCTTAGATGGAAGATGTTTGGGACGACCAGAACACTTCCTAGAGCTAGCCATCTGGCCAAACTGAGCTATCGGAGGAGAAGAACCTTGGTGAGAGAGGTAAAAAAGAACCCAAAAATCACTTTGGCTGAGCTCCAGAGATGCAGTCGGGAGATGGGAGAAAGTTGTAGAAAAGTCAACCATCACTGCAGCCCTCCAAAAGTCGGGGCTTTATGGCAGAGTGGCCAAACGGAAGCCTCTCCTCAGTGCAAGAAAACACCTGAAGGACTCCAAGATGTCCATGAGAAATAAGATTCTCTGGTCTGATAAGACCAAGATATAACTTTTTGGCCTTAACTCTAAGCGGTATGTGTGTAGAAAACCAGGCACTGCTCATAACCTCTCCAATACAGTCCCAACAGTGAAGCAAGGTTGGTGGCAGCATCATGCTGTGGGGGTTTTTCAGCTGCAGGGACAGGACGGCTGGTTGCAATCGAGGGAAAGATGAAGGCGGCCAAGTACAGGGAGATCCTGGATGAAAACCTTCTCCAGAGTGTTCAGGACCTCAGACTGGGCCGAAGGTTAACTTTCCAACAAGACAATGACCCTAAGCAAACAGCTAAAATAACAAAGGAGTGGCTTCACAACAACACTGTGACTGTTCTTGAATGACCCAGCCAGAACCCTGACTTAAACCCAATTGAGCATCTCTGGAGAGAACTAAAAATGGCTGTCCACCAACGTTTACCATCCAACTTGACAGAACTGGAGAGGTTCTGCAAGGAGGAATGGCAGAGGATCCTTAAATCCAGGTGTGAAAAACTTGTTGTTTCTTTCCCAAAAAGACTCATGGCTGTATAGATCAAAAGGGTGCTTCTACTAAATAATGAGCAAAAGGGTCTGAATACTTAGGGTCATGTGATATTTCAGTTTTTCTTTTAATAAATCTGCAAAAATGTCAAAAAACTGTGTTTTTTTCGTCAATATGGGCGTGCTGTGTGTACATTATGAGGACAAAAAATATAATTAAATGATTTTAGCAAAATTGGCGGCAATATAACAAGAGGTGAACAAATAAGGGGGTCTGACTACTTTCAGTACCACTGTATATATTATATGGCCAGGCACAACTCCGGCTCTCAATTCCTATAGAGAACCTGTGGTAAGTGTCACAAAGGCAAGGGACAAGCAGAAGCCCCAAATTGTGAATGTGATTTACATATTATCGTGTGGCGAGTAAACTAAATTTTACTAGCACTGGTGATTCAATCCAAGGTGTCCGTTAGAGGGCTGTCTTTGATAATAGTAAATATTCTCTTTGCTTGTTTTCTGTAGGCTGATGATGAATAACTGAGGAAATGTAAGCCATATATAAGTAGTAAACTACAATGTTTTATAAATGTGATCATGGTAAATACAAATTAAGTCATATTAAACCAATACATCATTTGCTATTGACTCTAACAAGATACACTGTGTAGTTAATAGATACCAAAATTAGGCTGCTTTTAGCCATACCCCTGGAGTTGGTCACTCTCCGGCTATATAAATAGCATAATGTAGTGTATCACGATCTCACGTTCTGATAGGATGATATGACTCTGAGCATAGTGCCCAAAATATACAGATTTTTTGCTCAAAAACTTATCACACCCATTTAGGACTAATTGTGTCACTGCTGCGTTGTCCAATTAAAAAATAAAAAATAAAATTCTAGACTGTCATTACCAGCGATGTTAATGTTTGTGTCTCTTCTTGTTCACCAAGACTATTTACAGATCAAAAATAGGGCGGTGGGTATCGATTTCAGAACCCCGATCGATTCGCGCTTTTTTTTTATTCTTCAGTGAATCTAGTTGAATACAAATGCGTATGTATAAGTCTCGAATAAAATAACAGGAAACATCAGTTTACAAATGTGGAATTAATAAAAAAGAACTTAGAAACACATGGCCTGTATTTAAAACTATTCTTTTTTGTTAGGGTCCTTTTAAACAATAGTAGGGCCCTATAAAAAATTTTCTGGTAATCAGATGAAGGCATAAAAAATTAATGCTAATGAAAATATAACCCTTTTCTTTTTGGCAAACAAAGTGCTGCACAACAGAGGTTTACTGTTAAAGTTAAAGAAAACCGATGTGATTATTACTTTTTAAAAATAAAGATTTATTAATATTGATTAGCAGTAGTAGCATTGAGTCTTAAGACTGCTAAATAGTAATATATTCTGACAATTTAAAGTTAAACTAAACTTTTATTTTGACGGGCTGCCGTGAAGAACTTGCAGTTGCTGTGTATGTGATATGACGATAGTTTTCTCAAATGAAACGGTAAAACTCTCGCGAAGTGACTCTCACAGCAGCTGGAGAGGACATTCGTGTTTCATATCATCATCTAGTGAGATGACAGACGCTGAAAACACCCGAGCGATACCGCACTTAGTAGGCTGGGTGCACGACAAAGTGCGCCGCGCTATCCGCCATTCATTCATTGCGGAAATCATGGCGCCTATGCGTGATATCAAATTCTTCCGCAGATTTATAGTATTACTATAGCATTTCACCTGAGCATTGCGAATCACGCGTATGGCCATGATAAGCGCTGAATGAATGACAGGCTTTCTGCTGTAACATCGTGCAAGGTAAATAAGGGTGACATCTAGTGGAGACGACTAATGATAAGATTCACGTTAATCAAATCTTGTTTTAAATGTGCTGAACCGGAAAAGATCGATTCGTGGCGTTTGAGAATCGATACCGAATCAATGTCATTTAAAAAAAACCCGTGAATTGAAAAATCGGGGGAAAAAACTATTTGCCCAAGCCCTAATCAAAAATACAAGTAAAAACATCTTGGTGAAGATGGAAAATTTTAAAAACGGGTTTTTCCTTTATAGATTTAAAAAGGAATTTAAAAAGCTGAAATTTTCAGCAGTCATTACTGCCAGTCTTCCGCTGTCGCATGATCTTTCCGATATCCATCTATATGGGATTGGCTAATTAATTCTATTAAAGTTAAACACAGTTAATATTTACTGCTAATATTTTTGTAGAAACTGTGTATACATTAGTTTTTAGGGGCTGCGAACAGGAAAGTTCAAAGAACAGCCGTATTTAGAATAGAATACATCCACACATGTAAAGGCAGACTTGCAAGTCATTTTATCAATTTAATGCATCCTTGCTGGGGAACATTAGTGTACTGTACATGTGGACCATTTTTATATATTTTTTTTAATCCCTTAGGAGGCCTGACAGTCACTATATAAAAAAAAGAGCTGCATGAACATTCCTCAAAACATCTCTTTTTAAAGAAGTCAAGTCATATGAGTTTGGAACAGAGAATAGGCTTACAGGCAGGAGCTGTTCATAAATCTACAATATAAACATCACGGTGAGATTTCATTGTTTCCCCTATGACTTTCAAACATAAACCTCTGTGCATGACCAATGTTATTCTGCTATCTTCTGTCCACTGGCTATTTGTGACCGTCCAGTCGGCTAATGTTAAGTGGAGTCATGAATTTCCCTGTACTTTGCCTTGCTGCTCGGGACACATCACATGATGTGTGTTTACCCTCAGTGGAGGAACAGTGCTCCCCCTCACGTGGACCCACACCCGCATACCTGCCCACAGCACAATGTGCTGCTTCAGCAAAGAACACAGTGCTAACTTTGCATACTAAGGGCAAATTATGAGCCCTGCTGCTGTTTTCAACTTTTCGACCCCCTTTGATGTCCTCTGGAGTGTGTTTGTGCATGAATCAAAGTATCTGAAAGGCCCACTTTAATGACAAACTCAAACAGAGGCTTAATCACACACATGCTTCTTATCTGTAAGGCTCCAAACCGCAGCAGATAACTGACCTCATTACAAAAACAAACCAAACCCTGAGTGCTCAGAAACCCCCAATTCCTCCTCCCTCGGTGTCTCCTGTCCTCTTTCCCTCTCTCCTTTTTTAGACACATGTTTCCACAAAGGCAGTCGGCTTGACCTGATTGAAAATGCAGGGGAGGTACATGGAGAAGGAGAGGAGCGGGTGACCAAAGTCGACACTGGAATGCAATTGTCACCAATGCACTCGCGTCCATAGGAGAGAACATGTACACAAGCGCTAAGGTCCTAGGGGATCAAAGGTCAGAGTTCATCAGTGATTCTGATGTACAGATCTATACAGTGAGACGGGTGCTAAGCAACCGAACCCTGAGGACAAGGAAGGGGTTGCATCACTCTGAACATGCAACGTAAAATTTAAAACTGGCTTTGGGCCTTAATTGTGCAACACAGAGTGTGATACAGGGCTCAATAACACAAATTTGTGATACTGGTTCACTCCAGTCGGATGAATAGTTCTGATTTTTACTTGCCACATATTCACTTTCCCCCTAAACATTATTGAATAATAAAATTAAAAAATAATAATAATACAATTATAAAATAAAAACAAAAAAACTTTACCAGAAAATTATTGCATATGGGGAAGATGATCATTAAATTGGTTTCTAATTTTCAGACAATTCTACCTGATAATTCCAAAACGACAAATTCAGCTAGATAACTTTACTTACCATCAGTAAAATTCACAAAACAATACAATTCTAAATAAATGAATGAATAAATGTTTAAGTTAAATGTTAAAAACATGTGGCAAATGAATGCAACATTGTCACTTGCTTCATTGGGTCATCGTTTACTCTTATTTCAACAGTCCTATGAATTATACCAACACCCTCTCAAACCAGTCCTGGGTCATCAGAGTGCTGGCAGCCATTGACTTACATAGTACGGAGAATAAGAAAAAAAACTGTCTGCTTACCAACATCCTTCAAAGTATCATCTTGTGTTTTCAACAATACTCGTACACATTTTGAACAATATAAGGGTGAGTAAATGACAGAATTGTAATTTTTTGGTGAACTATCAGCCCTGTGAAAGCCTGAAAACACTGATCTAGACAGTCTCATAGCTTTAAATCCAATAAAACATCTAGCAAAATCAGTATCCATAGGCTCTTTGAGATAAATTCAGTTCTCTTTTTGTTATATACCAGATTTGATACTGGACAAGCCAACGGCAAATAATACCACTATTCAAGATGCTTTAGAGACATCAGAAGCCCTGCAATAACAAAACGCTGGACTTCTGCCAGAGAAATGCCAGCGTGTGGGGCTGAATCTTCAGCCCGTAGTTGCAAACCATCTTAATTGTGTTAGTATACCTTTAGAGAACAGAAGCCACCGTCTTCTCTAAATCAATATTGAGGACAGGGTTTGCCAGGTACTTTGACCTAATCATTCTTTACATGAGTGATTCACTCAATACAACAGATAAAGAGATCAGCGCTCATCCTCAACACGTATAGCTCTCACTCTGTAGCAGTCATTACAGGCGGTTTTGTCTGCCCTGTAGTGACTCACTGTGACGTTATGTAAAAAATGTCTGCTTCAATCTAGTTCTCCTTGATTTCCCTCCCTGTTCCATGTTTTTCTTTCGTGTTCTATTCAACAGAATAATCATTCAGAGTATCAGGTGAGGCACAAAGGACAAGGAGTGCCATTTAAGTCTTTCATGGGACCGTCAAAATAAAAATGCAGTCATCAAATACACTCAATCATGTCATTACATACCCAGATGTTTGCTTTTCCAAGATGGACTGCCAAGCTCCAAAAATGACAAAAAGTACCATAAAAGTAGCTATATGACTTGAGAGCTTTATTTACAGTCTCTTGAAATCACACATTATCAAATCTCATTCACTCAAGAACAAATTAGATTCCTATATGTAGCACTAAGTCATTTTAGTTTTCCATGGTTTCATTTATTTAGAAAACATTTTTAAAATGGAGCTTATCTACGTCATCCGCTGGAATGCCACTCTCTCGTGAACATGTGTACGACAGTTAGTGGAAACTAGAGATTACTAGGGATGCTCTGATCAGGATTTTTGCAGCCGATACTGAGTACCGATTTCTTGTCATGGTGATCGGCCGATACCGATGCCGATTCTGATGCTTCAAGCTACGATTTCATCGGGTGCACGCGCTTTGCCCAGCCCGAAGTTAACTTCCGGTCAGTGTTTGTTTATCAGCCTGGCTATGGCACCGGCTACAAACGCAGTTAAAGTTAAGGTGATGAGTAGACTGAAGTTGGGCTCAGGTGGTTGTGCTGTAGGATGTGTTTCCCATACATTTATTTATTTGTGGCGCTCGCCACAATATCAAAACTGACCGATTTTCCAAAAGGCATCGTTGAATAAACATGAGCACGTACTACACGTTTAAAAATCAAAACGAGATGCGGGTGTTTTTATATCACTGTATTCAGAAAATTGGATGTCATTTTCATTTAATCTTGCATGTTATATGCCTGATAAAGCAGAGTTTTTGAGCTCAGCGCTGCTTTGTGTACAGCAGTTACCGGGGAAACCTCGATCTCTACGCTTTAAAATGTTCTGATTATTTGCGGGTTGGTCGCGGGTGGATAAATCATAAATGATGCAAATATTAACAATTTTTTTCATGAGGCAGACGATTTTCACCACTTCAAAGGTACTTTTACGGTCAGAAAATTTTGCTTTTTGTTATTTTTGTAACTCAACCATTCTCATTTTAATTGTATAGAAAAGAGCAGCCTGAACACTCTGCTGAACATCTGCTTTGTTATTTGCCAGGAGTTAAAAAGTCAAGCTTGCAGTGACATTAGATTCCCCCCCCCCCAACACAAAAATTTTTTAAAGTTCATTTGCATTTGAGTGAAACTATCTTTTAATAGTCCCAAATTCCAGGCCTTCAGCTGGGACCATGCCATAAATCATAAACAGGAAATGCAAGAGATTTATCTGGAAGTACATCCTGCAACGTTAGAACCACAGGAAATGGCTGGGAGAGGGAACAAAACAGCAGCACCATGTTCACACATGAGTCCGAGTGCTCTGAAACCGACACAAGCTTCAGCACACACTAACAATAGCCTGGCTTGATGATAACAGAAAGACTGCAAAACCCCCCCAAAGATCTGAGTCATCATTAGACCCACGTGACGCTCACAAAAAAAAGCCAAGGGACTGAGAAAGAAGGGTTATTGAGGTCTCGGTGGCTGAGGAGGGGACAATGAACAGCACAAATTACATGCAGAGTGAAACACTATTTTTACGAAAGTCACTCCTTAGAGACGGTTCTGGTTTCCTGAGCCTTTCCTGGAAGCTGCACCGTCCTGCCCTGCTTCCTGTGCCACAAGTGACATTCCTGACAGGAATCTACGGTAAGGAGGAGAACTTGGTTGTACAGAGCACTTAGATGAACACTTCATCTGTTCACATGCACGTCCTCTTCCCTGTTTTTGTCATCAACTAAAACTAAGAGACAGTAAGAATTAAGTGGAATCAAAACAAAACCAAGCAGGCAAGTGAACACAGAAATTTAACCACAGACCTCCCCCAAAATAAAGTCTTATTCAGCTTCTGAATCAGGAAGTGATACATCCTATATTCTTTTGTTTAAGCGGAGTTAACTTCCGTTCATCTGAAGAAAAAGCAGAAGTTTTACATTGGATGCATTTTCCCAAGGAAATGAGTCAAAGACACAACATTCATTTACGAGGGAGGTGTAACGACACAGCAGAAATGTGTGACACAGCAAAATGTTTCTCTCCTAATTCGGTTTATCTTACTGTCAATTTCTGTGAATTTGAGTTTCATGCTAAATCTATAATTGATCTTTTTAAAATGAGTAACTGGTCATTTTAAAGCCGAAATCTTCCTAGTCTGTTTTTTGTGAAGTCAGACTTACAGACCTATATAATGTGAGCTTGGCATCATTTAGCAAGTACACACATTAATCCGACTACATCTAGCTAAGCATTGCGTAATTGATGTAATATACATTTCATTCTTCAAATATCTGACCACACATGGTGTTATATATAATTGGACAGTCAGATAGAGACTGTAGAGTGCAATAGAGCAACCGTGCACTTCTTTAGCAGCCTTGATTCCACAAGTCCTTTCCCCATTAATTTCCAATAGGGATTTTTCAAAGTCATTTAAGAGTTATAAGCCATGAACCAAACCAAACCAGCTAAGAGGGAAATAAACAGTACTAACTGGTTGAAGAGCAAAACGTATTTGAAAAGACAAAGGTAAACGGGTATTTAAAGAGGACAATCAACCCAAAATGACATCTGTCATTAGCCTAATTACTCACCCTTATGCCATTACAAACCTGTAAGACATTAGTTCATCTTCAGAACACAAATTAAAGGTTAGTTCACCCCAAAACTGAACATTGGCTGCGTTTTACTACACCCTCGAAGCACCACCAGCCCAGGGACAGTCCACAAGTCTTCAAATAAAGCACGCGCATTCATAATAAAACGTGCCTCGGGGGGGTGAATAAAGGCCTTCTGCAGTGAATCCATGAAAAGAAAAAGTCAAAATGTTAATTTTTCAAACGTAATAAACACTTTTATATCACATCCGCCAACTGTCATAGATTTCCCTTCGGAAGACGTTGTTATGGGATTAGTGACGAATGCGTAGAAAGAACAAAACGAAATGCCGGTCACGAGATTAGAAGTACAAACCGAAGATTTGCAGAGAAAAATGTCGATAAGCCAGGAGGAGACTGGTTTTCCTTTGCTAAAGTAAGGAAACTTTGCTTCTTTGCTCCTGTAAACAAACGTTGGTTCTCGCGAGACTAGCATATTCATAGGCGCGCGCCGGCATAAGTCATATGCCTTCCGCCGGAAACAGCCGAGCGTAGGACAGTAAGCGGAAGTGAGAGAAAAGTGTTTATTACGTTTGAAATATGGATATTTTTCTTACAAAAACGCATGGATTCACTACAGAAGGCCTTTATCACGCTCCAGAAGAGCCGGTGAGGAACGTTTTATTATGAAATGAGCATGCTTTATGGACGACTTGTGGATGCCTTGTTCAACTGCCACACCCGCTGACGCAATGATAGTAGAGTTGGAAAGCCAGGCAATTTTTAATTAACTCTGACGGATTTGTTGAAAGAAGAAAAGGAAAGTCATATACACCTAGGATGCTTTGAGGGTGAGTAACAACCAAACCAAGTTCAATTTTGGCTGGTGAACTAAACCTTTAAGATATTTTTGATGAAATCCGAGAGTTTTCTGAAACTGCATAGACAGCAATGTAACTACCACGTTCAAGGCCCAGGAAGGTAGTAAGGACATCGTTAAAATAGTCCATGTGACATCAGTGGTTGAATCGTAATGGAGCTACGAGAATACTTTTTGCGCACAAAGAAAACAAAAATAACTACTTTATTCAACAAATTTTTATTTTGCGTTCAGTCTTGGATGCACGCTTACGAAAGTATCATGACACATGTGTGTGATGCTGCTGATGCAGAAACCGGATGCAAATGCTGTACATTCGTAAACATGTCATCAGCAGCACCACACGCATGTGTCATGATACTCTCGTGAACGCGCGTTGAAGACTGACACAGAAGAGAAAAAATGATGTCCCATGGACTATTTTAATGATGTCCTTACTACCTTTCTGGGCCTTGAACGTGCTAAATCGGTCTATGCAGAGTCAGAAAGCTCTTGTATTTCATCAAAAATATCTTAATTTGTGTTCCGAAGATGAAAAAAGGTCTTACAGGTTTGGAACGACATGAGGGTGAGTAATTGATTACAGAATTTACATTTTGGGGTGAACTATCCCTTTAATGGCAGCAAGAACTACAATTCCTTGAAGAATTGTGAATGACTACCGATTTAAAAACAACAGAGAAATGTAAAACAAATTATTTAAAAGATGTTCATTATATATAGTGACTCGATTATGTCATATGCAGTGCTTCACAGAAGTGGATGGCACTAAAGAGCTGATTTGAATTTCTCTAATTGGGGGTGATTTCGGAGAATCATGAATAATGCAGATTTTCACCAGGAATTCCAGTGTTAAACACAAATATTTAGCTACTAGGTTGTTAATCGATATACCAGCTCACACTAGGTTTTTTTAACAGTTTATAAGTTATCTTTAAAAATGAATTCACCTATGGAGAAAATTAATATAATTTTTACTTCCAGAGTCCGACTGTTGCAGTACTTCAATTATAACCATGCATGTAAACATAATTTTTAATGATGCAAAACTGATTCAGACCAAAAGTGGGATAGTGTTGAAATCAAAGTTGGTTTTGATTGAAGTCAAGCTTAAAAACACTATACAAGGGCCTAAATAACATGTTTTTTTTTTCATAACATGGGATAGGTTTTTCCACTGAGAGCAATCTAATTCCACTGTGGTGAAAAGGAGGAAGAGGAAAAAGCAGAAAAGGAAAATGTAGCAGTAATAGAAGAGAACAGAGTGGTGAAGAAAAAGAAAAGTGCACTGTGCGTGAAGTGAATAGTCCAAGTGTTTTACTGCAGGAACGAGTAGCACATTCCCCTGTAAAACAAACGAGCCATCTTAAATGCCTAGATTTGTGCCGGCCCAAGAATAGCAGTCCAACGCCAGGCCGAGATCCCCGGGGAATTGTCAGGGGGAGAGAAGGGAAACTCGGATGAGAGGAAGGGGTTTGGTTTGTGGCTGCTGATAAGATGCTTGAGGGGGACATGAATACTTTGCTGATAGTTTGGGGTTTTCATTGGACACACAAAATGGGTCATGAAAACAAAGCTTTGAAATACCGAAAACAAACCACACAATATGGCAAAGGCTGCAATGATTCAGAGGTGATTTTTAAACATGCCAAAAAGGCACAGAGGGTTCGCCGGGTTCCTTACCTCTCCGAAGGCTCCCCTGCCAATCACTTTGAGCATCTCAAAGTCATCTCTGTGAAGGCGCATCTCCTTCACGGTGGTTGTGAATGGCTTCACTGTGAAGAGAGATGGAGAGAATTAGTTATGCAATGGTTTGAAAAAAACCAAAAAGCTTTGAAATGGACAATGGAGAAAGATGCTGGCACAGCCATGCTAAGTAATCCTTGACATTGATGCACCAATATTAAAATGTTGGCAGATACAAATAAGCCGACAATGAAAGAATAATCGATAAGTACAATTTGAATATGGCCAAATATCCGCTGACAAATGATTAATCGCACAAATAAAAGTTTGTTTACGTAATATGAGTGTGTAGTGTATATTTGTACCAACACACAACACACACATAGTATATGTATATGGATATATATAAAGATAAATTATACATATATATATAAATGTTGTTGAGTATATATATATATAAATTATATGAATAAATATACACATGTAAATAGTTGTAAAATATATACTGTATGTGTGTATTTACATATACATAATAAATATACACAGTACACATACCTATATTATGTAAACAAAAACTTTCATTTAGGATGCGATTAATCGTGATAATTAAGCACGATGGCCAAAGTAGAATTTGATACCATTTTGTGAAGAAAAAACAAAAAAACTAAACTTAGATCTATTGTGTAAGTGAATTTAGTACAGAATAATGTATAGTATGAACATATAAATTTTTCATTTTATAAAACATATTAAGGGGTTAGCCTATTAAATTAGTATGTCAAAAGATAAACTTATCAGGAATGAATGAGGAAAATGAAAACACAATAATAATCAAATAATGTCAATTATAACGTGTTTATGTAAATGTATTTATATTTTAATGTCTGTATTATGTAAATGTATAGTATGCTTAATATGAATTTTAAGTATAACATAAATAATAAAAAATAAAATGATAAATAAAATAAAATAAAAGGCCAGAAAACTGCTATGGTACTAGCATGATCATCTTAAAAGTAGCAATATATGAGTACATATAAATGTGCTACTGAAATTATGGATTTTGATCTAAACGTCACCACAATCTGTATACAAGCGGAGCTCCAGTGATTCCATTAAATGCAGCAGTCAAGAGATTAAAGAAACAATGTAACCTAAACAGTGTGCGTCAAATTTCATGTTGTCAAACTGTCGTCCCTTCTGCTTTACGAGGCATCGCTGGGGGCTTGGCGAGCGCCCAAGACACAGCTAAGCCAGCCTGAACGCCTCGCCATATGAGGACATACATCGAGTCTTATGTAGTTACAAAAGACATTTATCACTCATAAGGGCTCTAAACTCTAAACACACGACAGGCCTGCGCCTCAGCCATTCAGGCAGAACCACATGCTTGGAGCTGCATGGAAAGAACATCATCTGCTTTAATGAGAAGATCCCTCAAAGTGGCCCAGCATCTATCGACAGCTTTATAGCCCAGCATGCACAAGGCCAGCGAACTGGTATGTCACTCCCAAGACAGCAGCAACAAAAAGAAAAAAATCTGATATTATCGTTAATTTAGGAAGCTACTAGTATTAACAGCACCACTGACAACAGAAGTTCATAATGTTGAGTCATAAACTGGTGGTGCACCACTGTGTATCTTAACCCACTGACCACGCAAAGCGGTTCTTCCTGTCACCTACTCTCAGCCTCAGACGGGACGGCGGGGGCCATTCAAGGAATGCGTGATGCAAGTTATGTCATCTTCTGAGAATTAGGATGCATAACTTCCCAGCATAAGGAAGGATGCATGAGGCATTCGCTGTTGATTATTAATCTCAGAGGAGTTTGACGCAACTCCATTTTAATTTTCAACCACTGCCAACCATTAGATCCTCAAAAGGCACCCACAAATCTGAACAATCATCCATGTTACAGGAAAATAAATTAAATAATACAATGTTGAAATAAAACCAAATCGGGTAATAAATAATAATAATAATAATAATAAATTACATACATATATACAGGTCCAAAAAACAATAGACTAGCATACACAATACTTTTAAAATCACTCCTTGGGGACAAAAACTGCCTTTCATATTTAAAATTGTATGCTTTGTTTTCCATACATGTAATCTGATGTATTTCATACATGTAATCCTCTCAGCCCCCTAAATATGAGGCATTTCTCTAAGTCTCCAGGTCCATATTCTCAATTACAATAAACTCTCATCGCACACATACTAAATGATTACGGCAACATCAGAACACCAGCTGCAGGACTGAAAACATGAAAACAAGCTGCTAGACAAGTTCCTGCGGCCAACAGAAACAGAGGCAAAACTATGAAGTCTGGAGTCAGTAAGACTTTTTTTTTAAATTAATACTTTTATTAGAAAGAGGAGGTTAGATGAGTCTACAGTGCCAGTCGAGGTACACAAGATTAGATTTTCAAATTAAATGATGTCTTTGAACTTTCTATTCAGCAACGCATCCTGAAAACAAATATTCCACAAAAATATTTTGCATTGATAACAATAAGAATTTTTTAAGCAAATTAGCATGATTTCTGAAGGATCGTGTGACACTGAAGACTGAACACTCTCAGAAAAAAAAAAGTACAAAGCGGTCAATGGGGCAGTACTTTTCAAAGGCACTTTTGTACCTTTTAGGTACTATAGACACTTAAGGTACTAATATGACCTCCGGTGACAATATGGATGTTTAGGTACAAAGGTGTACTTTGAAAGGTACCGCCCAGTGGACAGATTTTTGTACCTTTTTCCTGAGAGGTAATGGCTGCTGAAATACAGCTTTGACATCAGAGAAATAAATATATTTAAAAAAATATCATTAATAGAAAAATATCTTCGGAGATTGTAGAGAGAGAAATATAACTATTTTGTCCCATCCCTAAGAGTTTCTGTGTAAGTGTCTCTGCCTGCATCACTTCCTGCATCCAAAAGAGTTTTGCGGTTAGCATGCACGCTCCATTAGACATGACACTGGAGCCCTGTGCACAAAGATTAGACTGTGATAGATGAAGCAGAGAACCATCCTCCTCACGCAATAGACACTGTAACACCACTCACTGTAACTGCTGCTCTCATTAACACCTTCACACACATCATCTAACGATGTCTTCATGAAGGACACGCCTGACTTGACATATAAAAGCTCCAGCTTTATGAGTTTAAAATAGACTGCATTATCCCATGTGTGTCAAAGCGGAGCATCTCCAATCAATATGACACAATTAAATATTTAACAATGATGATGGGTCACAGCAAAACTAAAGCCAAATTAAAATGCTCTGCCCTATTTTACGTCAAGTTTCTGTTGGTAACACTTCATAACAAGGGTCCATTTGATAACTACATTAGTTAACATGACAACAAAGAATACTTCTAAAGCATTTAGAAACCTTAGTTTGTTTATTTGAACATTTACTAATACATTATTACAATCAAAAGTTGTATCTAGTGACATTATTTTGCTGTTATTGTTACTAATGACAATAAGTGGATTGTAAAACTAAAACCCTAAACTGAAAATCAGTACATGTTGGAATAAGAATATTTACTCGTAGGCTTATACGAATTACCACTGAAAAGGGCAATCTGAAAAAATAAAGTGCAACTAATATTATAGAACATTTTTGGTATTTGCAAACAGTGATGACGTTTTTGTGGGCAGAGCCTTGGGCTGTGCAAAAAATCAAATGCGATTTTCATGTGCATCTCGTCAGTAAAGCCGCTTATGGTGATTAGTAGTAAATCTCCAGCACGTGCTTTCAGAAGGAGCGGCATTTACTACACAGAGCAGTTAACTGACAAGCTACACAAAATCGGCAATGAATCGCCTGCGAATTTGAACGTGATTTTCTGTAGCTTGTAAGTGATCTACGGCGCTGTTTAGTAAATGCCGCTCCATCTGAAAGCTGGCCCTGTATCGATATTGTGGCACGTGTGCAGCAGTGGACCGCGCTTAATTTGAATACAAGAACAACGTTTAAAATTTAGCAGAAATGTGTGAGGTTTCTAAAAAATAATGAATAGAGCATAATATATAGGCTATAACAAGGTTTAATCTGGCCGCAGAGGAACACAACTGGGTTCCTGATATAAAGAGATGTAATCCCTGAAACAGAGCTTCACCACTTGCGCAATACGGAAATATCTGCTAAGTGTGCTACTTATCTTTGTCAACCATGTGTGCACGCGCTCTCTCTCCACTGTGGATAAACGCGTTTGCTTTCTGAAACACCGGTTTTAGTTTTAGCTTGCAGTTTAGCGATCTCCACTAATATTCTGTTCTCAGAAAAGTGTAATTCATCAAGTGTTCATTTATGAGAGAGAGAGAGAGAGAGAGAGAGAGAGAGAGAGGGGTGGGGGGGCAGTGCATGTATGAATTACCACCGTTTTGCCGCGTTTCTCTATTAACAGTGAAGCTGTGGCTTTAATTCCTTCGGAAACAACGATGTTACCAGTTCCTTGTTGAGAAAGATAATGTAGCTCTTGAGGATAAGGCTATTAGTTAGAAAATGCAGGGCCACGTGCAACAAGCTTGTTCTTGAATGTATGAGTTGCGCGCGAACGGTCTGTGTGAGTGACTGAGCATGTGTGTGTGTGTTAGATACGGAAGACAGCATTAGTTTAGAACTCTTCTCATTTTTATTTTTTAAACGTAGAGAGTGTATTAATTTGTACAATGATAACCTACCAGTAATGTAAATATGATTTATAAAAATTTATTAGAATGAGTACATTACAATACAAATTTATTATATTTCAAACTTATGGCTTTTTTCCTCAGAATTGACAAACTCGCAATTGATGAGTTAAATCAAGTTATAAATGTTAAGTAAAATGTTATAGGTTTAAATAGTATTTCATGCTGTAACTGTAGGGCTAATGCAACATGTTCCCTATGAACTGCATATGTGAATATTATGTAGACCTATTGTGCTAATCAAATTTATGCTTTAAAAGTAGGGTAATCATAGCAGATTTCATCCATAGTCTGTCTATTTAAACATCTGCGTTTAGCTTCAAATGGTGTCTTTGACAACAGTATTCTATAAAAATGATTTGCATTCCAATTCTGACATCCAAAGGCACAACAAATAAAAGTTTTCTCTTATTCCATGGATTTTACCTGTTTCCCTCCACTTGTTACCAGAATAAGGCATTAAAGAGCAGGTCAAATTTGGGTTTTCGAAAAATATCTCTTTTGCAGGTTGTAAGGTAGCTATCCTTCAATGTAAACAGTCTGCAAAGTTGTTCATCCAAAAAAGTGCAATGATAAATAAAGATATGTCTCTCAAAGAAGAGTGACTCAGAATCGCTTACGAGTCGTTTTTTTATATGTTCGAATTATTCTGATGTTACTCGATCTACGTCCACTGAGATTGTAACGTTACCATAATCCCCGCCTGCCCACAAAATACAAACACTCGCTGTGTCGAGAGAGTTCTTATTACTAACAAAAACTGAAATAGTATTTTCTCGCAAAACATACTCCAATAATTTGCTTTATTTACAACTTCAAATGTTTTTTTTCCACATGTCCAATTTGTAAAGGTGGTTTTACTGTCATTAAAGTATCACACTTTTCCCCTCACACAAATAACAGGAATAGTTTCCACAAAAAGATGCTTACAGCACCAAGGACATTAAGCTTCATTTACAGTTGGGTTGATTTATTGCATCAATCTAGAGGAATCAGACCACTCAATGTTGGCGTGCCATACAGCCACTCGCCTCCAAACAAACAGCGATTTGAATGACTGTGGCTCTCTGGATGGAAATTTTCCCAACAGCACGCCTCTGTAAGCATCCAAGCATATGATTCCAAAGCAGCCGGAGCAGATGACCAACAGGACAACATTAGTTTTACATTTCACAACTAACCGAGTCATTCGTAGAAGTGATTTTTTGCAACTGAGGAGATGAGAAGACTATTGTTCAGAGTGAGCCATAGGGAGCGGGACACTTTCCTCCAGCTCGGGATAACACAGCCTACACTGTTCTGCCATACCCGCCAGGTCACAACACAGAGCTAGGGAGGCCACACTACGATCAGGGGACGAGAAAATGTTTATTACCAAGCCATTGGTTAGTATAGTCATGAAAAATGCCATTATGTACAGCTGGCCCTGTATCGATATTGTGGCACGTGTGCAGCAGTGGACCGCGCTTAATTTGAATACAAGAACAACGTTTAAAATTGAGTAGAAAAGTGCAAGGATGAATATGAATAGAGCATAATATATAGGCTACAACAAGGTTTAATCTGGCCGCAGAGGAACACCACTGGGTTGCTGATGAGAGAGACGTAATCCCCGAAACAGAACTTCACACTTGCGCAATACGGAAATATCTGCTAAGTGTGCTACTTATTTTTGTCAACCTGGCAACCATGTGCACACGCTCTCTCTCCACTGTGGATAAACGTGCTCGCTTTCTGAAACACCGGTTTTAGTTTTAGCTTGCAGTTTAGCGATCTCCACTTCAATATTCTGTTCTCAGAAAAGTGAAATTCATCAAGTGTTCATTTATGAGAGAGAGAGAGCGAGAGAGAGAGAGAGGGGGGTGGGGGGGGGGGGAGGGCTGTGTATGTATGAATTACCACTGTTTTGCCGCGTTTCTCTATTAACAGTGAAGCTGTGGCTTTAATTCCTTTAGAAACAATGATGTTACCAGCTCCTTGTTGAGAAAGATAATGTTGCTCTTGAGCGATTAAGCTATTTAGTGGATAATTGCGGGGGCCTGCTAAAAGGTTTGTTCCTGAATGTCTGAGTGCAGCCGCAACGTGATCTGTGTGAGTGACTGAGCATGTGTGTGCGTTAGATACAGAAGACAGCGCATTAGTTTAGAACTCTTCTAAAAAAAAAATTTATTGTAGAGAGTGTGTTAATTTGTACAATGATAACCTACCAGCAATGTAAATATGATTTTTTTAAATATATTAGAATGAGTACATTAAAATACAAATTTATTAGAACAAGTACATTATTATTTATGGGCTTAAAAACAAAATGCAAAAAATCTAAATATTGTACCTGGTGGGGAGTGCCCAATGTAAACATGAAACATATGCCATTACCTATATTGTACTGTGGTACAGTTATGGAGGCCCTTCATAATGCAGAGGTCAGCTGCCTGCTCTGCCAATAGTTAGAATTGGCACTATAGTATGCAGTGTTTAATAAACAGCTGTTTTACTAAATTCTGCTGAGGTGAAATTCAGTGCAGTCCGTATCGTGATATGTATCGTATCCTCTGTATCGTATGATACGTTTAGCGTGGCTTTGCTGGTGTATAAACCGCCTACTAGATAGCTTTTGTGCTTTAGAATAAAACATTCTATAAGTTATTCTTTATCGATAATGCTAGTAGTTCACACGTAGACTACACTTAGTGTAGGATGATAAATACTTTCTTTTTTATTTGTGCGAGTATATTTTATACCGAAATAATGCCATGTGCTATAATTTAACTGAAGTATATAATTAAAGATAGAGTAATTTTTTGTTGTTAACAATAACCAGTAACTCCTGACAGCATCAGTTTAAGATAGTTGATGCCAGAGTAATATTACACAAAGTGTAATAAATGTAAACTACCGTTTTGGGTCATTAAGATCTTTTGCAGCACAACTGTTTTCAATATTGATAATAATAAATGTTTCTTGAGCACCAAATCAGCATATTAGAATAATTTCTGAAGGATCATGTGGCACTGAAGACTGAAGTAATGAAAACTCAGCTTTGCCATCACATAAATAAAATACATTTTAAAAAGTGTTAAAATAGAAAACAGTTTTTTAAACTGTTATAATATTTCACACATTTTAATGCTTTTACTTTAGTTTTATTTTTTATCTAATAAATTTTGCCTTGGTGAGCATACAAGACTTCTTTAAAAAAAAAAATACAAAATATTACAGATCAAAACTTTTGAACAGCAAAGGTGTTCAGAGATATAAAACAATTGTTAAGTGAATATGCTTTTAGTATTTATTTGTGTTTCATTTACTTGTTTTGAACATCCACACACTCTTCACTGAACCACACACATGAAAATGACAGACTCTGAAACCTTGATCGGCTCTGGAGCTGAAAGTGCTGCTCTAGACGCTGATGCTTCCTAGTAAAACATCTTTTATTTATTAATTAGCCTGGTGAGCAATTGTGCCATAGATTAGCATACATAAAACAAGGTTAAACCTAAGATTCTCACAATTAATGCAAAGTATAACTAATATACTCTAGTGTGAATTATGATAAAATAATCCAGCATCTCATCTAAATGTCAGATCAGGTATTTCTAAGCAGGTGGATAGCATTTAAAAGCAGTGCACCAGTCTGTGAGCATTGCGGGTCGACCGATATGCGTTTTTCAGGGCCGATGCCGATACAGATTATTACAGATCAAGTAGACCGATGACCGATATTTTGAACCGATATATATGTCTGGTGTAAAAATTAATAAATTAATGTCAAAATTAAGAATAACAAGGGCTCTGACAAAAACCGCCTTCCCTGGTGTTGGTTGAGTGTAGTACTCCCACACTGCACTTCTTACTCTTGTCTTCCTCTGTGCATCCATCTACAATAAGTGTAATATAAAGAAAGAGTTAAAAGTGGGGCCACTGTATGATTAAGCCTATGAATACTGTACTACAGCTAAACAGCTTGGGGAAATGTAAGTATTTGGCTTCAATAATTTACATGTTAGAAATGTATGTGTAATAGCATAACCTGTCATAATTCCTCAATTATTTTCTGATGACTAAAACAATCTATTGGCATTCCGCGTCATACAGTAATTCATTTATATGACTGGAGTCCGCGCTTCGTATCACATTTTCTGCATCGCGGAATCATAGATAAAATTGAGGTGTTTTGCAACTCCCAAAGTGACCAGTAAGAGGCCTCCCATCGTACAATGCAGTGGAAAAGCGCCATTAGTACACACAGCTGTTCCTTCAACTCACGTGCGACAGTGAAACGGACCCCTTCAACACATGTCGCGTTCCGCCGTTTGTTTAGTGACATACACCGTTAGGCAGTATGTTAAAAAAAATTCAATCATAGACAAATATCACACCGGTAATTCGGTATGACCGTATACCGCCGCACACTACTAAATGCCATTTATTCCTGTTAATTTTCAGCATCATTACTCCAGTCTTCAGTGTCATATGATCCTTGAGAAATCATTCTAATATTCTGATTTTTTGCTCAAGAAACATTTCTTGTTATTTATGTTTCAATCCACCTATTTTTATGTGCATTTTGAAATATCGCATAAAAATGCTCTGGAAACCGCCAAGATGTGCCATAATTCTAAAATGCGCATAAAAAAATTAGCGCTCACTAGTCTATAAAAACAAGTGTTTTCCAGTAGAAAAGAAATCTATACGACGATGGAAACACTTTTACCGATACATCCTTAATGGCTCAAAAGACGAGACTTTGCAAAGGACCGTATAAAACTGACCCACCAATGACCCCTCTCTGGCAGCATCTGCAATACTATTTTCTCTGTCATGCTCTCATTGCTTAGCAGGTCCTGTCAAGTGCTTCATTAATAATTAACACCCAGAAACGCGATCACAACAGCAAGGCTCCCAAAATAAGATAACATGACCGTATGTCTTCTGCGTGCTCGAAGCTCACTACTTTTTGTAGATATAGGATGGAATATTCCCCGTTCCCGCTCGGTGCATCGGCATAACAGTTAAAGTGTTGCATCGGCTACAGTTGGCTTATATCGCGATGCATCGGATTAATTGTCTACACTATTTGCATCGGTGCAATCCGATTCTTAAATATAATTACTAGTGATGCCTCCTATACTTTTTCTTGTTTAGAAGTGACATAATCTGTAACAATACTTGATATGTAATTGTTTCCTCCCTCTAACGGTTTCTCAAGCGCGCGCTCTCCATCACTGCTGGCTGCGTGAATATGACGACCACAACACCACGGAGACCCGATAAAAAGAGCTTAAATGCCACAACCTGACTTGAAAAACCTAACAATCAATTGGGGCAAGCGGCTCATAAATGAAAATTAAGTTCACACATCTCACCTATTTGTGCACGTTAATTTAAGCAGCTCCTTTAATGTCCGATCATGGATCAATCGGTCCACCAAGCGGCAAACACGAATATTTCTGTACTTTTATGCCTTTGAGACGTTGTGTTTTTCCTCCGCGCATAACTGACATGTCACGTATATTTTTTCATCTGTAATGTCAGAAAGTCACACCAACAGATCCATTTTGTTTTTTTTGGGGCTGTCAGGAGGGGCAGGCACACAAGTGAACGGCGCTGGCTGCGCTGCATGCGCACTAACAACTGAGCGCAATGAATAGCCGCATTAATGCTGACAGTAAAATAACTTTGCGAAAATGGGGTGTTGTACTTAAATGTGTCTTTTGGAGAAGTTTAATTCAGTTGATTTTTACTTTTAATTTAGTTTTTTAATGCTTATAAAGAGCTATTTATATTGTCTGTTCTGCTATATGTTCGCAAACCATAAAAGGTACAGCTGTCATAAAACCTGAGAGAAAGGCTGCAAAAAAAAAAAAAAAATCAATATGTATTGAGCGAGTGGTAATATCATTGGTTCCGATTGTCAGGGTAAAAGAACCACTTAGTCTGACGTTAACCTTCTTTAGTACCAGTTCTTTCCCCAAAAAGCCCCAAGAATTTGCCACAGTACCTACTTAGACTAGGCCTATTTTAATTTGCTTTATGAACCATCATTTGGACACTGATCAGACTACCTGAAATAGCCGGTTTTATTTGGTTAACCTTTGTTTTATGTAAACAGGCCTCGCGGCATTAAAGTGATCCTTTTTCTCCATTCATCGTATATTTCTCGAAGCGCATGTGTTGAATCTATCGAATCGATCGCACTGCATGTAACAGGGTGAATCGCATCGCATCGTAGCTGCTTCATATGGACTTAATCTATTGTATCGTTGGCTATTCATCAAGATGCGTATCGTTCGTCTGAGTCATGATAAGTTATGGTGTTGGGCGATCTGCGCATTTGTCATATTTCCTATAGCTCAGCCTGTGAGATCCTGATACATGAATTATCGTGCAATTTATTTTACCTATTTATTGCAAAAGTGAACCAACTCCAGCAAAGGCTAACAGCAGCCTAATCTTTTTATCTGACTGAATTTGTTTTTAACATCAATTCTTAGAACATCGAATTGTACTAATTATAATGCTTAATTTTCCTCAGTTATTCACAGTAGCTACAGAAACGAAACAAAGAACAGTACACTACCACAGAACAGCATCACAAGCTCACCTACGCGAGTATAGGCATTGAATATACACTCCGCGTGAGTCATCTGAACGCCGCTGATTGGGCCAATGCTTCATAAGCTCTCATAAGTGTGTGTGATTGTTTATAACGCGCAACACTGTAAAAACGTGAAAAAAGAAACATGATGGATCAAATAAGCCCTAATATTAATTAGAGCGTATTATTAGCCTGATAATAATAATAATAATAATAATAAGTCTTGCTATCGTCAAAGGCATCGTCGATACATGATACTATCGTCTATTGACACAACCCTAACATAATACAAATTATTATATACAGTACCTTTTCCTACTGCAGCAAATTATTTTTTTCTTCATGATATTTAGCGAAAGATAAGAAAGTGACGATTTTGTTCTCTTCCAACTCGCTGGATGGAAACGTTTTAAGCAATACTCCAATTTTGCGCATAACTTTAATTCGTAATTTTGGATGGAAACATAGCTAATATTGAAAACAGTTGTGCTGCTTAACATTTGTGGGAATTGTGATACATTTTTATAAGAATTCTTTGAAATCTTTTGCAACATTATGTATACGGTTACTGGAGCTTTACGTTTACGTAGCTTGATAATATGTTGAATAAAAATGAATGAAGTCCAAGAGCTTGATCAAAAACACCTCTTAACTTTTCACTAAAAGTGCAAAGACTGAAGTCATTACGAACCACATGAAGACCAACATATGATCTTGGACAATTCTTGGAGGACTCACTGTGGTGTTGTCAATATCATGAAGAGTGCCTCAATCAGTGAGCAAGCCTGACTGCCACTAAATGGCCTATTAAACATTGATGAGGAAGTCATCCTGAGACAGGCGCAGAGGGACTGATGGCTGCTGGACAGTTTGGCTGGTTGCAGGAGGTAAAAGCATCAGGGCCTCGCCCCAGGTTAATCCATTATCCTGCACCAGCTGCCACACACTCCCAGCCCCCACCAAAACAGCCATTTACTGGCAGCTTCCTGCTGAGAGACTCACCACCGCACAAACCTGTGCTGGACGCGTGGCTGGATCATCACACCGGCTCACCTAGCTTTGAGGTGGGCTGGGGTGATGTTTCTCATCTAGATATGGAGACAAGTTAGATGGCAGAGAGGTTAACATGGGTTTATGACCAACATCTCCTTCAAGACTGCCTTCAGGGGAATCATATATTTCCTCATATATCATTTCTGAAAAAACTAAACATTAGGCTTGTCTTTCAGGTTCAGATTTTCTCTGAAAATGACAAAAACAGACGTACAGATGTTTCCTTTCACTAAGACTGCCTGTCTATTATCCCACATTGTCCTGTAGTTTGAGATAAAACAAGGGAGGAAAGGTTTATAAAACCTTTTTAATTATTTAATTTAAAAAAATCAAAGACATAAGTGATGATAAATTGCTGTAAAACAGCTCTTTTCATCACTTCATCTTAAGACATAGTCAAATATATGCAATAATTTATACCTAAATTAAACCCAAACAGGCAGGAAGACATGGAAAACACTTATACATATTTTAAACAGCTATGCATTTCTAACTATATGAGTTAGGGATGCACCGATATGAAAATTTTGGCCGATACCGATAACCGATAATTCTTTATTTTTGAATGCCGATAACCGATATGTTGGCCGATAAATCTATATCCAAATTTGTATATACTTTTTGAGAGCCATATTACAAAAAAGGTCTCATCATTAAAAACCACATCCCAAACACTTCAACATAAGCAGCCTAGTTTTAACGGTGTACGTTTTAAAAATAATTTTACTCTCCCATTACCAAATTTAGTCATAAAAAAGTCTTACAAATAAATAAAATATTGCATAAATAATGCAAACAAGTCATTGGACATCATTACACGTGTAAAGAATCAAAATTAATGCACCATAGATCAATAAAACGGAATAGCCTCTGCACGTACAATAATTAAATGATTTTAATTACTGAACCATATTGTTGATGAAAATAATAATAGAAAAATACAAGTGGCTGTTATTATTAATAAATGTATCAATGATTTTGAAAAAGTAACAAATTAATACCACTGTTTTAAATAGCAGCCAGTTGAGCTGCGCGTGCTGAAGCTGAAGAGCTGAATGAACACGGTAAACTGAAGCGTTTTGCTGGCAGCTTATTTAACTCAAGGAAATGCATCCTGAGATTAATATTAATATAACATAAACATAATATTACAACTTATATATGTACAAAATGATGCAGTTATTGTGTGCTATAGTCAGAATGTGTGATCCTTTTGTGGATGCGCTCTTCCCATAACAACGCGGTGAAACACAGCAACTAAACCCAAAGAATGCGCAACGTTTTATTATAATAATGTTCTCTTTAGAATGTTATATACACAACATTCCCACTCATAGTTATTAATGTTGTGCACTGCTGTTTGAGTTTATCACCGGTAAACTGAAGCGCTCTTTTAACTTAATCAAATGCATTCTATATGAGATAAGTCAGATATATATCAAATAAACACAATATTACAACGTGCAATTGCACAAAAGGCTGCAAACGAATAGCGCGCATCTGAAGTGTCTCTGAAGTAAATAATGCATTATTTATCGGTTTTAAGATATCGGCCGAATTTTCTTATCGGGCCGATACCGATAACAGAAAAAAATGACCATTTATCGGCCGATACCGATATATCGTGGCCGATATATCTTGCAAATCCTCAATGAGTATTTATATTTTTGAGGGTCATACACAGATTTGTGTTCTTTTTTTACCCCCACTGCTTCCTCCAGTCAAGCCAAGTGAATCTTACTCTTGTGGTACCAGAGTTGTATTTTTTTATGCTTATAATAATGCATCTAGGCCTTTAAAATCCACTTGATCGTTACCGTAACATCTGCTTGTCTCAGCTCAGCTCAGACTATTCTGCCGAACACACCAAAAAACAACTTCCCCTTGTCATTCCCCTGTCCCACACTTCTCCTTTTGGTGGGTTACAATACTAATATTACACTGAGAAAGCTACATATACACGTTCCCATAATCCTTCCTCAGAATAGCTGCAATGCATGACAGTACATAGAGTCCCATAAGCTAAATTGTAACTTTAACCGATTCCTGATGTCACTGTAGTAGGGCTGTCACGGTTATGAAATTTGGCTGACGATTAATTGTCTAAAAACAGTCACGTTTATTGCGATTAATTTTCTGTTTTAGGGCTTTGGCGATTATGGCGATTAATTGTTTTTATGGCTTTCATTATATAATTATGATTAATTTAAGGGTTCAGTAAATAATTATGATGTTATCTTTAAATATTTTCGAGTTATTATTTTGCAGTGTAAGATTACATAGAGCATTCCAAATTCTAAGAATTGGCCAATACCGATCCAACACAGCGCTACTTTTTTTCTACACCACTACAGAATATCAATACTGTGTTTGTGGAACTAATGGTCACTTTTTTTTTAAACCCTTTGTTAAACGCAATCAACTAAATACTCACTTTCTCATTACAGAGAAAAACTACATTTGATAAAAAATATATAAGCTATGAAATTAAAACTAGCTGACTGTATAATTTAGCAGCAAAAACAATATCTTGAAAAAAAATCTTTGGTGCACATTATACAATTTAAACATGTTTATTCTATTAACTATTTGTATTCTTACAAAATACATTCATGAATATAAGAGAAATCATGAGGAAAAAAGAAAGCTTCTATAATCTTTCTCGTTGGTGATAATTCCTTCCTTCCCTAAACTTAGTCTTATTTGGGATCTATCATCTTGTAGAGCGATGTTTTCCGTCCTGCTGTCATAACTGAACGTGCTGTGCTGTTTGATGCTGACGGAGAATGACTGACATCTGCGCAGAGGTACAAAAAAAGATAGTTTTCTGTACCTAAATTCTGTCCCCTCACATTAAGATTGGAATGGCTTCAGATGATATAGCAGGGCTCCAGACTGCAACCATTTTTTTCTGCCTGTGCGACTAAATTTTGTGTGCGGTCGCACTGGCGCGACCACCGCGTTGGTCCTCATAAGAACTGCAATTTCTGTTGCATATGGAACATCAACGCAACGAACCTGAAAGCTAACGAAACAACGCTTAGAGAGATACTCACTGCTTCAGCCTGAGCGCTGAGGTGCGCGGCCAGCAAAAATACTGGCGCATATTGAGGAACGATTTTGGAAATGGGGGGGTTTGTTTTTTTTTTTTTTTTTTTGTTGCAAGCACTGTCCCCCGTTATTTTTACTTTTCTTTTTGTTTTCATTTTTGAACAACTTATCTTTGCTGTTTACCTAGGGAGATCTCTTTTATTTATTTGAGTGCTCAGTGTTTGCTAACGTCGCAGTTATTATCGTATATACTCTCAGCATGTGGTGTGTGCCATGCCTCATCTTATTCGTTTTTCTTTTTTGTAAGCTATTTTTTCTCAGTGTACCTTACTGGTTTGTTGTTTGTGCTTTTTATTTAGAATCCAGTGATCCAATCTTTTTTAGTCCCTTTAAAAATTAAAGGTGTGTATATGTATTGTAAGCCAAACGTGACACAAATCGCAAGTCGAAAGTGAAAGATCCGATCCACAACTAACACAGCAAAAGAGGAACTCCCTTTCACAAAATTCAAATCACAAATAATATTACTGATGAAAAAGAACGGGTTGAATGTTAACCACTTTAGTTTCCATATAACTATAAACTATGATAAAAGTTTATCAGCATGCATTGAATAATCATGTTAAAACATAAAACACGTTAGAACATGTTGTAGCGCAAAAAATAAATAAAAATTATATATATATATATAAGCAGACCAAATCATGTGCTCGTGCGACCAACTGAGAATGTTAGTCGCAAAAGAGCGACCAGTGGGAGAATGAGTCTGGAGCCCTGTAGGTCTATACAGTGCATGAAAAGCAAGCTGGTGCTCTTCTGTTTCTTTTGGTGTATGACTCCCCCTTGTCTCGTATAAAAAGCACAATAATCGAGGTTAGATCAGAAGGTTAGATCAAATAATCACGATTAGACGGTTATTTAATTATCGCAACAGGCCTAATTGATAGTGTATTGAATAGGCCTATGCATTCATGCAAAGATTTATGCGTGCAGATGTGTGAAATCCTAGCATAAAACAAAGCCTTTTGATCCTAAGATCCTTCCCACGGCTATGAACTAAAACATTCAACTCATGTTTGCATACGAATCAAATCACAAGAATTGTACAGTGCAAGTTGATTATCATTAATGCAAGCACATTTGACCTTATATCTTTATATTGATATTTTAATCTAATATATATTTATATATTTTAAAAATGATTTTTTAAAAGTTCATTATGAACATTCTGTCGCTTTAGTATGCACAAAGATAAATAATTTACAATTTTACCTTTTTGGATGGCAAAATATGAAGCATCACAAATGCATAGTGAATTCTATAAAATAATTGTAGTTTTCATCAACAGTCATAATGAGGTGATTATGTAATAATTACAACAGGCCTAGTACTACTTTTAATACAAAGGTAGAGTTTTATCATTCACACCTACCAGAGTCAGGATAACACAATACAGCTCTTGATTTAATCGGTGTGAACTGAGGGCAAATAACTACCCACAAACATTATCATCCAACAGCAAAAAAACAGAATAGCTTCTGATATTAAGATCGTTTGATGCAAAGTTATTTATTTTAGAACTACACTGACATCAAGATTACAACATTTATTGTCGTAACTGATCCAGCAAAAGCCGCTGAAATACTTATATGGACATTGAACCAGAATTCATCTGGTGTTACACAATAATAAAGATGTAGAAGGGGGAAAAATGTGGCCTCCCACCACAATTGGACTGATGGTAACAGTCACCACCATTGGCATGAATGGGTCAGTGACTTTCCAAACAGACAATGCAGTGCGTCTCAGGGACGGAGCCTCTGTGTCATTCTTTACTTGTGTCTTCAGCTGTTGAGGCAGACATTTACGCAAGTCACATCCATAAAACAAGACTAGGTGTGTCGCTTGAAAGTCTTGCCTAGACAAAATGGTGCATGCATGTAAATTTCCAATGGGCAAATCAATCAAATATGCTCTTCAGTCTTAGCAAACCTCTACTGTAAAAACTGCTCCCACAGTCTATGCCGAAAACTGATACAGAGAGGTGAAACCTGAGCATGAGGGAACGATGACTGTATTGAATCATTTTCAATGGAGCGACTTTTATCCTCCTGAAACGCAAAGTTGACAGGAACAGTGCATCTGCAACATGTCAGAAAGAGCAGGAATAAAAGACAAACACTCATCTGGTGTTAAAATGTCCTCAGGGGGTTGGCACTTCAACTAATGAGGATACTGTCCATGCCATATTATTGTGAAATTCGGAGGGAATGCGAGAACGCACTTTGGGGTTACGACAAAAACAGCAGATCGTCTCTCTGGGCGAGTCAAAAAAGCTCGAAGGAGGAGACGAGGAGGAAACATTTATTGGAATTGTTCGGGCATGACAGATCTAAATCTGGAAAAAGAGAAGACCGTGCCCTCTATTCACCTTCACCCTAAATCAGATAGATAAAAAGAAAAAGTCACTTGATGTTCCATAACAGTTTGTGCCATGGTTCCAAAAAGACCAATTGTAAGGTACGTCACAACATGAATTATAGGCCAGGCTTTACAGGCTAATCTGTGTCATGCTTGCGCCCGTCGGCCCGAAAGCTGAGGAGGGGGAGGAAGGGGGAGGGGAGATCACCCACACATGCCTTGTGTTGGGGGAGGATATTAGCAGGAATGACTGGAATTCTCTTCAGTCCAGCCACCGCTTTGGGTCAGGTGACTTCAAGTCCTAAGGAACAGCAACTTTGTGACGATGTACGACCCTTTAAAATGTTCATCCTGCAATCCGTGTGGTGGATTACGATGCGTTCAAATCCCTGGCCTGGACATCTGTAAAGATTGGGAGTGAACAGCGTTTGTTTTGAAAGGCATTCCTGACACAAGCCCTGTCCTGACTCTGCACCTAAAGCACGCAGAGTACATTTCAGAGTGGTATGCAATGATTCAGGGTGGCCTGTGCTGTGAAAAGAGAGATGCCTCACACAGTATAGACCATGTGGCCAATTCACAGGCGGCAAAAGGACTAGTTTTGGACAGAAGACATACCAGACATTTCCAATGTAATGGGAGTTGCAGCTTGCTCATTTCCTCCTGTTAAGAGTGAAGCATAACCCAGGGCTGGACGAATTGGTCTGTTTGGCCCAATTAATGAGTTTGTGTGAATTCGAGGGGGTGAAACTGACTGAGATGTCTCACAGACAAGAGTATGAAAGTGGACCATGAAAGTGTTACCTTTTGCTTTGCCGTATCAGTGCCTTTGCCTTTTTAAACGAAAACCAGACAGCGGAATTCAAATATACACTACTGTTCAAAAGTTTGGGGTCAAAGAAATTTTTTTGGGAAGAATTAATACTTCTATTCAGCAAGGACAAATTCATTTGACCAAAAGTGACAGTAAAGCCATTTATGGCGTTACAATACATTTCTATTTCATATAAATGCGGTTTAAATGTTGCCACCTTTGAACTTTCTAATCATCAAAGAATTCTGAAAAAATAATCATGTAAGAGGAACAGAGAGAACGAGTGAGGCAGCATCCCAGTTTCCACAAATATATTAAGCAGCACAACTATTTTCAACATTGACAATATAAAATGTTTGAGCAACAAATCATCACATTAGAATGATTTCCGAAGTATCATGTGACATTAAATACTGAAGTAATGGCTTCTGAAATTCAGCTTTACCATCACCGTAATAAATTACATTTTACAATATGTTCAAATAATAAACTTTTATTTTTAACTGTAATACTAGTTCACAGCATTTCAGTTTTAACTGTATTTTAATTTTAAAGAATGAATAAAATCTTACCAAAACCAAACTTTTCAATAGCATTGTTTGAAAGACACTTAAAATGTGTATTAAAAAAAAAGATTTGAATGTGCACTTCATTTCAACAACCATCTGTGAACATCTGTGAGCATGAACAATAAAATTAACCATCTCAAACTATGAACAGTTTACTAGTCTGCCTAATTAGCATATAATTGCTGATCTTGCTGTGAAGAGTAGCAGTTTAATGTATGACATTATGAGAGTCTAAGTTAGGCAACACTATAGAGAGTACCAAAAAAAGATCAACAAACTTTACAGTTCAGCTCCTCTCGAGGATATTCTCATTAATGAGGATGATAATGATAATTAACATATCATAAATGCAAAGAAAAATGCTTGGCAAGGCTTTTAAAACTGTGTGCGTGTCAGGACGGCTTGGAATGTCTTGAAATCGAGGCAGAGAGAAAATCTCAGCAGGTGCAAGACTTAAAGGGTTGCAAAGCTGCAAAGAACGCCTGTAAACAGAGCACACGGCCAAAACCCAAGCTTACACGGCTCGATCCGAGCTTAAATGGCAGGGTCCACAGCATTCCACCTTCTCTCAGGCTAGCAGTTTCAAAAAGTCTCTCCAGTCGCTGCAGTTTCTTATTAGGTTATTTGCTGCTTGTTGTGAAAGTAGGCTAGTCAAAACCCTGCAGGAATAAGAGGCAGCAGCTGATGTAAATAAGGACAAGTCCACGTCTGCTGTACACAGCAACAAACAAGATGATTCCTTCATCAAGAGGGCACAGTTTACCCTGGTGCCATGCTGAAGACACTTTGAAGACCCCTCTTTTTGAAACGCAGGCTCATGAGGGGAATATCGTCTGTTTAAAGCCCCTGTTGGGACATAGTATGCTTGACTTCAAGAGTCTATGATATTTGAGGCGAGAGGAACAGTGTTGATCCCATGAGCAGATGCCAGCTGAGAAGCCAGGTACTCTTTACAAGCCCCACTCCCTATTTTAAAGGGGTGAAATACAATAGAGAGGCATAACCTGCTTTGCAGCTTCATTAGGACAGTAGGGTGAACACGCCGGCGCAGGGCTGTTTGTGTACAAACACTGGGAGTAGACTGAGGTTCTGGGCGTTTCCTGTAGCTCAACTGCTACAGCATGACTGGCATTACCAAGGTCACAAGTTCAATTCCCAGAGAGCACAGTCAGCACACAGATAAATGTTTTCAGTCATTTTGGTAGGTATGGCGATAAACATTAAATGGTTGATATTAAAATGCAACATTTTCCCACTTATTTAGACAAAATAAATAGCTAAAAACTAATATCGACACACTCATAACTAAGAATAATTTTACATTTATGTATTTGGCAGATGTTTTTATTCAAATCACTGGCAGATAGCAAAATTCAATACTTTTTGTCTGATGAATCAAATTCAATATTAAAAATTAAAACCAATTATTTAAATTCCACAAGTGAATTTCAACATTATAATGTACTGTTTATGGAAATCAATATTAATTGTGAGATTTGCTAAATAGCCTACTTACGTTATAGATTGTGTTATAACACCATTTATTGGCAACAATGGTAATTCTAATATAGAAATATGAACTATTCAGAATTACATATGCAATACAAGTCTATTAAGATAATATAACAATCCGATAATTATTATGTAAAATATCTATTAAAATATATCTATCCAATATATTTTAGGAAAACTTACAATTAATATCCACTTTTCATCCTGTACATTATAATGTCACGACACTTAAATTAACTCATTGCATTTAAACAAATGATTTAAGTTTTAATTTTTCATTTATTTAGACAAATTAGTAGTTAATTTAAAAAAACATTCATATCTTTAGATCAGTGCATTCCTACTTTACATAAAAGCATCTGCCAAATACATAAACGCAAAACATTCTTAGTTGTTTTTTTTTAGGCGAGAAAATTAAACTTCAAATTTGTGCTATTCCAAATTTGGCCCAAATAAACGCAATGTTTTATGTGCCTCAAGCATCTAAGCCTTTCATTTGTAACAAAGCAAGCACATACAATACACAATATCAAATTGCATGCTAGCAACACTGTGGGAGTTGGAGCAGTGCAAGTCTGTGCATCTAGCAACTGCAACAACATTGACACTTCATGCCAAAACCTGCCAAGGAGGGTAAATACTAGCCAATGTGTTTATTCTGTTTAATCCTCTCCTTTAATTAGTCTTCAGTCTGCTGTCAAGGAGGAAGTCAGGCATAAACACCTGCATACCGCTCTTGGTCACCACTGACCTTGGCAAGCCAGCTTATAGCGCTACGTTGCGTTTGAGAGCTCTCATGCACAGGAATCGAGCAATAGAGAAAGACATTGCAAAGATGAATAGGTGCTCTGCTCATACGTCTGCAAGAGAGCACTATTATAAACTCAGTTATTACGAGCATACGATAAATTCAAGAACTAGTCATGCTTGACTTCCTGTCAGGCTCTTACACATAACAAAATGGATTCATGTGCACGAATTCTGGTTCATTAGCATTTCTTGTGCAACACTAAGGAGGAATTTCTCCAGTTTCGCCAGCTAGTCCTCTCTTGGAAAAGTGCCCCAGTGAGACAAGATGGACTGTGAACTAGCAGATCCAGTCAATAGCAGAATGTGAGGTGCGGTCAATATGTCTGTCAGTAATAATGAGGTGCGGATCCCCTAGGGATCTCAGAGACAAGAATGTTTGTGAATGGCGAAAGTTCTAAGTAGTGGTCGACCGATACTATTTTTTTTTTTTTACAGCAAATGCTGATATCTTAGAGAGCAGGGAGTCCGATATATATATATAATCTATAATATATATATCTATATATAAACATTAAAAAAAAATAGATATATAATAATATAATTTCATTTGTTAATATACACTTTTATTTATTTTATTATGTTATTAAATGAAAGAATTTGAAAATGATTTATGAAAAATAAATGTGGAAAATAAACATACTTATACTTAGAGTACACCTTCCTGATTCTCATAAGTCTATACCGTATTTTTCACAAATAAATAAATGTTTAATAAAAATATAATTAAAAAGTAAGCAATTACTTTAACCAACAGGGCACTCAGTATTCTGTGAAGTTTGTGTGCATTGGGAATCATATTTTTTTTTTTTTCAAATAAAGCCAAGGTAACACTCATTTTACAAACACACAGTGAAAATGACATGAATCTGCCATTGCGCAAATGTCATACCTCAGATAGTTTGAAATAACGGTTTAAGTTGATTGCGCGGTCCAGTGAAGCGGAACTCTCCTCCGTCTGGATCAATTCCGCACCGTATCGACTGGTGCCAGCAGAGGCACACGCATCAGGCATATACAAAGGACACACTTGGGAATTATCAGCAAGATATCTCAAACACAAGACGGAAAGCATATAACTAGCAAAGTAGATTCCGGGGCGGGCCAAATGGTAGTGTTGTATGTGTACAAATTACAAATGTAGATATCCATATTCATATAGTCACACAGAGTTATGGCACTTAAAAGTATGCAAAATCTGCGTAGTGGTGTACACATAGAGTTATCGAGGTGTCATACCGGATACGTATATAGGCAAAAACGGAAAGAATAGTAATGTCTGAACAACTTAGAAATAATCTGATTATTACTACTAAATAAAGCACTCGTATATCCTTTATTATACCTTTTAATTCATTTTTTCAACATTTTTGCTGATCTGATTATTAGAACGACTTCTATCTGTATTACAGAACTTTTAACGACTACAACAACAACAATGAGAGGGAGATGTGAGCACTGTGTGCTCTGGCGCTGCCGTTCTCATTGCAGTCAAAATAAAAGTTCGGCTTGCCGTCAAAATAAAAGAACGAACAGTGCCACGAACACATCGGCCAGGCAGAAAAACTTATCGGCCTATGCAGATATTTGAAAAATGCCAAATATCGGCCGATATATCGGTCGACCACTAAATGACTTATATTGTCTTTTTACGCATTGTGTTGCATCACGCCACGTAAACATAAAACCATGTCTGCATTTGTGATCGGAGAAATGACAAACAAAAAGTGCTACTCTACACTGCTCAAAAATCTTGCGTTTGAATTGTCAGTGGCAAATTTTTTAAATATGAAAACTTACTTACAGTCAGTGAGTCAGAACAGCCGGCATTGTAGTAGTCTACTTTACCAGGATCAGGAAACAGTCCTCCATAAAATGAGCTGGACACATCTGAATATTTGGGTTGAAGTGTTCTGGAACAGTGTTGTAAATACAACTTAACCACTGATTTCTAGTCGTGTCCTCTTTTTGGAAGGCCAAACAAAGTAATTTTGCTTTCACAATGAAACACATGGCGAGCTAGAGTGAGCGGAGGCCAGAGGCCTAGAGCGAGCGGATGGCAGCGGGCTAGAGTGAGCGGCTGCGGGCGGCGTAGAGTGAGTGGAGGCCGGCTTGATTGAGCAGTGGCGGGCTTTCGAACTGGCGGCCCGGTGATTCGATGATGAGCGTCTGGCGGGCTTGCAGCAACCGCATGTGACAACCCCGGGCTGGACTCCGCTCCAGGCCTGACGAAGCGGATATCGTCATCTTTTGGAAGGCCAAACAAAGTAGTTTCGCTTTCACAACGAAACACAGCGCCTGCACGACATGGCGGCGGCGGCGGCAACAACAATACAACAGCGAGAATAAAAGTTACGCCTTCTTTCTTTGCGTGAACATTTGGGCACCGTTTTAGGTAGGTGTGGTTGACTCTTAACGTTTATAAAGATTATCTCTTTGGATTTGAAACTTTAGTCTTTGCAACTTTACAGATCTTCTTTGTGCGCCAAGAGCTTGTAACACTCCAAAGGAAAGGAAAAATTTAAATCGCATCATAAGACCCCTTTAAACGCAACCTGCATCTATTGTTCAAATGACGATCAATCAGCTCACTTAACAAGCTGTGACTAGTAGTCTACCGATATGAGTTTTTCGGTGGTAGATACCAGTAACTAAAGGAGTGTGGTCAATGTTGTTTATTAATAATTTATTCATTATTAACTCGGTCTTTATTTGTGTAATAGCACTGTAATAACATCACCTTAAAATAAAGTATGACCCATAAATTGTTTAAATATCCACTGAAACTGAAAATTTACAGATCAATTGGACATTTAAAGGCTGTGAGACACACCAAGCGAATGGTCAGCCATTGTCGAATGTCAGGATGTCGTTGAGTCTGTCAGTTCAGTTTAGGGCTGGACGATTAATTGCATTTGCGATAATATATGAAAAATTTCGATTTTTCAATCACAGAGGCTGCGATTACACAGTCACGTGACACACGAGAGTAAAGAAGTGTGTTCGACTTGAAGATCGATCGGTGTATGACATCAAAGTATGGTGAGAGAAAGCATAAGGAGACGTCTGCGGTAGAACAAGGCATCAGTTTAATGTCGGGTTTTACGTGTCGCGCCCTATACAGTCTATGGTCATGCCACGCCGCATCCAGTGTACACAGCGTCACCGATTAGAATGGTTTCTACTGTATTTGCCGCCTGGTACGGTGTAGACACGTTATCAAATGTCGTTGGTGAGGAGGAAGGTGTTTTTTTTTTCCTGTAGGTTTTTTAAATTAAAAAAGCATTCACTTTTCATGTTTAGTGAAATTATTTGGTAGTCTGAGGTGGAATGGGGATTCGGGGGAGGGGGCAGATTTTTGTATAGGTTTAAAGGGGGCCGTGACCAAAAAAGTTTGAGAACCACTGTTCTAAAGTTAACAGAAAGGGTTTAAAATAGTGCAGTCCAGCAGTGGCGGGCTCGGGTTTAATAGAGGAGGAACATAATTGTATGGTCTGGGGATCTCTGCCGATTATTATTATTATTTGCTTCCACTTTAAAATGGCTTTTTGGTGGCTTTTTGTCAGAAAACGTAAAGAAAACGACATAAATACAGCAAGATAATATAACTTCATTTACTTGGCCTATCACTTGAAGCAACATCCATCCCTTCTTAAAAGTCTGAGCTGCCTGTTGCGCCATTTAATTAAACCGACTGCTGTAGCCTATATCCAGCTTAGGCGTGTTCTAGCTCCCTTTATTTTTAATATTCAAATATTCAATATCGCTTAATCATCATAAGTAGTGGACATTATCAGTGCAGCGGGAGACGTTCCAACTAATATCACGTGTTCGCAATTACCCGATGATATTCATCTCTATGATGATTGGTTGATATCAGGAGGCGGCTAGCCTCCCCTACGAGGTTTCTTTTACCAACAGAGGCACGAGAGCTCTGCTCTCCCCCGGTCTCCCCCTCCCCTTCTCTATCACCTAAAGGTTGTAATTACATCAGCAGATTCGGCACATTCGCGATAGAAAAGCGGTGCTTTCACATTATGGTATTACAATTGTGAAATTTCAAACAAAAAAATACACATTCTGAGACATGAATTGAAATGATTTGTGAATTTTATTAACATTAAATCGTCCTCATTTTCACCTCAATTTTGGGGAAGCTGTGCCTCCCCTGCCTCCCCCGACGAGCCACCATTGCAGTCCACATGTTTACCTATGTTTATTACAGTGCAGTGTCTCCCCTAGGTTTACGGCTTTCCGTTTGTTTTTTTTTTGTTTTTTTCTGGACTCCTTTTTAATGGTTAAATTACATTTTATTAATCAAAAAGCATGTCTAATTAATTAAAATCATGAAAATCAAACAATTTAACATCAAATTATTAAAAATTTTACAAGAATTACATGTTTAGGGCCCTAGGA
This sequence comes from Sinocyclocheilus anophthalmus, assembly GCA_018155175.1. Taxonomy (NCBI): domain Eukaryota; kingdom Metazoa; phylum Chordata; class Actinopteri; order Cypriniformes; family Cyprinidae; genus Sinocyclocheilus; species Sinocyclocheilus anophthalmus. The sequence goes on from JADLZN010001438.1 coordinate 48,419, forward strand.
AATGTTTTATTTTTCCCAACCTTATGTTTTACTGTTACCAAATTCTGATTTAGCATGTCAAATTATTTGAAAGCATAAAAAAAAAAGTTTCATTTATTCTTACAATAGCCAATTTTCCCTCAGAAATTCTGTGTTGTGTATTCACATTTTGTTTTAAGGCATAAAACATTAATTTAATCTATCTTTTAAGTAATGAAAATTAAACACATTACATTTTTTGGAAAATAAAGGTAATTTAATATTACAATTAAAACATTGAAGAAATATTGAATGCTTATTCCTTAAAAATAAGGTTTTAATAATTTTAGTAGTAGTAGTAGCAGTCTGTTAAGTACATTCTACTCAACAATAGTAAAAGTTAAACCGAACTGTTATTTTGACGGGTTTCCGTGAATACCTTTACATTTCTGTGTATATATGAGGATAGTTTTACTCAAATCAAACGTAATTGATGAAGTGACTCTCGACCGTTCTGGAGATTGTTGTGCATGTATGTATGTCTCATTAGTGAGACGGAAGAGGTTAATATACGGAAAGCTCACGAACCCCAAACCACAAACCTGACGCGTTCAGTACGCGTACTACACAAACACCCCCACGCGCGTCTGGCCATTCATTAACACAAAAGATGAATTGGAGTCGGCTTAATTGTGTGTGTGAGCGCGCGCATCGGGCGGAACTCCGCTGTGAGTGATACAGAGAGCGTGACCATAACGTAGAGACTGAAATGACATGCCGTCGAGTAAATAAGATAAATAACATAAGGCTAATTTGCTTAATAAAAGAACAAAGTGTATATACCTGTTCTATAGGAAAGGTAACTTTAAATGACTTCTGTTGTGAATTGGCGCTATAGAGAAAATCGAATTAAATAAAATTAACTTGACCTTCAAGGGGGGGGGGGGGGGGGGGGGCCGCCCCCCTAATATAATGGCAGGGGAAACACTGCAGTGACTTTGAATTACCTGAAGTAGTGTGGTAAAGCAACAGATTTGTTTTTGTATTTCTGCAATCTACTTTAGTTTGTATGATTTGTTACTGACTTTCATATTATGTTTACACCAGGCTTATTTGTTCTTTGCTTTATGTGTATATTATTGGCTACATGCTCACAGGTTGGAAGTTCAACAAACAGTCAATATACGGTGATTGTAGGTTGTTTTAAACAAAAAAAATGTCACCTTTCATTAATTCTCATGCATCACCTAATTATAGTAAATAGTCCGGCCTACAGAAAAGAAAATTTATGTTGATCTATCTAATAGTGGGCTGGTCATACTATACAAATGATTACAGCTTGTCTTGTTGAATAATACAGAACATAAAGAGCTTAAAAAAAGAATTGCATATTAAATCACAATCGCAATATTGGTAAAAAAATTTGCAATTCGATTATTTTATAAAATAGTTCAGACCTAGTTTTTTTTTTTTTTAAGATGTATTTTTGGGTTTTTGCTTTATTTAATAGGACAGTTGATAGACAGGAAGCAAAGTGGGAGAGAGAGAGTGGGGCAGGATTGGGAAAGATCCACAAGCCAGGATTCAAACTTGGGACGCCCAAAGTGCAATGGTGCTACATGTTGGCACACTACCCAAAAGGCTATCGGCACTGTTCAGTTTTTGTGGTGTATTTCGCATTGTTGGCACTAGTTGGCCCATTGGCAGCTTTTTGGCCAATTGAAGCATTTGGTGTTGGGCATTCAGTGAGACAGATCACTCTGACTGGCTGTTCAGTTAAGTGCACATTTTGAGCATTCCAATAAGTGTATACTTTCATAACAACATGGCTGTCTGGAATGAAGAAAGTGATGAATGAAAAATATTCATATTCATAATCAGTGTTGGGGGTAATATATTACAAGTAACGCAAGTTACATAATCAGATTACTTTTTTCAAGTAACTAGTAAAGTAACGCATTACTTTTTAATTTAAAAGAGAATATCTGGGTTACTTTTTGAAATAAGTAAACGCAAGTTACTTTTTTTTTTCAATTTATTGATTGCCAGCTCGCCAGTACGGTGGCCGAGAAGTGCAAAGCAAATCACAATTCTGAAAACAAAATAACAAATTACAAACGCAAATGCAAGTCTAAAAAACAAAATAACAATTCAGAAAACACAACAACAATTCAGAAAACATTATAACAAGTCAGAAAACACAATGACAAATTCGAAAACAAAATAAGTCAGAAAACACAACGACAAATCTGAAAACAAACGAACAAGTCAGAAAACACAACGACAAATCAGACAAACCGGAAGAGTTTGAGACAGCGCCATTGGTTTGGGATTACTCACCGCTGACTGGACGAGACATCTGTCAATCAACGTATACAGGAAGAACCAGCCGAAGAACAGCAGAGTCGTGGTAGAAAGTTCGGAGATGGTATTAAAGTAGCTCAGTTTAAATGTATTGTATGAATTGCCCTTACTATGGAATAAAAAACACGGGGTGTATATTTACATTTAGTTAAAAGTGGCTGCAAACCATCAGCTCAAGTGGCACAGATGGATAAGCGCTTGCTCTTGGCTTTCGATCCGGGTTCGATCCCGCCTTTCGCCAAATTTTTTTTTCCTCCCTTTTCAAATCTCGGATCACATCGTAAAGGCATTTATTTTCAATAAAATTAAGGAAATAATCAAAAAGTTGAAAATAAAGTATGGGGTAGGGTTAGGGTAGGTGTAGGGAGGGCTTTATTGTACCAATAAGGTGGCATCCATTTAATAATTAAAATTTAAATTATAATTTACACTCAATACGTTATTATTGCATACTGTTTTATAATGTACTACAATACTGATGTGCAGATATTTGCCACTATTGCAACAAGTAGTATACTTGATAGTGGAAATCCTGCTATTTTAACATAGTGTAAACAGGTATTTTCACTTAGTGTAAAAAAAAAATTTTTTTTTTTAGATATTGATACACACAAGATTTGAAAAGGGAGGGAAAAAAAGCTTGGCAAAAGGCGGGATCGAACCCGGGTCGATCGCGTCAAAAAGCCAAGGGCACACACTTAATCATCTGCGCCACTCATGCTGATGTTCTACAGCCACTTTTAACTAAATGAAAACAGACAACCCGTATTTTTTATTCCATAGTAATACAATAGTTCATACAATACATTTAAACTGAGCTAATTTAATACAATCTCCGAACTTTCTACCACGACTCTTCTGTTCTTCGGCTGGTTCTTCCCTGTATAGGTTGATTGACAGATGTCTCGTCCAGTCACCGGTGAGTAATCCCAAACCAATGTCACTGTCTCAAACTATACCTACCTCTTCCAGTTTGTCTGATTTGTCCTTGTGTTTTCTGACTTATTTTGTTTTCGAATTTGTCGTTGTGTTTTCTGACTTGTTATTTTGTTTTTTGAATTGTTGTTGTGCTTTCTGAATTTTTATTTTTATTTTTAGACTTGCATTTGCATTTTTAATTTGTTATTTTGTTTTCAGAATTATGATTTGTTCTGCACTTCGCCGCCACCTCTCCTGTCCCCGTGTTGAGAGAAATCAGATGATGTTACTGTAGTTCTAAAATAAATCTGAATATGCATTAATTCATCTCACTCACACACAAAAAACACAGATTCAGTATTCCTAAAAATGAATAAAAAATAACTCGTATGACGCAAACCTGCAATAATTAAAATGTTAAACAACACAAATATCCTTTATGTATCCCATTCTATTAACCACTGTCTTTGCTTCTGACCTTCGATGATTCAGTTCAAGCGTACTAATAAGCACAAATTACTTTTTTTACTTTTTTATTGCTGAAGTGTGTTGAAATGTCTTCTTCTGCATTCTACTGTACAGACGTAACATTACTTTCCCTTCAGCCTGAGGCTTATTCATTTCACTTTTGGTGTGAAAAAGCTTTTATATTTGCCAAAAATATAACTTTTTTATTAAGCAAGCCCTGTCCAGATTTAAAAAGTAATGCAAAAGTAACGTAACGCATTACTTTCCATAAACAGTAACTAAGTAACGTAATTAGTTACTTTTTTATGGAGTAACGCAATATTGAAATGCATTGCTTTTAAAAGTAACTTTCCCCAACACTGTTCATAATCAGCTTTCGCTGCTTCTAATTCTTTGTTGTTGGTTAGGTGTGCCACGACTTCAAGCTGGCATAAAGCGCAAACTCTCATCATCTTTTCTTTCCAATTGTAACTATGTCGGAGTGAAACAACTTCTTGGACGAGAAAAAAAGTAGTGCAGGACTTTATTTAATCCAGCAGGAATTGATTGTATGGCTGTGGTTTGCTAATTGCATGCATGAGAAAAAATAGTAATGTGCATGGATGAGTCATTTATAATAAACACTGCAATATTCTGACTTCATGGTGTCTTTAATGGCCAATATTCAAAATGGCCAAATATTGTCTTATCACTAATAACACCAAAAGAAAGTATTCAAGCTACAAATTCTGTACGCAGCCATAAAATTATGCATTCAAGCACAAATAAGGTGAGGACACTCTTAAACAAGCAGTCTGAAGTAGTGGTCGACCGAGATATCGCCAAGGCCGATATATCGGCCGATATTTGGCATTTTTCAAATATCGGCCAATAAGTTTTTCTGTTTGGCCGATTTTTTTTGGCTGTCGGTGCAGGACTTTTATTTTGACGGCACTGAGAACGGCCGCACCTGAACACACAGTGCACAGCACAGAATACGGACAGGAGGAGAGTTCAGCTTCATTGAGACGCACGATCAACAAACTTTAAAATCGTGATTTCAAATTATGCTGCACTTCATGCTTTTGCCCAATGTCATATTCATGTCATTTTCACTGTGTCCTAATTAATGCTGTACAGTTGCTTTGACACAATCTGTTTTGTTAAAAGCGCTATATAAATAAAGGTGACTTGACTTGTGCTGTATGTAAAATGAGTGTTACCTTGGCTTTTTTTTTTTAAAATGTGATTCCCAATGCACACAAACTTCCCAGAATACTGAGTGCCCTGTTGGTTACAGTATTTACTTCTCTTTTAATTACATTTTTATTAAATGTTTATTTATTTGTGAAAAATACTTTGTCATTTAAAGTATAAGCATGTTTATTTTACACATTTATATTTTTTTATCTATTTTCAAATTATTTCAAATTTCTTAAATATTAAATAAAATTATATCGGCCATCCTGATTTCCAAGATATCGGCATCGGCTGTCAAAAAAACAATATCGGTCGACCACTAGTCTGAAGTCAGAGTGTTTCAGTAAATCAGAAAGTTTTGAAGGAGCTGATGCAATTACACTACGATTGTGGCGGAAGTCAAAAAATGTGATTGTCTAAATGCCATCAAATTGGACAGATGCTGAAACGAAGCTTCTCTCTATCAGTGGATGAAGAACTTAGTCAACAGACTACAGTTAAAGCTTCTCTTATCTTAGTATATTTCCACCAAAGCTGTTTATCATTCACTTCCAGCAAACAACATCAGAGAGTTAACACTATTTTGGAGTTGACATGTCAGCAGTAGAAATACAAAGCCGATAGAAGTTAAAAGACAGAAAACCATGTGCGAATAGCAGATATGGTACATTTACCAGAAAAGGTAAACTGTCACTTTTACAGCAATTCCACATTTAAAAGTTAGGCTATGCCAAGATTTTCACTTGAGCAGCACTTTATTAAATGGAAAGCACGTATTGAGAGCTACCACTCTGCCAATACTGCACTTTACAATGACGTTAGTGCACTGCTCGTGTTTAACTGACACCCGCATAACATACGCCACGTAAATCATTAACCTCCACAATCAAGGGCACCATAAGAAAGCCAGTGGCCTACCAGTGTTGTAGTAAGACAAGAACAGAGGAGTTTATGACTCCTGGAAATTGGGTCATACTATGGCTCACTCACAGTGATGGGATGTGAGGTGGCACCTGCTAGTGACGGGTTGCACGAGGACAGTGGCGGTCTTTAGAGGAGTAGGCACACTGGGGTGTAATCTCATTACTGACGTCAACCCAACACCCAGAACAGAGAATCCAGTCACTGTGAAGGCCAACCTTAATCAACAGGACCAGGAAGAGCCCAAAAAGGGGCATCCCACCTACAGAGAACTGTTTACATTTTAAACTGAACTCTACTAGAAAGCAACAGACTCTTAAAGATCACAATGACTGAAAGAAAATCCTGTCTGACTGATTAATGAGCATCACCCTCATGCAAATGGTAATGGCAATAGCAACAGCTAATGTAGCATAAATGCAAGAACATCAACAGGAATCAACGTCCCCAGACTTTATAAAGGGAAACATTTACACTGCCCTTGAAAACAAAGTCCAACTTGTTTGACATTTATCAGCAATATCTGATTAACCCTATAAAGCCAACTGGGTCATACTTGATGAATTTCTAAGGTCTCTATATTATCAACTAGGGATGCACCGATCCGATACTCAGTATCGGTATCGGCTCCGATACTGGCATTTTCTGTCTGGATCGGGTATCGGTCGGACGAGATCGATCCAAATCTGATATTCTGCCTATACTATTCTGTGTTATTGTTAAGCCCCACGAAAGGCACAAAAACATTATAAAGCACCATAAAGTTTTCGGCACTATATTCCAAGCGTTCTGAAGCCGTTCCATAGTTTAATGTGAGGTACAGATGAGTATTTAAGTCGTTAAATTCAAGTTCACGTAAACTCTTCTCGCCGCTGCGGCTGTCTGTCATACTTCATTCAGCATACAAACTGCGTGACGCGTTCAGTAACGAGTCAAAACGATGAAACTCTCTTCAAAAGCGCACAGTAACTGAAATTTTAAATCTGTTAAAAGAAAAGGCTCAATAAACTAATGCACAGGGGGGGGGGGGGGATATAACTATACTCGCATCAATATTCTTCTCTTTGATGCGCATAAATGCTTTGGGCCGCTCTGTATTGGAGCCTTTCATATTATAATACTTTTGCGCAATGAAAGATTATTAATAGCCTTTCTTTTTCTGTCCTATCTATCATATGTTGCTGCCTCCATTACAGTGCTATACATTTAAAAGAAATGTATTTAAATTTTATAGTAAATACTTATATATACATTTACTTGTTTTCATTAATGTATTTTACAACAATACAAAGAGCAATGTGTAAAATTTTTACCAGATTTAGTCATACACTTATTCACTTTTATTTGTTCCCCAATAATGTTATTTCACTAAATGTTTACATTTTATAAAATTATTGTGCACTCATGATTTTTCTAGAATAACTTTTGCTGCTGAATTATCCACTAACCTAGTTTATAATAGTATTTTTTTTGTCATAGATTATGATTATATGTTTTTTTCATTTGTTATTATACGTTTAACACACAAAACAGTGATGATCAGATCAACACACTGAGCTGTAGAAATTCTACGTTGATTAAAAAAAAAAACAGTGCTGGTATCGGATCAGTATCGGCCGATACTCAGAATTTTTTGGCATCGGATCGGTTCTGAAAAAATGGTATCAGTGCATCCCTATACCAAGGGTATAGTTATTAACATGACCAAAACTTGTTGTACACAATCTTGAAAAATGTCTTTCATTGTCTGATTAATAGTTAGTAAAGGTAAAAGGCCTTTTAGTATAATTGTAATAAACATATAATTGTAAAAACATGTTGTGCTTCACGTATTTCTGCTGTGAATACTTTAAGAATTTTTATGAAGTAAACATAAGAATAACCTATACTGACACAAATACATTTTAAGATGAACATTTACTGGACTGAAGCAAGGCTTACTTGATTATCCATTACGTCATATTTTTTCCCAGGAAAGTCATGGTAAAATGTATGCATCAAATATGATACATCAGGCATTTGAGGAACATTAATTTGTACATCTCTCAATCAACTATATTGCATTGCGTTATATGGTTTGGCTCAAAATTATGCCTCAGACTTTTAATAATGAAAAGCACTTGACAATATTTATTAATAATATGTTTGAAAGATGGCGTAACAACGATATTTATAGTATTATGGAGCCCCCAGTACTACAGTAGCCTACATTACAAGCTATCAGAATTGCATCTTACTTTTTGGCTACAAAAAAAAAAATATCGGCAGAAATCTGCATATTTATGCTCAGTTTGGGCCTTAAATTGAATAAAACGTATGCACCTTTTTTCCACTTTAAGGATGACCTCCATGCTCTCACTATATCATACTATGTGGGCCATGAAAGTATTAAATATGCATAAATTAAATATGATACAACACACGTAAGTTTCTGATTATATATCTATCTTTATCCGTCTAAAAAGTTAGAGCTGAATAGCAGCAACTTCAACAGCAGCATCTACTTCGCACCATTTCCCCTATACTATCCAGAAACGTGTATAAATAAATATTAAAGCTGGAACAACTAACATTTCATGACAATAAGTACTGTCCAAACAACGATGCCAGGAAACCCAAGAGCAAATGTCACGGCAGCAATTTTGACAATAGCCTGAAGTCAGCTAACGTTAGGTGATTAAGGCAAATGTAATAACAGATAAACAGGTCTTAAAGGGACACGCACTGATTTATAGTCCCCAATGCAGTCAGTACCGTTACACTCAAATACATCAACTTACCCCATTCCAAAAAGTCCGTCACGTGTTTTTCCCGTTTTAAGGGCGAGTTGCTGCACTCGTTGTATAAACATATGAGGATATCCAGCAGAGTCTCCACACTCAATGACCTGTCGTTTTTCTGATGGCCATCCAGCAGCAACTGCTCCAACTTCTTCAGGCGCACCTTCGCAGACATTTTCTACCAATTTAGCGGCCTGGCTACCACTCCCACAGCCAGCAAGGATAAAACAACTCTTGTCGAAATGAATATAACGGGGATTAGCGTTATAAATATATACAAATAGTATTTATCTGGCTGATATGTGTGGAGCTCGGAAGTCCCAGACTCCAACTGTTAGCCAGCCATCCAGCTAGCAAAATGTGCCCAACATTGTGCTCAGATAAATGAAGCCCTAATGCGCCTAACCCCGTTGTTGTCCGCTGCTTTCCAGCGTCTCCACCCCCCTCCTCACTCCCGAGGCCCTGGCGGCTCCATTTGCCTTAATCCGGACAAATCTGTACTTTCCACTTTTGCGAGATGTGTCGGTCTTTTTCTCCCGTCGAATCTCAGGATGACTGGACGCTCATTCCGCTCAACTGGAAACCTTCAATTATAAACTCCCAAATGAAGAACTACACACGCCTTTAACCTACATGAATACGCCCTCCGAAAACCGGGACTGGGTGCTTTTTCTAAGTAGGCGAATTCTTGCGTGTATGCCTGCGCTGCCGGTGTGCTTCTCGGTGAAGCCGAATATGGCTGCATTCGCGTTCAGCTCGTCTCGCGCTCCCGAGTGAAGAATCCAGACCGGGACAGCGGAGCCCCGCCCACCAGCACCGGAAGCGCCAGGGATATATGACGCCATTGTTTGATTGACACCGCGAGCCAGGCAGCTAGCACTGACCTCATCAGGAGCCTCTCACTCACCAGACTGAAAAACTCACTTAAGCAACAAAAACGAGAGCTTACACACTTTAGCAATTGCAGATGTAATTGCTGTTGTATGTAGTTGTAATTTTCTTCAATGCAATAATTGTTTTCAGATGATAATGTTAAATTTCATGGCAGGATATACAGACACACGTGTTTAATATAATATTAGTATTATTAATATATTAATGTAAATGGTTTATATTCTATAATATTTTTTGTTTGTTTTTTTTTTTTCCACATTGTTAAATATTGAAATATTGTCATATTTCTAATATTTGGTTAGATTTATTGGTCCACAAAATGTAGCTGCTGTTCTCATGTAGCGTTCTTGTGTATGTAATTGCAGTTAATTTAGTTAATTTAATAAAACTCTAGGTGTTTTCACAATGATAATTAATGTTAGATTATTAATATTAATTATAGTTTAATGATTAATATTATATATTATAATATCCGTTTGTATAGGCTATTAAATATTAAATTCATATATTTTCACAAACTTTTTTTCATTGAAAGTTTGCAATATAATTTAATTTATATATATAGAATATATGCATATTAAAATATAAATATTTTAATATGCAGTTGTGTGGTTGAATTAAATATATTTATACTTTTTTTTAAAATTCTAAATAATTTCACAAATGTATCAGTTCAACAAAGTCGTTTGCACTGCGCTCTTCCATCACTAATATTATGTTTTGGTGTGTCAATCTATTAAATTACTTAGCACATGAGACCGTGATCCGCACTCACAAAAATAATCTTCATTTTAACGTTTATTTTACATTCATCAACGATCGTTTTGACATTGGTGATGAATGTAAAATAAACGTTTATCGTTTAACATATTTGCAATATGTGCTCATATCTGGATATACTACAGAGAATGCAAATAAAAGTGTCTCTCCTGGATGTATAAATATATTCACAATAAGGTCTTTCTTAGAGATAGTTTCTAGATGAACTTCTGAAGCTCAAGTACGTTTTTTTTCACCCACAGTACAAGTTGCCGATGTACAGGTTACAATCCTTGAGAAAATGGTTCTGAAGCTCAAAGTACGTTTTTTTCACCAACGACAAGTTGCGCTGTACAGGTTACAAGGCCTTGAGAAAATGGCATTTTTTTCTGTGCTACTACAGTATATGTTCTTTGCTATATGTTTTGTATTATAATGATAATCTGATATAATGATAATCTGAAGTGAAAATACCTTTTTAAATACATACTCGATGAAAAAACCTCATGTACTTACACACTCACACTTTATTTGTAAAGTATTTATTCAAATATTTTTTCCAACTAGAATAACTTAAACATCAGTTTTATGGTGTCATCTCATAGAAATATATGCCAAATTCATCATTCCAAAAACAAAACACTGTAAAAGTCAACTGGGGTTAAATAATACAAAAAGTGGTTGATTGGTTTATGCAAATAATAACACATTCATATCTCCATTCAAACCCAGCTGCTGCAGAGCCATCACATGTGAATGCTTTGAAAACATTGACCTCTGCTGGTGAGAACGAGTAGATATTTTATCATTCCCTGCAGTCTTTGCACCTCCTATTGAGCTTTTTTTCTCTCTGAGATGAATTGCAGACAGCTCTGGGAGACAGAATTGTGTTAGTGGCCGTTTAATATTTTATAAGCGGAGAGCTTCAAATCTCTGTGGGAGCTTGCAAGTGTCAGGACGGATTATTTTTTACCGCCTCAACCATAATTTCTGCCTTTTACCTACATTTTGGTGCCCTGGGGTGTTTTTGGGGACACATGAGCTATAGAGGATACCCTGTAGAGTTTATTTGAAGACTTATTTTCCATTTTCTGGTCCGCCATTCTCCCAATCCGTTCTGACTGATGTAAGGTGGGGGGAACGGACGGACCCATTCACTGCTTCTTGAATGTCACGCTTTACATTGAGTTCCTCTCCTCCAATCACACTCAAGCCTAACAGCCTCTGTTGCCAAGCGATAAGGATTCACAGAGGAAAGCCCTTCTAATATATAAAAGCATCAGACAGCCGAAGTAAGTTGCAGTTGTTTATGTGTCACACTGGAACTCTGGATCTGTATGTCTGAGGGTTATATAAAAAGGCCTGTTCATGTTTAGAATATCACATTAAACTCTGACATATTGCATTTGACATCCAAGTCATGCATACATTCTTTTTTTTATGTTTGTTACATGCATTGTGCAGCAGAGGGAGCACCAGGCCTTCGCATCTGCTGCTGCATAAGCAGTGTGACAGATTCATTCACTCATGTTGTGGGATTGCCCACCGCCACCAAGTCTATCTGGGAAACATTAATGCACATAAAAGCTACAAACTGGCTTTTAAAATCATGAGCTGATTTAGTGCTTTAGTGAAGATGTTTACCATCACTTTTTCCCTTAAACAGTGTCTTGCAAACACTGCATTTGTGAGCATGAGTGTGGATTCACTATAAAAGCATGATTATTGTTACAATCTTCCTTCTTTGACATGCCACGCATTCAACATACCATTCAAAATTGTTAAAGTATCTTATGCTCATCGATGCTGCATTTATCTGATCAAAACTACGGTAAAAATAATATTGTGAATTATTCTTACAATTTAAAACAACTGTTTTCTATTTCAATATATTTGAATTGTAATTTATTCCTGTGATGCAAAGATTAATTTACTCCAGTCTTCAGTGTCACATGATCCCTCAGAAATCATTCTAATATGCTAATTTGCACCTCAAGAGACTAAAATGTATTTGTATTACTATAAATGTTTAAATCAGTTGTGCTACTTGATATTTTGTGTATAAACTTTCAGGATTCTTTGATGAATAGAAAAGTAAAAACGACAGTATAAATAAAAAATTTAAATTTTAAACAATAGTGTAGGTATATATCACGAATATGTGTGTTCACTGGAAAACAAACCCATGATCTTGGCACAATGTTCTATCCGTTAAACTACAGGACATCCAATATGATTCCTTTAGAGATGTCTTTCAGAGTCCTTGTTTTGTACTTACTATTTACTATTTTTTCTAATCATATTTCTCCAGTGTAATTTGACAATGTAATATTAAATTAAACGGTAGTTTATAAAGATGTTATTTTACTATAATACATTTTATTTGAATATTCAGTTACACACTGTAATATTTAATTTGCCCACAACTTCAAATTTCAGCATCCAAAAATAATGACTATACTTTGGTTAATCACAATTAGTCTTTCTGGGATCGTTTCAGGATAGTTGGGTTCTGTCTAAACTTGTGACAAACAAGTTCAGGTATGTTTTTCACCAACAATTGCTTTTTAAACAGTACTGAAGGAATTTACATGTAAGCTGTAACCTGAAGCTCCTGTTGACTTCATTATCCAGTTCAACTCATTCTTTTCAAAAAGGTTTTAGATTTATAATGAAATTCATATGGCACAATTTATCTATATAAATTTAAGCTTGAGCTTAAAAGCTTAAAATTAGTTTCTAGTCTTTAGATCAAAAGAATATTAACACCACACAAAATACAGTAAAATGCTTTCAAATGTTTGACAGGTATAATGTATGTAGTGCTATATAAAGATGATATAGAGTGAATAATTATTCCAATTTTATAACTTGTTGAAAAGCCACTCATCACAATATCAGTAAGATTTGTATTCATACTTCAATCAAACTTAACATTGCGGCCTGATGTTAGAGATTCCTCTTCAGCCAGAGGGCATCAGGATATTGAAAGAAATTTCAGTTAATTACTTATTTTCCTCAGAGAAGCTTTCAATCTGAGGCTTCCACAAAAGCTGAGGGAGAGTAGGCAGATGCATGAAGTGCTAATTGGTTGAATGAATAGAGAATGTCAGAAAACAGGCCTGAAGTGAATTTATACGAGATGGCAAAATTACTGAAAGGTCAGTCTATTACACTCCTCCACACACGCAGAGTTCAGAGCTCTTCATTCAAAGAGATACAGCAGTCGTATAAAGTGAAGAGTGAAGAGGTAAGAAGAGGAGAGGAGGAGCTCTACATTTCAATTACTCTGCTAGTCGGCAAAGTCTGCAAGTCGGTTTGAGCCTGAACCTCTTGAACTCTGTGGAAAATTGCATTTCAGTTTGCGTTTGATGTGAGACTAAAGAAACTGGTCTGGTCTTTTTAATGAGAAATGAATGTCAGCACCTAGTGGCCCAAGTATCTGAATACTTAAAACTGTAGGAATGTCTTGCGTCTTGTATAACAAAATATCAAACAAGTGCCATTTATTTTAGAGAGATAAAGCACAAGCACAATTTTGAAGCAAAAAGCAAATTCTTGCAAATCTAGGTAACATTTGTCGGTGGTAATAAGTATAATGAAATAATTCACTCAAAAATGAAGATTTGCTGAAAATATACTCACACTCAGGCCAAGATGAGTTTGTTTCTTCATCAGAACAGATTTGGAGAATTTTAGCATTACATCACTTGCTCACCAATGCAGTGAATGGGTGCCGTCAGAATTAGAGTTCAAACAGCTGCACACAATAATCCACAAGTAATCCACAGGACTTTAGACCATCAATTAACATGTTATGAAGTGAAAAGCTGTATGATTGTAAGAAACAAGGTGTTTAATTTAAACTCAATACACAGTATTCTATCTTAGTATTGCTTTCTTAGAGGTGACGGTTTAAAGTAAATGCCTTAAAGGGTTAGTTCCCCAAAAATTATGTCATTAATTACTCACCCTCATGTCGTTCCAAACCCGTAAGACCTCCGTTCATCTTCGGAACACAAATTAAGATATTTTTGATGCATTCTCTGCTCTCTGACCCTCCCATAGACAGCAAGGGTACTACCACGATCAACGTCCAGAAACGTAGCAAGGAGATTGGTAAAATAATCCATGTAACATCAGGGGTTAAACCGCAATTTTACGAAGCTACGAGAACTTTTTGTGCACAAAGAAAACAAAAAAGGCAGCGGCTATTTGGTGTCAGCTGCGCCATGCGGATACGTTTTCTACGTTGTTTGTGCTTTGATTTGAACAAAAACAACGTATCCGTGTGGTGCGGCTGACACCTGTTTCGAATCTTGTTTTTTTAGATGCAATGCTTAAAATGTGGACAACATGAACCATTCTACCCTAAAATAACCTCTGAATCGTTTTTTTGAACTGGTTAATTAAAACGATCTATCCGAAATAACCTTTCTGTCAAAAACGAATCACTACTTCTAATCACTATTAGCGAGCAAGAGACGAATTAATGCAAATAGGAATAACTGATTCTCAAATGGAAGACTGCATCCTCAAAGGGGTCATATGATGCTATTTCAAAATTTCCTTTCTCTTTGGATTGTTACAATCTCTTGGTGCATAAAGAACATCTGTAAAGTTGCAAAGACTAAAGTCTCAAATCCAAAGAGATATTCTTTATAAAAATTAAGACTCAACCACGCCTTCCTAAAACGGCTCGTTCTAACACGCCCCACATACCTACCTCACTATGTGGAAGATTTGCATAACGCCGCCTAAATGTTCACCCAAAGAGAGAAGGCGTAACTTTTATTCTTGCTGTAGCCGCCGGCGCCATGTTGTGGAGATGCTGTGTGTTTCGTTGTGAAAGCGAAACTACTTTGTTTGGCCTTCCAAAAGAGGACGATATCCGCTTCGTCATGCTGGTCGCTGATCCAGTGCTGGTCGCTGGAAATAAATTTGCCCTTTCGAATAGCCGGATAGGCTCTTTCACCGTGGACGAAGAGGAATCCAGCCCGGGGTCCGTCACATGCGGTTGCCGCAAGGCCCGGACGCTCCTTCATCGAATCTGCCGGCCGCGCCGTTTTCAAGCCCGCCACCTCTGCTCACTCTAGCCCGCCGTTTGTTTTGTTGTGAAAGTGAAACTACTTGTTTGGCCTTCCAAAAGAGGACACAAACAGAAATCAGTGGTTAAGTTGTATTTACAACACTGTTCCAGAACAGTTCAACCCAAATTATTCAGATGTGTGCAGCGCATTTTTATGGAGGACTGTTTACTGATCCTGGAGAGTAGACTACAATGCTGGCTGTTCTGACTCACAGAATGTAAGTACGTTTTTTATATATAAAGAATATGCCACTGACGATTCAAACGCGAGTTTTGAGCAGTGTAGAGTAGTGATTGTTTGTCATTTCTTCGATCACAAATACAGACATAGTTTTATGTTTACGCAGCACGATGCAACACAACGCGTAAAAAAGACAGTATAAGTCATTATAATAAGTAATTATGTCCCAACTGGATGCAACAAATGCCTTGTTTAATGGGTTTTAATGTTTTTGTCTCGTCGCTCCGGCCGGGACAGGGCATCACAGTATGGTAAGGGGCATAACATTTCCGTCACACGCTTGAGGTATTCGGCCAATCACAACGCACTGGATAGCTGGCCAATCACAGCGCACCTCGCTTTTTCAGACGATGAGCTTTGTAAAAATTGACGCTTTTCTGAAAGGCGTGGCATAGAGGAGAAACGATAATGTACACTATGTGGAAAATAATGTGTTTTTTAACCTTTAAACCGCATAAACACATTCATACACCAAATACACAAAGTAATGTTCTTTTTAGCAACATCATATGACCCCTTTAAACTCAGACGAGCTCAGTACCGACTCATTTTTATTCAGTTTATTTTTGTGAATCGACGTTCAGTGACGTTTGATGACGCAGCAGCCGAGTTATGCAGTCTTCAGTTTGAGAGGCACCCATAATAGATAAGCTTTGTTGAACTGAAAACGACTCTGAATGAGGAGTCGATTACCCTTGATGGGATGATTTCCAACCTTAGGAATCGACTCTCGATTCCCAACACCTCAGAATCGATTCTTTTTGGAATCGATTCCCAGCCCTACGCTGTTTGCGTTCAATGGATACTCTCCAAAATGGCGCTAGGGTGACGCGGAGACAAATTGTTGAATAAAGTCGTTTTCATTTCTTTTTTTGTGCACAAAAAGTATTCTCGTAGCTTCGTAATATTACAGTTGAACCCCTGATGTCACATGGATTATTTTACTGATCATGCTACGTTCGGACGTTTGTCGTGGGTTTAGTACCTTGCTGTTAGGGAGGGTTAAGGAAGCTGTCAGAATGCATCAAAAATATCTTAATTTGTGTTCCGAAGATGAACATAGATCCTACGGGTTTGGAACGACATGAGGGTGAGTAATTAATGACTAGAATTTTCATTTTTGGGTGAACTATCCCTTTAATGTTTCTTACAAACTTGCAGTTTTTCACTCCACAAGTTGTTTAATTGACTAATGTGTGTATTACTTGTGGATCATTGTGATGTTTTTATCAGCTGTTTGGACTCTTATTCTGACGGCACCCATTCACGGCAGAGGATTTGTGAGCAAATGATGCAATACTAAATTTCTCCAAATCTGTTCGGATGAAGCACTCATCTACGCCTTGGATGGAATAAAGGTGAATAAAATTTCACAAAATTTCAATTTTTGGGTGAACTATTCCTATAGGGTCAACTGACTTCATACACTGACTAAAAATCATATTAACACCAGTCACTTAAAACTTATTGCAAAAATCAAAGTGAAAAGTGACATTAGTTCTGAGAAAATGCATCATTTTGTTTTCAGTTGAAAATGGGTTGATATATTTTTAAAACACAACATTTTTGGTGATCATCACTAAAAAAAAAAACCAAATATTTTCTTATCTTTGCTGCAGTAGTACACGATCATTGCACTGAACTGACACTGACTCTGTGTTTAAAAATTAACATGCACAGAGGTATATGTGTCAAAATGGATACCTTTCCTTGTCAAGTTACAGAGCCACTGGAAAAATCTGCCTACCAAGACACTGAGGTCTGGGTTTTGCTGGATCCGGTTGTGAGATGATCTCTATATGAACGACAGCATCTCCTTTCACTCATTACTTGCTGTGACATCATCATCAGAATCAGGGTTGAGCCAATAGGAAGGTGAGATCCTGTAACCTCTGACATTCGACTTCTCGCCCTGTTTTCCATCACACTGTGTAATTTGACACAGAAATGTCAGTGTAAGATACCAGCCTAATAGTTAACAGAGTGTGTGATCTCCACAGGTCATGACTTTTTACATCACAAACACAATCACTTGCAAACTACTTTAAATACCCCAGACAATGCATCTCTCACAGTCAATTCTCACATAAATGACAGTTACATCTTGGTGATAAAAGTTTCTTTCTTTTTTTTTATTTAAAAAGTATAAATTCTATTATGGTCTGGTTAGCTTGAAATTACTAAACTAAAAAAACTAATAACCATTACGGTGATAATTATAAATAGTATTTGACTATTTATGTTCAACAGTACAGTCATGTAGATTAATGACTGAGAAGATAAGACAAGACAAAATATCATGATAAGACGGCATGTATTGGATTTGGGTTGTTTAATGGCTTGGCAGCTGTGATTAAGGTCAGTTAACTCGATTCTTATCCTTTTTTAAGTACTTATTCACAATGTGTCATTCTCCATGTAAATCCAGTTTTTACATGATAAATAATAACAGGGAACAATTATGCAGACAGTAACCAGTCAAACTAATATAACACTAAAAAAAATCGGGCACAATGTACTATATTAATAAGAATTTTTCTGTATTTATTTTTTACAGGTGTTTTACATGCGTTTTGAACTTTACACTTCATTGCATTGTGTTTTAGTGTTGCTAGAAATGTCCGTAAAATTACCGGATAATGTCCTGGCAGAAAAAGTTTGTTTGTTTGTTGTTTTGTTTTTTTGCAGAATTCCAGATTTCATTAACATAATTTTAACTGTATTCAAGAGATGTTGACATCTGAGTTGTGATTATATAACTCCCCTGAAACTGTTAAACATTAAATTCATCAACAGTTAATTTTATAGATATTAGATTTCTGAATAAATTTGTTTATAAACTAAGTCCTGTTTGTCCACTTTCAGTGAAGCCTTGCTTTTGGGTCGGTGTTGTGACTAATATAAAATTGTAAGGAGAAATACCTTTAGAGTTTAAATAAAAATAAAAGTACAAATTTTCAATTTATAATATTGAAAAACTAAAGTATACAGTATTCTATAAAAATGATCTTTTACTTGATATATGGCCCTTAAAATGTTTGTTAATAGAAACAGTTCATTTAATGTTAGCACATTTATAGTAGGTTATTGTTACGGGGCTGACGAGACATGAGACGTGCGGATCAAAAAAATGCAAGGCTATTCATAGAAGGGTTAGGAGACAGGCAAGGGTCAGATAATGGCAACGGGTATATAGAGGGCAAGACAATAATATTCCTAGGGCTAGCGTGGGTCTACGATTGGCGAAAAGAATTAACATGGCGAGACTAGAGGGGTAAATCCAAGTACAATGCAAATGTCCAGGCAGGGGCAAACAGTATCTGAATAGGGCAAGACGAGAGGGGGAATCCGAGGTACACAGGCAAAGATCAGGATATGAAAAAACAGACAAGGTAAGGCTATGAAAACTAACGGGCTCCATAGAGCCGCTATCGCTAGGTGAGTGATATACGCTACACAATACTCAGCAGTGGGAAGGGATCAGAGTGAGTGTTATATAGGACTGTGTGATTGTTACAAGCTGTTGTGCAATCACTGATTGGTGTGTGCGTGTGTGTGTGTGTGTGTGTGTTGTGTGTGTGTGTGTGTGGGGGTGTGGGGGTGGTGTTGTGGGTGTGTGTAATCAGTGCAGGGGATGATGGGAAATGTAGTCCGGGGTGAAGTGCAACAGTGTGTAGTGCGAGAGTCAATGAAATTGGAAAGGGTGACCTCTGGTGGCTAGCAGACGGAAGTTCATGGACAGGATTCATGACAGCTATATTTTAATATTGTACTAAGTAGTTTACACCCCTGGTAACATGATCAACATACTATATTAACGATTTCCATTACATTTTTTTATTAAAAATGCATGGTTGATAATAAATCATTCTTGAATTTGAGAGATTATATGTGAAAAGGTGACCATTTACTTTCAAAGAGACTGATGGACATGACTTGTTGCAGAGGACATTCAACATTTCACAATCTCATATGATCCCTGCATCTATTCATATTTTAACTAGGGTATCTTCATATCTACTGTCTGAATTATGGCAAATGTACAATAGTAAGCTACACTAAACTATCTGCATCTTAACACTATCGTGAGGAGCCAGAGGTGTGTCGCTCTCTCTCTCTCTCTCACGCACTCACACACACACAGTCGTGCTCTTGTGACTCGTGTGAGTGCGCATGAAATTACAGTCGCTATCTGAGGCAACAGTAGCAGCGCTTCAGTCTGGGAGAATCTGGCTTGAGTCTAGCACGCACATCCACTGGAAAGAGCAGCAGTCACGGGCTTTACGCGGAGAGCCAGCACTTCGGAAGGCTACAGGTATGGGCACTTTACACACCAGCCGTACAAACGCCGTGCACAATGCGCGCTTGAGCTTGAACCCAAACT
This sequence comes from Sinocyclocheilus anophthalmus, assembly GCA_018155175.1. NCBI lineage: Eukaryota > Metazoa > Chordata > Actinopteri > Cypriniformes > Cyprinidae > Sinocyclocheilus > Sinocyclocheilus anophthalmus. Next base: position 68,374 of record JADLZN010001438.1, read on the forward strand.
GCCTGAGGCACACTGAAAGGATTAATCAGCATTTAGTGCAGGATGTGTCAGATATTTTCATGCTTTTGAGAAAGATGCATTGCATTGTGCGACTGATTAAGTAAGTTCGAATAGGTTTATCACATATAAATTAGCCTGCAAATTTCTGGCACTAAGGCAAGATTTTGGAAATTCAGGATTACTCAGTTTTTTGATGCCCGTAACTCTTGTCACCGCTATGCTTTGACAAATGATGTGCTCTAATTAAAATGACAGTCAAGTGTAGGATAGCCTACTATTCCTATCTCGGTTACCATTACCATTATTATGCATTCAGATTTAAATTCTTATTATAGTATTACCATAATTTTGATATTAAAGGAATAGTTCTGCCATTTACTCACCCTCATGCCTTTCTAAACTCATTCTTCCTCCCGTGCTACGTAAATTATTTCTGAAATGTAACCTGGCACTGAGTAGGCTACAAGTTACAGGAGTATCCCTGAAATTAGTAACATAATATTTTTACCTGCCACTTTTTATGTAGGCTAATCTGATCTAATTATTTGTTGGAAAAAGTGATATAACAACAACGAATAGTTCCGGTCTGCATATTATTGGATTGGTCAATACCTGTGCAGGATATCACTGCGCAGCACCGATAGTGGATCGTTATATTTTTGTTGCAACCTTCTGTTACGCGAGGGACTATATTCTGGCGGAGGAATTTGATTAATAGCAAAGGTAATAGAAATAAAAATGATAAAATACATTTTAACGGTGTTATTAATATTTGTAATATAAAATACACTCTGGCCTTGCTATAGCCTAATTTGTGCACAACAACAATCTTTCAGAAAACTAGTTAAGATAGTAAATTAGCAGTAGGCTATTTATGTAACCCAGATTACATTGCTCTTAAAACACAAAAAGAATATAAGTCTCACCGTCCACTTTCATTGTATGGAAAAAGGTGCAATGAAAGTGAATGGTGACTGAGAGTCTCCTTTGGTGTTCCACAGAAGCAATAATAACTTGAGGGTCAGTACATTTTGTCAGAAGTTACATTTGTAGGTGAAAAAGTAAACTTGAAGCCTTGTAAAACAAATTTTATAGCTACATTGTGTAATTCTAATGGGCAGATAAGCAGATTTATAATGTCTTTTTAACGTTTGATCAGTTGTATTGGCAGTTTTCTAGCAATGGCTTTTCAGCGCTTTATTCATTGATCTATTTTTGCAATTTTGCATGTGATGGTGTTTTTTTTTCTTCCAAAAAATGACTTGCTTTGCAATCAAGCTCTGGCTTTTGCTGTTGTATTGTTCCCAACAGTCAATTATTATAAAGATAGCATGTTTTGAAGTGTGTTTTGTGATGGTAACATTTAGTTACGAGAGTTTTGCTAGTGCTCCATGCTGACTGTAGCTCCAGTATGGGTCATTTGCCTAGATTTGAGTAAGATTTTCCATGTCACCAGGAAGGGGGTGAGGTCTGTCGTTGCACCCAGTCATATTAAATTATTCAGATACCATCTCTATTTTTCACTGAAACACAGAGCCATGCACAGCGAGACACGTTTAAATGGTAGAAAAGTAGAAAATAGCGTTTGTAACTAACCACCATGCTCTCCACCAGGAGTTTACTGAGCATGCGTTTCTTTAAAACAACAGATACTGAAAAGTGCAATGGCCAACAATAACACCTGCACTGTTTTTCAGGGTTGCCCGTCTGAAAATATTTTGATGAGCATATGAAGTCTTTGTGTGGCCGCCTACAAAGCCAGTCTTCCACAGCGCTTTGTCTCACTATAAATGGCACCAAGCACACGCACAGCCCTTTGATCCCTCACTCAAGCCCCTTTTGTCTTTGCCGCTCACTTTCACCAATGAAAAAGCCTGTATGCTAACAAGGGTCTGGGGAGTGAGCTGCGTTTGTGCTGGTCACCATCAACATAATAGCGAGCATGAATAATCAGTCCATTTTCAACCAACATTAAAGGCAGAGAACATAAACAGCTCAGTTTCTTTATCTGTCTGCCATCCAGCATCTGTGTGCTGCTAATTAATCTGAATGGCACTTTTAGTAAAAAAAAAGTTCATTTATTTATTTATTTTGGGATGATTTTTCATGATAGCACTGTGTAAGATTGTAGCTTGTGGGTCTATTTTATCAGGCGTAGGTGTCATTCTTTGGTCCAAACGATTTATTTCTTCATCGTTTCATATTCACCGTCCTTTAATCCTTTTCTTTTATAGTACTGCTTATTTCTACTTTCTTTCATGTGCTCACCCCCTGTTTTTCCGCTGTATCCCTCGTCCTTTGATTCAGTTGAGCCACCCAGTTCCCAAATGGAATCAAGGGTAAACTACAATGATAATGACAGTATAATATCCTCTCTACCAAGACCTTTGTTTTCACAGATAAAACAAAAATATCTTTAAAGTGGCTGATCTGTAGTGAAGGACTCTCTCATTTCATGTCACCTGTCTGGCTTTAGAGCTTTGCTGTTTCTCATTACATCAAAGCATAAGAAGCATCATTGAGGTCTCTTCACAGCCTTATCTCAGATCAGCTAACACTGGATACTGGTTTTATCCATGCAAATGATCAGGTGATAGAATGGGTGTCATCAGATTAAAAAAAAAGTAGGTTTGTTGTGTGAATGTGCAATGTAGTGAACGAGCAGCATTGTATGCATGCATGCATGTCTTTTTGCAGTATTTAATAATAATGCTACAACTAAATATCAAAATCCGATTCTTTATCAAACAAATACCATGTGTGCTAATACACGTTTTCACGGTAAAGGGCCGTGTTAGTCACCAAGCCTTCGTCATTCACACAGGACGGTGTGCATATGTGGCATGCGGAGGGCTGAGGAATCAGCCTTCAGGACCACCAGCTGTTCCACGTCGCATTAAACAGATCATGCGGCAGATAGATTATGCAAGCCAACCGTACTCATGTGAGCTTCATGTAAATGTATCCAGTCTGTCCTGTTTATTATTTAAGCAGTATCACACGAGTGAGAGCGTAATACTGCTCAATAAAGTTAATACTCAGTATCTTACGTGACAACAATGTACTAAAAGCATTTTTCAGTTGAGTTTTTGAAAAGTTTAGTGTACAGTCAACACTGTTGTCAATACGATCCCCGTTCATACGGATCTGCGAAAACTACTTAAAGTGCTGTATTATGCATACCAGGCAGTTGGTGAAAAAATACTATCCACCTGTTCACAAACCAATAGACCGAACACGAATATGCTTGTGCATGACATCATAGTTTTCACAAATTAGCATTTTTGTAGTTTAAACAGATGATAACAGGATAGTTTTCAATCACTGGAACTTTAAATCCCATTTTCAAAAGTTTGCATATTTAGGCCCCTAAAATGCTGTTGCCGTGTAAACATCCCCTTAGACGCAATATTGAGTTACTTTAGCCATTTTTGCTTCGCCAGTTCATTTTTTTTTCTTTGAACAAGACACAGTGATGTTTTGCTCCTGAATAAAAGTGTTTATGAACAAATTGTTTGAGTGAATAATTCACTGACTCATTCATAAAGACAGCTAGTTGTTTCATTCCTGAATGAATCAGTATTTCTGAAGAAATCATTTGAGTGAATGATAAATGGCTTACTCATAAATAAAGTTACTTGTCGCCATCTACTGGCATATTGATGTAACCTGCAAAAAGAGTCAATGAAAAATCCCCGCTACAGTCTGTCCATAAAGTGTAATTGTTAAAAAAAAACTAAACTAAACTAAAACTATTAAATAAAGCTTAAATACATTGTTTAAAGTAACTTATATGAAGGTAAAATAATTCCTAAAAGATTTGCATACGCAGGGTAAGAGTTGTGGAAGTGTACATAAGACTGTAAACGTAAATTAAATTTGCATGCGCAAGAGAAGCTTTGTAAAGGTGTAAATTCAAGCCTAAGAAAAAAATATTTGCAGCATTTTACTGTTACTCATAAGTTTTGGGGGGGGGTGGGGGGTAAAAAAATTCATGTATTGTGAAATTGCAGCTTCATGCGAAGGCAAAATAAATATGATCTGCATTCTTCTAACTTTCATTTTTTTCTGCGTTTACACTTTTGGCACGTTGTTTTTCGCTAAAATACAGTCAAAAGTACTGCAAGCCTGTGAACAGTGATTTGCAAGCGAAAACAACAGTTGACTGGATTGACTGCATAGAACCAATCTGGATGTTTAAAAAAACAAACTGTTTTAAATATCTAAATGACTTGTTGTGCATGTGGGGCAAAAAGTTCCCGAAATAAACCGATATGTACAGCTCCGTCTTTCTTTTCTCTGCTCTTACAATTTTGGCACGATTCTCTCACTTACTGAGTTTTGCAACCGTGAGGGGGAGGGCGGGTCCACCACCTTCTTGTAGCCAATCAAATGATGCTCTCGCTGACTCTCTATTTACTCTTATCCGATTGGTTCAATAAACACATCACATGCCAAAACATAAATCTTCATTTAGTACTTTTAACATACACATACAAAAAAAATAAATAAAAAAATAAAAACTTAATTAAAACATGATATTTTATAAGTTGTGTACCATTAGGCTATGTGTTCATACTGAACTTACTTACATTGTAGTCTACTCTCCCAGGATAGAAACAGTCCTCATAAAATGCGCTGGACACATCTGATATTTGGGTTGAAGTGTTCTGGAACAGTGTGTTGTAAATACAGCTTACCCACTGATTTCTAGTCGTGTCCTCTTTTTGGAAGACCAAACAAAGTAGTTTTCGCTTTCACAACAAAACACAGCTCACCCACGGCAGTGTTGAGTAAAGCGGAGCCGGGCGGGCAAGAAGTGATGAATGGCCGGCGGATTCGACGAAGGACGGCCAGCTTGCTTGCGGCAACCACATGGACACCGAGCGGCAACCTCCCGCTCTCTCTTTTGAAGCCAACAAGGAAGTGACTTAAATTGTAATTCATCAACTGGCCGCTAGAGGCTTGTTGCAAAAGGGAGTCAATCCCATAGACGCCCCATGTTAAAATGCCCAATTTTACAGCAGAAAAAAACATGTTTACAGCCTGGCTAAAAAAATGATTTTGGTCTATTTAGCTAATTTTGCCCTTCATGACAACTTGTGAGGGGGTGAATTTTTTAATATCTCATCCGTTTAAATTATTTTATAATTATCTGCCGCCTACTTATGCTTCAAAAAACCGCTCTTCGGAAACCTACGGTGTGTCACGGACACACGCCCCTGTTTTTATACAAGTCCTAATTGTGATGACCCCGGGCTGGACTCCGCTTTGTCTACGGTGAAAGACGATCCGGTGATCCACAGCGCGAATTTGATTTATTTCCTCAGCGACCAGCACAGATCTGCTCTAGGCATGACGAAGCAGATATCCGTCCTCTTTTGGAAGACCAAAACAAAGTAGTTTCACTTTCACAACAAAAAACACAGCGTCTTCACGACACGGCGGCAGCAACAATACTACAGCGAGAATAAAAGTTACACCTTTCTTTCTGTGAACATTTAGGTGGCGTTATGCATATCTTCCCACATAGTGATGTAGATATTTTGGGGCGTGTTAGAACGAGCCGTTTTTTTTGGTAGGTGTGGCTGACTCTTAACTTTATTAAAGAATATCTCTTTGGATTTGAGACTTTAGTGTTTGCAACTTTAAAGATCTTCTTTATTCACCAAGAGCTTTTTAACCCTCCAAAGAGAAAGGAAAAATTTAAATCGCAAAATATGACCCCTTTAAATAAACAAAAACGAATAAAAATGGCATAAGGACACAACAAAATCACCAAAATTTAAACTAAATTTTGAATTAAAGCATAAAAATATGAAAATAAAAGGTAATTCATAAAATTAATAAATACTATAGTAGTATATAAATAGTAAATACACTGTCTGGAATGCTGCTCTACCAACCAGATTTATGGATATGAACTTGTATAATTTGTTATACTGTAATATCTCAATATAGTAATATCTGTAATATCTCAATCAATATCTTCAAAATGTACTTTATGTGCTTACATCTTCATTAACTGATTTGACTGAAGTCAGAGATATTATTTAATATGTCTGAACCAACTTGACTACTTTAGGTTACACCAAACAAAAGTTTATTTAAGATTGATATTATGTATAAGATATTATGTTGTTACAGTGTTAGATTTGAAAAGTGACATTTGTTCGGTTTACCTTAAGAATTAAATATTTATTGGTTCTTTAAACTTAAGGAATGTTGTTTATCTGAGTTTTTAATATGGGAACAAATTTGAATAATTTCATATACTTCACAAAACTGGATGCTCAGCACCATTTAGTTTTCATCTCCTAGATGAATTTTGCATTTAGAAGGAATTGGAGAACAGCCTTGATATTTTTGCGACCCACTGAATGTATCCTCGCTCTTGATTTTAGCAGATGAGTGTGAAAGTAATTTCCTTCGAAAATGGAGGAAGAGCTGATTTGAATAACAAACAATGTATAGACTTGCTCTGCATAAAATCATGGTAGGTGCGCATGGATTGGCTGGATGGTTTTGGCAGGATCTTTTCATAGATGAGAAAATAACCCAGCTGTGGTTATTGCAGGTGGCTCATCTGAATCAGACTCTCCCACATTCATAGGCAACTGAGTGGACCGAGCGATGCTGTGACTATCAGAGTGTAAATGCACTGCCTCCTGACTTGTTGTAGGTTTAAGTGTGTCACTGAGCAGCATGACGGAGGTGATGAACAGCTGTGACTCTGCGGTGGGAGACTACAGTGTGAGCGGCACGTCTGAGGAGCAGAACATCTCTTTACAGGTGGGTTGTGCTTTTTTTTCCCTGTCCCCCCCCTCCCCCCCCCCCCCCCCCCTTCGGTCAGCTGGCTGGATGCTCTCTTGAAATTCATATCAGTGATTTATTCAAGAGGAACAAGGCTAATGAAACACAAAAACAAGTAAAAGATCATATATACAGTCGCTGGTCATTTTGACAAAAAATAAAGGGATTTAATACAGATAGTGATCATCTGAATACATGAAATTGCTATTTGCCAAAAATAAATAAATAGAAAGACAAAGGGAATGCATGGACATGAAATATTGTTTGAGTTATTTGTAAATGCATTTTTATTATTTTACATGTATGTTATCTAATTTAATAGTTTATTTAAAATATAGAAACAACAGCAGAACAAACAATCTACAATGTAAATTTTAAATTAATTGTAGCCATTTAATCTGTGGACTTTTTTTGGTGGACTTGTTTGCTAACATATTTAAAGCTACAAAGTAACATGCCTACCTCTATTTTAACATCTCACTTATCCAGCTCTATACGTTTCTGATTCACTGTTCTTGGCATTGCTTGGCAAATGTTTTCATTTTCTAGGGGATGCTAGTCTTCTACCAGGTTTATGCTTGCCATAAACTTTCATACTGAAGTGTAATTTTGCAAGATGGCGCCAGTGAGAAATTCTAACCAATTCTAATTTTAAGTAATATGAGAAATCTGAAAATAGCACCAATACAGCAGCAGACAATGGTAATATATACAATTAAGGCCTGTTCATACCAAGAATGATAACTATAATATTAACTGTATGTGAGTGGAAGACCAGAAACGGAAGCCCATGCAAAAGTTCCAAAGTGCAAGTTCATGTGATCACGTGAAGATGTGTGACCAACAGAGGAATGATACGTCATGGTGTGAGCTCTTAACTGAATTAGAAGAACAGGCTACATCTGAAATCACATACTATCTGAGTATTTTTTTTTTTAAATAAGTAATTAATTTGCAACCACTAAAAAGTATGTTCTATGTAGTATGAATGTGTGTAGTATGAATGTAATACAGATAGTGTTGGGTAAAGTTACCTTTAAAAGTAATGTATTACAATATTGCGTTACTACATAAAAAGTAACTAATTGCGTTACTTAGTTACTTTTTTGGAAAGTAACGCATTACATTACTTTTATGTTACTTTTGTCACCTGGGCTGGGCTTGCTTATTTATTTTTAGTAACAAAAACCCAAAAGTTATATTTCTGGCAACTATAAAGGCCTTTTCACACCAAAAGTGACATTAATAAGCCTTAGCCTGAAGGAAGTGCCTCTGCACCTCACTCCTGATATCTCTCAACACAGAGACAGAAGAGCTGTCAGTGAATAAATGGGAATACAAAGTAACTTGCAATACTTATTTGAAAAAATAACTAAAACTTTAAAAGCAATGCATTACTTAACTAGTTACATGAAAAAAGTAATCCGATTACCTAAGTGGCGTTACTTGTAATGCATTACCCCTAACACTGAATATGCGCTACATTCGTCACATTGTTATTGTCATGCGACATACCAGTGTCAGTTGCATCACTTCACTGCCATTCACAAATCCTCTCCCTTGGCCTCATGGGATAGTAAAGCGTCATCTTTTTTTAGTAAAACATCTAACAATAACTTTAATAGAACATTAGTTCAGAGTTTAAAAATGTTCTCAAAAATGTAGCACAGAAACTGTATTTATATATTACTCATGGCACATTTTCTGAAACATTTTATTGGTTGGATGTTCATCTAACATTCTCTAAAATGTTACTACTTGTTTTAAAACGTTCAGAGAATATTCAAAACTAACATTCCCACGACATTTGCAAAACGATAAAGAATGCTCCCTTAACGTTCACGTAACACAAAAAGTTTTTAAAACGTTTAAAAACTGATGTTTTGAACATTTAGAAATAATATTTTCAAATGAATGGGAACTTCAGCAAAACATTATTAGAACATATTTTCTCTGACTTTTCATGTACTGTTTTTCACCTGGTGTTGATGTCCCACTCAGGAGCCACTCCAGCATTTTATGTAGAAAATTAATCAAAAAGCAGTGCAATGGAATGTGAACGACCCAACAGTATCATTCCTTTGTGTCCATTATAGTTGTAGTATGGAGGCTATTTTATCATCCTTCATGTGGACTGTCCATTAAGAGGCATTTTGCAAAAATATTTGAGCACTATTTGCACATATTTGCAGGACTGACCAATCAAAATCGACTATTCCAGAGAGCAGGGTAGGAATAGGTTAAATTTTAAGTGACAGTCACACACATACGTGCTGAGTGTTTTTCTGGTTACCTGATGGATGACTGCGATGGGTGTTCATGGATCTATTTGGAGCTTTTCCTCCGTCATTTCAGCCTGATTGGAGTCCGTTTCATTTTGCTCACATCACTACGAAAAGCCAATCAGATTTCTGCTCGTTCATACAGCCTGCTGGAATTCAAATTCAGATTCCTCTCAGACACTCAAGAGAGACTCGAAAGGTCACAATCTTTTCAGGGAAGGATCATCATTACCCTTTCTTTACCACAGGATGAGCAGTGCCATTATATGCTAGCTGAATGAACCCTGTCTGAATGTGTCATTCACTCTGTCATGTAGGCTCTTTCTGTACTTTGTAAACCAACATGCAATGCACACCCTTTTCTACTGTTGGTGGCTTTTAGAAAATTCATGTCTCGCTTGATAGCCCACATGTTGCAAAGACACGGACACACTCAAGACGTTCCTGTTCACACTTCAGTGCAATTGTGGAGAAATAATCATACACAACGTGAGTCACATCCTGCTCTCATGAACGCTAAACAAGGCAATATAGGACTCACACAAGACATGAGGTGAATGCCAAACACATCATTAATAAAAACCCATCAAGGAGTTTTTGATGGAACTGCTGGAGTGGAGCTTTTGTAAACATATATTTACTCATAAGTGGTTGCCCACAAAAAATAATAATAATAATTCTTCTCTCTGATTGCTTATAATGGAAATGCACTAAAATTCAAGTAGACTTTAGTGCTGAATGCTTCCAAGGTTAAAACAGATTGACCTGACAACACCATGCCTTAAATTCTTTTTAATTGGCATTTTTGTTTTGTTTTCCAGTAAATAATTCTAAGCATAGATAAAACATATCGTGAATGTATCATGGAATGTTTAATTTTTCTTTTTTCTTTTTGTGTTAAGCACAAATCAAACAACACTTTGTGAGGTAAAATGCTTAAATTAAAACTACTGCTTCCAATTTGATGGTTTAATGAGGTTCTTAGAAGTAAAGGTCAAATCATGCTGTTTCTTGAAAGCTGTCAGGGCATTTTGAGAACGTTCAGATTTTAAGATACATTTTAGCTCACTGAACTGTCATGTACTGTGGCCTCTCGTGACCCCTGTGTTACAGATCTTCCCAGACTCCCATGAACGGTTCCCAAAGCTTTCCAAACGCTTGCCATCCATCGTGGTTGAACCCACTGAGAGCGGGGAGGTTGAGAGCGGGGAACTGCGCTGGCCTCCTGATGATCTGAGCCCTACAGACGACCCCAGAGACAAACAGGCCCAGGCTGCAAGTAAGTTCATGTTAACCATTATAAGAATGTCCCATTTAGGTTTTCTGTTATTCTCTTTAATCTCATAATTAATAATCTTTTTTTACTATAGCTACTACATGTGTTTGTTTCCCCGGGCGCCGCAGCAAAAATGGCTGCCCACTGCTCCGGGTGTGTGTTCACGGTGTGTGTGCACTTTGGATGGGTTAAATGCAGAGCACTAATTCCGAGTATGGGTCACCATACTTGGCCACATGTAAAAAAAAATAATTTTTCTTTATTCTTGAGTTTTGAGTCTTTATTCTCAAAACACTGGCTTACTGTCTTGAAACTTCATGACTTTATTTTTGCAATGCTGATCTTTTAGATTTAAATTAGATTTATTTCATTTTAAATGACACATACAACTTTGTCATACTAAATGCAATACTTAAAACATTTAATTTAATTGATGCACACCACTGAAAAAAATGGTAACCTAAAAATGTTAACATCTAAAATCACTGGTTTTAGTCAAGTCAAAAATATTATTTAACATCACTCATGCTCCCTAAATACCTAAAAACAAAACTATTTTTGAGGGATAAATCAGGTAGAAATACCTCTTTATGGTAACAGATGCAAGTAATTTTTTAAAGTGTACAGCAAAATTATTTTACATGATTTTTAAAAGAAGTCTCTTATGCTCAAGTCTGCATTTCTTTGATCAAAAATACAATAAAAATGTGAAATATTATTAGAATATAAAATAACCTTTTTCTATGTGAATATATTTTAAGATGTATTTTATTTCTGTGATCAAAGCTGACTTTTTTCAGCATCATTACTCCAGTCTTGAGCGTCACATGATCCTTCAGAAATCAATCTAATATGCTGATTTGATGCTCAAGAAACACTTCTTGTAAATTTTTTTTTTTTTTTTTTTGGAAACCGTAATAAATTTTTCAGGATTCTTTGATAAATAGAAAACTCTAAAGAACAGCATTTATTTGAAACTGAATTTTTACTGTCTTTACTGTCTTTACTAAATGTATTCATTTCTTTAAAAGAAAAAAAAAATCTTTTAAAAAATCTTATTGACCCGAAACTTTTGAATGGTAGCGTCCATAAAAGATGTTGTACATTTTATTATTTCATTTCAAATGCAGTTTAAAAAATTCTGAATTGCTTTTTTGAATTGATTTTGATTGCTTATAGAGTGGTTCTTTTACCTCTTAGTTGATTTCAGTCTTGTAGCATCAGATGCAATACATTTAAGGAAATCTAATTTATGGGATGTTTGATTATTTTGTGTTTGTATTTCAGTTGACAAGCTCACAGAAGACAGCCGAGAGGTCGCAACAGTGACGGAAAACTAATGGGCAATGATTGACCAATCCAGCCAATCACTGTGAATGTCTTCATTATGGACAGGAGTGAACGGGAGACTCCACCAATTAGGTTTGCCTATCATCCACACTAGAGCCGCCCACCTGCTGACCTCCACTCCCCTAGGTGGAGCCGAGGCCTGAGAGACTGTCTTAACTGAACTAGCTCACGTGCCAAACTCTAGTGGTAGTCAGCTGCTGTGATTGAGTTGTAAATTATCTCCAATAACACCATGATACCCATTAGAAGTCACCTATGCCTGCTAAATTATAAATTGGCATTCATTTATGTATTTATTTGCTTTGGACCAAAGTCTTTCATTCCTTCTATCAAAAGAAAATAGCTTCAGGATGTTAATTTGATGTATTATATCAGCACACATTAAGTGAAAATGGATTTAAGATAACATGTAAATCAGTGTTTCTCAACCCTGGTCCTGGGCGCCCCCCCAGCACTGCACATTTTGTGTGTCTCCGTAATCAAACACACCTGATTCAACTCATTAGCTCATTAAAAGAAACTCCAGGACCTGAAATGGGTGTCAGATAAGGGAGACATACAAAATGTGCAGTGCTGGGGGGCGCCCAGGACCAGGGTTGAGAAACACTGATGTAAATGAACTACAGTGCATAATGGCTCTTCGCCAGTGTAGATTTCAAACTCTATGCTATGTACAGTAGATCTCAGTTTGTTTTCATGCTCACACACTACTAATAGGGACTTCTTTTTAACACGCTTTCCAGATTTGCACAAATTCTTTACATTAATTCTTCACATTAATTCTCTGTTATTCACATTGCTGCTGCTTATTTACTAGTGTTCGTCAGAGCTGCTGTAAATGTAGCTTTCTTTGCCTTAGACATTTATTTGTAGTTACACTGTATGTACGTCATAAGTTTGATGAAATTACTGTTTGTATATATGTTCAGACGGTCGTTATTTTACCCATCACATGTATCTGTCACCTTCCCAAGGCAAAACCCTTTGGTGCTTCAGAGTCTGTTGAATATCACTGTATTCTGTTAAAAATCTACTGCTCTTTTGATGTTTGAATATTAGTCTTAAAATATTAATAATCTGTCTGGGAATGGGAACGAATGCAGCACAGTATCACTTAGCATTAAAGGCAGTTACTTCTACATCCGTGCTCTGTTGATTCATCAAGTGAATGTATGTAGGATCCAGCCTCGACACATCACTGATTTCTTGTGGGTAGATGTCAAGTACTAGCCAAAGGCACTTCTAGTTGAATACCTTGTGCGATGCCATTGCAATATCTGATAAATGCATTTCAGCTGAATCTTATATTAACGTGCCAAGATATTCAGACTAACTCTGAAATAATAATGAAAACGTTTTGAATCCAGTTTATTTTTCTCCAATCAAATCTGATTGTATTTACATGTTTATAGTATTTCTAATCTTAAAAGACAACTTGACTTTTGTCCTTGTTATTTTATTTTACTTTTTACTAAATTCCATATCTGAATGACAAATTGAAAGATTATCTCAAATATACAGTACATATTTTTTTCCCAATGAAAATGTTTCTCCTGAATACAAATGCAAATTGGAATGCACCATATGAATATTAAAAATATATGTGAAGCAAAGTGAATAACTTTTTCAACATCATTTGCAGCCTCCTCTTACTCTAAACTTTGACCTCGGAAGTATTTTCTACAAATGTTCCAAAACAAATAAATCAAAAGATAAATGTTATAAGTTCTATATTATTAATCATTTATTTTGCATTGTTAGATTGTGCAAAAAACCCAGGAAAGAAAGCTCGAAAGAAAAGACGACTTCAAAATTTTTTAAATGTGTAAAACGATACATTACCATTCAACTCTATTATTATATTTTATAGTAAATAAAAAATTGAAAAGGCTACAGATTGGTGCCTTTATATGGATTTTGTCTGTTTTGAACATTTGATATTATTGAACTATTTCATTATATTTTATATTTAATACATAAGCGGGGGAAAAGGTTTATAAAAATGGATCTTTTTATAATGGATGTTTTTTATTGTTCCTTTTTTCAATCACGAGCAGGCTTTTGAATCCTCACTGTATTTTTGAGATTGAAAATTCCATGAAGGTCAAACAATCCACTGGGTTGTCACTGCCATCCCATAACGCAGTGGGATCCGAAAACGTATACTGTTCGGCAAGCCAACCTTGCCCAAAAACAATCACCGTGAAAAAAAACCCTGATCGCAAAAAGCCATGCCAAAGTTTCAATTTTGTCACTCGAACACATTAGCAAACTAAAATATTCACAATGTTCCTTGGCAACCACCCCAATAAAAAACACTTTTCGGCCAGACGTTTTTGTGTTGCTTTGCTTGGATTTTGTTTTTGTGGCCCTACAAACCCAGCACTTAATTTGAGGGTGGCATGTTTCCACACCTGTCGCCCCGGTCCCCCCCCCCCTCAACACTCCCCCTTGTGCCAGCGGGTGTATGCGCGGTGAAGGTTTTGCTCGGGGTGAACTTGGACAGAAGGAAGCCCCAAATTCGAAGACCTTTTGCAGACAACATAGTGTCCCCCCCCCTCACAGAGAATGAAAAATGAGAAGTCCAGAGAAGAGGGCCGACCTTTCCATGAAGGGTACGAAAGAAGGTTGAAAACCGCTCGCCCACGCAACGCATATCTGAACAAACCATTTCCCCCCATCTTCCCATCCGCCCTGTGTGGGGTTTTTTTTCCGGTGTGGTCCCCAGCAGTGTCTCCCCAGAAAATTCCAATGGGGGGGGTGTTTCAATCTTTTTATAATTTAATAAATTTGCTCAGTTTTCATTTTCAGTCCCCAGCTGACCTATAAATCACATTTTAAGTTTTGGTGTGGTTGTCAAGGAACCCGGTAAAGTTGGTCCCCCCCCCTTCCCCCTAAGAACGTCCCCCGCTTATTTTTTTGGGCCCCAAATGTCCCTAATGTTATTCCCCCGCCCCCGTCGCAAACACGCGTTCACCCCCCCAGAAAAAAAGGTGCAAAAGTTTGTCCCTGGGTGAATTCCACCTTTGGTACCTAAAGTTGTAAAACATATTAGTAAACCTAAAAGGTACAAACAAAAAATGGTACCCTTTTTTGAAAAAGGTTACCTAGCCCCTAAGTTACCAGCCTTTTTTTTGTTAAACCTTTTTTTTTTCTGATAGGTTGTGCATAGAAGATGAATCCTAAATTGAAAAGGTTGAATGCAAAAATAGCATAAATCGGGTACATGAAAAAAATAAAAACAATTAATAAAAAAGAGGATGGAAAATAAGTTAAAAAAATCTAAAAAATCAAAATAAAATGGGACAATTTAACCAAAATAACATTTTTACATTAAATGTGTCGCGATCAACAAAATAAAACATTTAAAAACACCTTTTAATTTTTATGGGTGTGTCCCTTTTTTACTGAAATTAGTGCCCTCACAATACTTTAGATTTTAGACCATTTTGAAAAATCTGGGAACTCGGGGGTTTTAATTATCAATTTTACTAAAACATTTTGGTGTGTTTGTTTGTTTGTAATTTAGTTTTCAACAATTAAAAAAAATTAAAAAACAAATGATACTTTCGAAATGGTTTTGCCATGTTTGCCTTAATTTATAACCAAAGTGTGAGCACTAAACTTAACTTTACTGAAAATAAATAAAATAAAAAACCAAAAATGGTGACACCAAAAACCCCCTAAAAAAAACTGAAAATAAAAATAAAATTAGACTTATTTTAGCAATTCCTTAAAAAAAAAAAAGGCCAATAAAAAAAGACAAGAGCCAACAAAAAAATGCCTAAAAATAAAACTGAGAACTGGAAACAAAAAAAATAAACAAAGGTCCTAAAAAATGTAAATTGAAAATAAAGGTAAAATAAACCCACTTGGATTCCCCCCTGCCAAAGGCTTAAGTTCCCACCAAAAAAGTTTTTTAAACCAAAATGGGGCTTTTAATCAACATGAAACATATTTTGGTTAAAAAAAAAAAAATTTGTGAAACTGGAAAATATTAAGAAGAGTAAAACAATCTAATAAACATTTACTATTTACCAAAAAAAAAAAAAATAATTTTTAAGATTAAAATAACAAATTTTAAAAAACACCCTAATTATTTTTATGGTGGTCATATTTATTTTAGTGCTTCATCAATCTAGTTCCATAGTAAACAATAAATGTAACATGTCGTATTAAATGTCATCTCACACAACACTAAATTTTTGCCGCAAGATAATACCAAAAATTCTATTCAAAATGGCTTTTATTCAAATAAAACTATTTGATTAACTGACAGAATTTTGTCCCATTTCCAAATCATTTGGAAACGTACAGTAAAAAAAAAAAGGTTAATCAACAAGTTCTAAATTTCAGAAATGGCTAATTACCAAATAAATAAAAGCCAAGAAACAGGCCCCCCTGGCCATTGAAATTTAACCAAATCCAACTTCTATTATTCCACATGAGGCCAAACAATAGATTGTGTTACATTGATGACCCCTTGGAGTGGGCTTGTGTAATTTACCTGGGGTGGTGGGGGGAGGCCTGAAAAAATTGGGAATAAATTGTTTCATGTTTTTGGGGTTGAAACTTATTCTTTTAAACACGGCGAAGGAGGAAGCCCCGCCCGCGTCTTTTCCCCTTTTCTGTGTTTTCTTTTAATAGCCCCCCTGGGCTATTTTTTTTACCCCCCCTTGTTTGGGGAGGGAGCGAGGGGGTTTTTTTCCTCCCATTCCTTAAAATCAAGTGCTCCCAAGTGCAGACGTTGTGGATGGGATTTTCCCCCCGCCAGAAGAAGACAACTCCAATTTGGGTGACATCACAACGTTCCCCCTGGCCCCCCTCTGTGTCCCCCCTGTGCTGGGATTGTCCGCTTTTCATCCCAATGAAAATCTCCCGAAGTGGGTTTTTTTGGTTCCTTTCTTGGCCCCGGGCCGCGGCGCTTTCCAGTCCCCCCCTCCAGTGGGGCCTTAACGGGCTTTGTTTGTCCCCATACTCCAAAAAACTCCCCACTGGAGAAAAAAGTGGGCATAGCTAAAACAAAGGCACAAGAAAAAAAATGGATAAATAACTGAGTGTTTTGTTCTCCAAGCGGGGGTTTTGGGATTCAGCCACAGTTACAAATGTGTTTAAATGCTCAATCCCCCCGCCCCAACATCACAGCAGCTCTATGGGAGATATATATGGTTCCTATGGCAACAGTGTGTTGAGATACCTTGCGTTTCTGGAGGAAGCGGAACCCAAAAGCTGCTTGTTGCATTTCACAGTCAGTACATAAACATACGTTTCATCATGCATCACATCTGTGATTTCCACATGATCTACATGATTTAACATCCATCTCATGCTCTTAAAGGAATAGTTCAGCCAAAAATGAACAATTGCTGAAGGTTTACTCACCCTCAGACCATCCAAGATGTAGATGAGTTTGTTTTTTTCATTGGAACAGATTTGGCGAAATTTAGCATTCCATCACTTGCTCGCATGGTACTCCAGTGAATGGTTGCCATAAGAATGAGAGTCCAAACAACTGATAAAAACATCCATAATCCACAGTAATCCACACCACTCCAGTCCAGCAGTTAACGTCTTGAGAAGTGAAAAGCTACATGTTTGTAAGAAACAAATCCATCAAGATGCTTTTAACTTCAAACCATTGCTTCCGGCTAAAATATGAGTCCATAATCTGTAATAACGCTTCCTCCGGTGCACAGTGCCATACACACAAATACAAAACAGCTCCATGGTAACACTAACATAATGCAGCAACATTAATTTAATGACAACCCTAATATACATAACTGATAAGAAAAAACTGAGAATCATTTATTTCAATGAAAAACAGTTAAATGACCCAGGGAATTTTACTGTAAATTATAAGATGACTTGTTCGGTTTCACTTCCGCAAACTATACAAGTAACAGTATTTTATGGTTGCTAAAATAAAACAAAAACCATAAAAATTATTTGATATTATGTAGTTGCCAACGCAACATTTATCATTTTAATTGAGTTTAACTTGATGCACTAAATTAACAAACTAATACTGAAATAAAAACTACATATACATATTTAAAAGAAAAATAACTACTAAAAATCATAGAAACACAAATATTATAGAAAAACTATACTAAATTAAAATGAGAATGTATAAAATTAAAAATATAAAACTATAAATACAAAAGTATTTTATCTTGATGTACTAAAATAACTAACTAAAACAAAGAAAAATTTATAAAAACTATATAGGCATATTTAAAAGAAAAAGAACTATTAAAATGGTAAAAAAAACATTTGACAAAAACTTTAATTAAAATATAAAATCTATAAAAAATAATTCAAAACGCTAATAAAAAAGTATATTATTTTGATGTACTAAAATAACTGAAACTAAAACTGAAATAAAAAAATAAAAACTATAGACATATAAAAAAAAAGTTATAAAATTACAAACTATATTTAAATGACCAAAAAAATTCAAATGTTAATTTCTCATCAAGATATGAAATGTCCCAGTATAGAGTAAGGACTAGACAACCAGCAGGTTTTACCGTAGCATTTTTACAATCTTTTACCATTAAAATGACAATTCTTTTTAAGTGCAGCTGTAAAAGAACGAGTGATGCATACAGAGATTCTCTCTTTGGAAATCTGCTTCAGAGGGTCGCTGGTCTGTTCCTGCTCCTCAGCGAGTGAACGCTTCACGCTGGAGACTAAAGCCCCGTTCACACTGCCAGCGACAAAGCGACATACTCCCATTCATTTTCAATGGAGAGCTGACGACTTCCGGCGACACGAGCGACAGTGACCATTGGCGACAGAATGTGGGCGTGTCAAGCGACAAAAGTTAAGAATTGTTTAACTTTATGCAAATGAACAGCGAATTTCGGGAGCGACAACCAATAGGAGTGAAGAATCTGTCGGTGGCGCTCACACGTCACTGTCTCGAGTGCAGGCAAGACAGGACAGATTTCCTGAGCGATTTCACTGTTTTATATGATTTCACTGTAACCACATACATGGATATAAAAAATTGATGCGTATAAAAGAAACCGTTGTCTGTCTAAGTTGAAGTTTGATTTTATACATTGATGGTTCGTTTTGTAATTACATGATGCAGTGGGAGCAGTTTAGCACCATTTAAGATTTAATGCCGAGTACTGCTATAGTTTAATAACACTCTCCACAGCAGAATGGTACTTTTATGTTCTTTTAAAGGGGTCATATGATGCTATTTTAAAGATCATTATTTTGTATTTGGTGTAACAGAATATGTTGACATGCTTTTAATGTTCAAAAAACACTTTATTTTTCAAATAATGTACATTATTGTATGTCCTCTATGCCCCGCCTCTCTCAACGCTTCGTTTTCTACAAAGTCCCTACTTCCGACAAGCGCAGTCTGCTCTGATTTTGGCCAGCTGACCCATTGCATTGTGATTGGCCGAACACTGCAGGCACTTGTCGGAAATGTAACGCCCCTTTACCATAATCGCGAGCTTCATTTTTCAAAATAAATGTAAAGACAGAGCCAGAACAGAGGGGAACAGAGTCGCGTGACAGACACAGTGATGAAGCTGGTATGTGTGCAGTACACAAGCAACGGTTAAGACAGCTGACTCCACTGTGTGTGACCCCCCCCCCCCCTTCTCTCTCTCCCTCTCTCTCTCTCCCTCTCGCTCTCATCTCTCTCTCTCTCCTCTCTCACGCACACACACACACACACTATGCCCAAAACTCCTCATTTGAACAGTCAATAGCAAATACTTAAACTAATACCAAAACAGTAGCTGATTCAGAAGCACAAGATTGTCATAGCAAAGTCAGAATTACCACCTCTCCTAGATTCACGAAACGTTCGTCCATAAAATGCATTGGTGTTCTGTTTTAAGTAATCTTAAAGATTTCTAAATGCATCTACTTCTGGAAGGCCAAATAATGTGCTTTTGCTTTCACACAGAAACACACAGCATCTCCCTGACATAGCTGCATCAACACTACTGCTGTTCCTAAAACCACGCCTTCTTTCTTTGCTGCACATTCGGGCGGCATTATGCTAATATTTCCACATAGTGAGGTAGATATGTTGGGTCGTGTTAGAATGAGCCGTTTTAGGGGTGCGTGGCAGAGTTTTAACTTTGATAAAAGAATATCTCTTTGGTTTTGAGACTTTAGTCTTTGCAACTTCAGGGATCTTATCTATGCACAATCAGCTTGTAACACTCCAAAGAGAAAGGAAAACTTGAAATCGCATCATATGACTCCTTTAAGTCTTAATTATTCCCAGTCATAATCAGAATGATATCTTAGTTTTACCGGCAATATACAGTTTGTGATTGCATTTTATATGTCCAGACGTGGAGTCTACCAATAACATTAGAGTGACAGCAGTAGGAACGCCCACAAGCGTCTTCACAGCACAGAGTCTAGCGACAGAGAGAGAGACTGGAATCAAGCTTTCATTCTTCAAATAAATTGCCCATAATCTGCACGGCTCGTGTGTTAAACATTAATTGGTTCATTAGTGAAACGCTTGTGAGCTGAAATGACAGATGAATTCTCTGTGATCTGTCTGTGAGTGTACAGTACGCTGCACACGCGGCTCCAGAAACTGTTTGGAGCAAAATCATAGTATATACTGTATACTACATACTACACAGTACCGGTCAAAAGATTGGATTAAATACAATATTTACAATACGTTTTTTTGCAAGAAGTCTCTTCTGCTCAGCAAGGCTGCATTTATTTGATCAGAAATACAGTTAAAAATTGTGAAATATTATTACAATTTAAAAGAGCTGATATGTGAATATTTATTTCTGTGATGCGAAGCTGAATTTTCAGCATCATTACTCCAGTCTTCAGAGTCACATGATCTTAAAATCAGTCTAATATGCTGATTTGCTGCTCGAAACATTTCTGATTATTATCAATTGTTGAAAACAGTTTTGCTGCCGCAATATTTTTGTAGAAACGGTTGACTTTCTATTCAAAGAAATACAAACTGATCACATTGCAATAAGGGCATTCTAATGTTGCAAAAGAGTTCTGTTTCAAATAAATGCTGTCACTTTCTATTCGAAATCCAGAATCCAGAAAAGAATGATCATACTTTCCACAAAAACATTAAGAATGCTAGATATTATAAAATAATTTTATTTTAAACTTTAATCATTTTAATAATGAATAAATTCCTAATAAATGTTAATATTTATTATTAATATTAGGGAGCATAAAAAAATATGTAATTTTATTACATTCATCATAATTATTATTTATTAAAAAATATATTAGCTACTTGCCACATTATTCGAATTCTACCTTAATATTTGTTATTGCTTATGTGTCTTTGCTGTCATTATTTGTATTAATACTTGGCAATCAGCTTGTATTATTATTATAAGAGTGTGTTATAGATATTATAATATTCACAATTTTACAGTTTTATAACCCTAAAATCTTGTCACATAACCCCATGCGTAATTCTTTTTGCATTTTTATATTGTGTAAAAGTGAAGTCTAAAGGTTATTTGTTCAGAAGAGTGTGATGGTTGTGTATTTTAAATATTTTCTTGCATGCCTGTCTGCTAGGTTTTTGTTATGTATATTTACAGTAAACTCACAGTTTTTGTTTGTGGTAAATCAGAAGCACAAATCAGTTGAGATGTTCCTGTAGTCAAACTCCTGATTATCTAATCATCATCAGTGAGTGGTTCAGAGATTTCATGAGCTAATATTTGCAGAAGCGTCAGTCTGCAGGTTCCTCCGGCGCTCGTATCAGCCGCTGGAGTAACGCTGAGCTCTCCCACATGAAAAAGTCCTCAAGAATGCAGAGCGCTCACTCTCAGAGCAAGACGTGGAAAATCCAAAGTGACAAATTATGTAAAGTAACACACGGAGCTGTTTTTAGCTTTGACTGACTGCGTAACTATGGCAACCGGCCGCCGTAATCGGCCTTGACTTATAGCTGCGCAAAACAACGCGTTCATTGAGTTTTTAATGTGATATGGGACACACACACACACACACACAAACAAATCGGAGTAACCTGCTGTAAATTCAGTTCTAAAGTTTCACTTTCCCCTGTCAATAATGCTATATCATGCCAAGATACTGGTTTGGATGTACTTTGTAAATAGATGGACATGCAAATGTAAAATGTACAAGTTAATTATTTTCATTTGAGTTTTCATTAAAAATACGACTTTTTTAGGAGGTTTTCGTTTTCTGGGAAACTACAATCATAAAAATATTAAACTTACATATCAAAACATAAAAAAAATTTAATATTACCAAAAGAGTAACTAAGAGTATTAATTAATTGTCATTTTTAGTACAAACCTTCAACTTTTCAACATCAGTAATGCTATAATAAAGGGCGATATATCGCCGATACGTTGTAAATATCATGAAGTTATATATTTTTAAAATATATAACTCATAAGTAAAAAAAAATTGTTGATTTGATCTTTCAAATGAAATATTATTGTTTTTTATTTATTTATGTTTTTATTTTTGTTGGATGTTTCTGTGTTTTGTTTGAAAAATTACTGATAAGAAAATACCTATCAGTTTAAAAATTACATAGATACTGCATTTATATATATATATATAGGCATTTTTCTCCTTACTTGAACTACATATTCATCACCTTATTCATGTATCTCCTTTATTGACACCAAAAACATAAATTTGATAAAAAATTTTTTATAATAAATCTCATTTTGGTTTTTCTATTATATACTTTAATTTTTTTGTGGGGAAACTAGTAACATATGTAAAAAAGAAAAAAATAATAATAAATAATAATGCATGCTTATTAAACATTTTGGCTAATCGTGTGGTGCTTTCGGCTACCAATAAGAGCGTAGTATGCTGTTTAACACATTTACCATGTTTTTATGCAATAAAATGCAATAAAAGTAATGGTTAAATGTCTATTGATATTTATGTATCAACCCTTACAAACAGCTTCATAAAAATGGTTTTGGACGTGGTATTGTTAAAAAAACACAGTATATAGATATGATGAAGCATTCCATCACAATCAATGTGACCGAATAAAGTCATATCCTCACTTATATACAAGGTCAAGCCGTTACTGTGGCCACAAACTTGATTATTCATTCAAAACACATGCATTTGTTTATCAGTCAGCAAACTCTCAGACGCCATGTGAATGTATTACTGCTGACATCTTCTGCCTCTCAACACATCTCATACTCAAGGTTTACAACTCATACAGCTCCGTGTGTCTGAGCTTCTGGACAGCAATGAAGAACCAAACTACCAAACTCTCCCGTCAGTCAAAGGAAGCTTTGAAATGCTCATATTTAAGCACTCGCTCATGATTAATTCATGAGGCACAAACACAACGGCATAAATACATTTTCAGCTGGAAGTCGACAAATGTTGCATAATAATGAGGGTTTGTGTTTTATTCAGCTGTAGCGCGCTGACCTTTAACCTCTGGAATAAATATTTACAGTCACCTCACGCAGACCTCCACACCTGCGCTTTCATCAAAACAACACTCATTTCTCATTCCATACGCATACAGGATTCTGAACAGCATGTGCACTGGAAAATAAACTCACAGTGAGCACCAGCTGATTTTCCATCAATATTCAACATATTTCAGCCTTTTGACAACATTCAGGACATAGGCAAGGCAAGTTGATTTATATAGCACATTTCATACACCACGGTAATTCATAAATACTGTATCCATGTATGGAGATACTGTATTACTCTATTCCCCCCCCCCCCCCCCTTTGATATTTACAGTAATGCATTGCTCTGAATGGTTTAAATGAATCATTTCTCTTGATTCCTATCGCAGGAACATATACATGCAAATAAATTAACTGTTCACTCTTAGTTTATATCTCACAATTCTGATTTTTTTTCTCACAATAATCACATATCATTTGCGGGACTAAATATCGCAATTACTATTTTTTTTTCTTTTGTGAGAAAGATTGTGAGATGTAAACTCAGAATTCCAAGACCAAAAAAAATTGAATTGTGAGATGTAAACTCAGATGTCAACATTTTTGATCAGTCGACAAAAATGTGTCAGAGTCCTAACACATGAATCGTTCGTCAGTTTTTAAATGATTCATTGAATCGATTGAACTGATTCACAGAATGAACTACTGAAAGGTAAATCAGAGATGCTATTAAAATATCTTAATGCAAGTCATTTTGAATTCATTAGCCATATAATAAGCACTTTTTACTATTAAAATAGTAATACTGACAATATTGCTTAATTTCAAGACTGCCTAAAAACAATTGCAAATATTTAATATTCATATAGCATCCAGCGAATGAATAAATAATAACGGTAACATAGCTAGTATGGTTTCATAACCAGCTCCGTTTGATCTCAATGCTGACAATGAGATGTGATCCTAGCTGATCCAGGACCAGTCGGACCCTCCAGAAACAAGCGCAAACGGGATTTTCTCACTATGTGAGACGATGACAATACAGCAGGCAATGAGTCAATTAAAAAACAATTATCATCGATATCACCAGATATATACGAGATATATATGAAGATACGCAGGAGAACAGTTTCAGGAGAAAACTCCCCAGTTCTGTAAAATGCACAAATATTTCTGTCAATCTAAACCACTGCAGAAACAATATCTAGAGCTGGCAGTTCAGTGAGGTTTTCTCATGTCAGCTTCACGAACAGGTTTTCCATCGGTTCCATCCCTTTTTATCTTCATATCTCCATAGTAACCAGGCTACTTGCTTTACCGAGTACAATAGTGAAGCCTTGAGATGCTGCTAGTTCATTCTTTATTCCATGTGCTGCTTTGAAAAGACTGCAACCCCATAAAAACTCAAGCCATGAAGGTCGACGCATCACATACACATAATACCCCCACACTCCGCACTCAGGCTTGCCACAGCTTCTGAAGAGTGTGCAAGTTGGTGTGGCATGTGTGTGAGTGTGTGTTAATTGAGTGAGTAGTGTGTGGTGTTGTGTGTGTGATAGAGAGTGAGTGGTGCATCCATGCTTGTGGTGTGTGTTTTGTGCTCATTGTGTGTGTGTGTTTGTGTGTGCATGTGTGTGTTTGTGTATGAGTGTGTACGTTTTTGTGACATATGAGGACACAAATTTGTGTTTTTGAAAATTTTAACAAAAAATTTTTTGGGGGGAAAAAAAAAAAAAAAAAAAAATATGACAGGGTATTACAAGTAGAATTGGTTACTTATATACATTTACCCCAGTTCCCATTTGTTCAAAAGCTTATAAATCATACAGAATGAGCCGTTTTTTTTTTTTTGGGAGAAAGTAAAAATGCAGAAATTTTCCTGTAAGGGGTAGGTTTAGGTGTAGGGTTGGTATAGGGCAATAGAACATACAGTGTGTACAGTACAAAAACAATTACGCCTATGGAATGTCCCCACAATTCACAAAAACAAACGTGTGTGAGTGTGTGTGTGTGTGCGGTCGCGTGTGTCTCAGTGTATTGTTTGTGCGCTGTGTGTGTGAGTGTGTGTATGCATAGGCTGTGTGTGTGTGTGTGGGTGCGTGAGTGTGTGTGTGTGTGTCTGTTTGTGCGTGAGTGAGTGTGTGTCTGTGTGTGTGCTTGTGTTGAGTGTGTGCTGTGTGTGTGTGTGTGTGTGTTTTTGTGTGGGTGTGTGTGTGTTTGTGTGCGTGTGTGAGGTCCTCCTGTTATCATCGTGTGAAGAACAAGCACAACTGAAGTCATTTGATTCATGACTAGTCGACACAGATCTAACACATTGACTAGTAGCTTTTATGTTTCAGCTGCTGAACACACAGATATAAAGAATGACTTTGTGGCCTCTAGGGAATCTCTTCCCAGCATGTTCATAGTCACTCATAATGACAAGAAGGTCTCCGTTTGGACTAAAGAGGCTCCTTCTGTGCAGGTTTGTAGATCCAATATTCTCACATTCTAATACAGATTAGTTATATGTACAGTGTGTATAAACATAAGTGATGTTATCATTAAAAAAATAATAATTTATGCATTTAGCAGACGCTTTTATCCAAAGCGACTTATAGTGCATTCAGGCTATACATTTTTTACCAGTATGTACTCATGTTGTCTCCAACGTATAGATGCTCCAGTGTGCCGTCATGTTGGCAGCAGAAAGTCTACATGTTTTAGAGACTCAGCTTGACTCTGATCAAAAGCAGGACATCCGGGTCAGTTCCTCTGTATTATGCAAATGTATGCAGCTGTCATCTTTTTGTATTTAACCTCACTGTTTCCTTTGTTTCTAGGTGGCATTTCGACCTCCTCTGGAGGCTTATGATGACTATGATCCAGTCCGACTGTATCTGTCTGAACTCAGGGTTTGTGGGGTTTTTAATTCACTTTTACTGATTTTTTTTCCCATTATGCCCTGTTAGACTTAAAATACCTTGTAAATTAGATGCGTCTTATACCAGTTCTCTTGTGATTTTTAGGAAGCATTTGGAGATTTGGCTTTATTTTTCTATGACCCTTATTGCGGAACCGTGATCGCAGTGCTGTGGAAGCCAGCTGCCTTTGAGCCGAAACCGTTTAAGGTTTCTCAATTTTATTTTGAGCTTTTATTTACTATGACACTGAGTAGGGTTGGCAGAATTTAAGTGAATTGAGTTACAGTTAAGATTTATGGCACCTTCTTACTTCTGATTTTCTCTGTTCTCAGACATCTTTAATGAATGCCCGTCGTGTGGAGGTGAATGACGGTGTGGCAACCACCGTGCCAAATGTAGAGGCCATCCTGCAGGATTTCCGCGTCATCGGGGAGGGTCTCGTCAAAAAATTAGATCTGAGAACAGAAAAATGGGTTGTCTAGGATCTGGCAGTAGTTTCTGTAGAAATAACTGTTAATCTGGATGTTGCTGTGTG